>OY979709.1:18228529-18823314 GCA_963855925.1 Inga laurina
TTATTTTTAATGTTCATGGGTATTTTGCACCTGTGAAATATATATTGTGGTTGAACATCCTTTTGGTAAAATTTCATAGGTATTCTTGCTTGACCCCATTATTTAATTCGATGATATTTTGTGCTTATTTGAAATAGCGATTGGAATGTTTAAAAGTAGCTTTTCAATTATGATTTATGATTTACGAGGTAAGTATGTGAGAAGAGTTTTGTCTCGATTTATAAGAAAAACAGCTTATAAACAATCTCAACATCATAACAAACATACCCTTTATTCATATAGTGGAAGTCACATTGAAGTCAGGGATGAACTCAGAAGATATCACATTGAACTTAAAATGAACCCAGACAAGTAGAATACTGATACTTTAATAAAAGGCGAATGGATCTGTAATCTAGAGAAGTATCAGTATGTAACCCCCGTCACGATCAAGGCCGCACTTAGTATTTAAACGCGTTTTATGATTGAATAAGAGATCCAGAATAATAAAAAACTTTTTACAACACATGTATAAATAGATCTCCATTGATTGATTCATAACACATTAGGCCTGTTCGGTTTTTACATGTACAATATCAGAGTATAATCCAAATTCCCAACATTCACCCGGGATAATAACATTATTCCAAATGTTTCTACAGGGCATCTTGCCCATCTCAATATCCAAACTGGGAATTACACAAAAACTACAATCCTATAGTCAATTCAATATATACATTGTCCAAAATCAAAAACCAAAAAGATAGTAGCTAACACTACCACTAGTAATCCTAATCGCCCTTATCCACTTGCTTGCCTCTTGATCCACTTGCCTTATCTAAAAATGTTATCTGGAAAGAGTGAGATTCAAAAGAATCCCAGTAACAACAGTTTATGTATATTATGCATAATAAACAAAGCAAGTAAGCTATATCACAATGCAGCATAACAATATTCAAGGCCGGGCCAACCACCACGTCCCCTCAACAATATTTAAGGCCAGGCTGTCGCCACGTCCCCTCAACAATATTCAAGGCCGGGCTTTCGCCACGTCTCCTCGCTCATTCGATGATTAATACAAACAAGCAATGCATTACACATGATATAGAATAAAGTGTCACTACCTCGGTCTTTCCGTTCTTGAGCAGGCACAGGCCTTCTACGCTCTGGGCAAATATCAAATCCTAAAGTCATAATTAAGGACGACGCATTATCACTTATTCCAATACTCAAATAACTTCACAATACTTAAAATTGGTTATCATTATTGTCCCTTATTTAATTATAGGGATTTTCCCATTTAGATATATGGGGAGATTAAAAAAGAAAAATAAATTATTTAATTATATAATAGTTTATAAGTCAAACAAATTAGTTTGAAAAAATGATTAATATAAGTACATTAAAGCAATTTATTTATCTTCCCTGGTCCCTAAATTTAATCAACTTCCGGAACTATTATTTTTTTTAAAAATTATATAATTAAATAATTTTTTTAATTTTTTTAGTCTCTCCAAACAACTCAAACTCTTATATCAAAGAATGGAGACATTGCAGGAGAAGATCTGAGTTTTTTTTTTAAAGAAAAATACTACTAAAAATGCCCACAACTGGCATGGACAAAAGGGGTATAGTGGATGCCAAATAGATATGTCACCTTTGCATATTTGACCAACAAATGTTGACCGTTAGGGATAATTAACGAAGAGGCAAAATTGTCCATTTTTTAAACTTTCAAAACATATTTACCCCTAGAAAACTTTCAGGTATCCAATACTTATACGTAAAAACTTCAAAAGCACTTGAGCCCTTGAACCCTTTTTTATTTTAATCAGATGCATTGAATATATAGGAGTTGTTGGGACAGAGTTTAAACAAATTAATTCCCTTACAGGCATAAAATATGTTTAAACACATACTCCAACAAACAATGAATAGAGAGGCGCATTGGGAGGTTCGGATGTTGTCTAGCCCAGGTGGAGAGAAATGGGTTCTGACCCATAGCAACAGCACCGGGGCGGGTGGCTTTACAAAACCAGCTCGGTACGTACTTAATAAAAGTCACAATATAAACTCAATTAAAAAGTCAACACAATCTAAACTATTCTCTATTATACTTCTTTCAATATTTAATTTAAAACCTATTTACCTAATTTAGTTAGAAAAATGATTAATGAAGCTCTTAACATCATATATATAGAATTATAAGGTCAAAAGTATCTGGATAATTTCCTTTTTCTTTTTGCCAGCACGTATAATTTCCTTACTTGTTCATTATTATTAGTCAAAAGTAAAATAATAATACAAAGGATTTTATTGTACAAACTATATAAAATATATTTTTTATGTGATCAAGTATCCCAAGCCACTTTAAAAATATATTTTTTTACAATTTTTTATACTAAAATAAATAAGAAATTGTTGAATGAATAATTATACCATATCATATACACACGCAATATCTATTCAACAAGTATTGTTATCCGTACATTGTACGAGAAAGTTCATATATAACATTTTGAGCTTTTGAAGCTTCTCAAGCATAGAAGGACGGTTTATGATTCTAAAGTATTGTTTTATAAGGTGTGTAATGTTTATTATATAATTTAGTCTCTATGATTGGAAAACTTTTTTGTTATATGCATAATAAACAATATTTATTTATAGTAATAATAAATCATGTGAAAGTCCTAAGTGTATTGCTTGTTGATAAATATTAATAAGACCAACATTGAAGACTCTTATTACGAGATTGAAATAGGGAAAATATCGTTGCTTAAAAAAAAGTATCAATAAATATAATTTATTGATGATTATTTTATAATTTTTTTTATGTTTCTTTAGAATTGACTGATTAAGTAATCATACTTAAAAATTATTTGATTATTTCTTAAATTTTATTTATTGTTGATACAAATTATTGATTTGATGATTTGGTTTAGAAATAGTGATATCATTGTCCCATATTATGATGATTATTTCCTAATTTCATTTTTTATATTCCTTCATAATTGATTGATTAAGTAATCATATTTGAAAATGATTTGATTATTTCTTAAATTTTATTTATTATTGTTGCAAAATATGGATAATGATTTGATTTGATTTAGAAATAGTAACATCATCATCCCACATTGTAATTTATAGATGCTTAATTTTCTGATATTTTCTTATTTCCTTTATCTATATTTTTTTGACAAAAATTTATTTGTTTTCATATTAATGTATTAAGCAATTATATTAGTTCATGCCAGTGTTTGCATGCTCAATGTTTCATGTAACAAAACTATGGCCACAACGAAAACAGAAATAGAGCTTCATTTATTCAAAAATGCTCTGTATAATCAAGTAAAGCAATCACATATATCACTACACTAGCAAAGATATCAATTACATGCAATTAAGGTAAATCTCATACCTTAGCCCTTTTGATCCTTAAGTATGCTCCTTGAACTTTGTGCCTCGTAATGCGTATCGTAGCTTGGCTCTCCACTTGATTCTACAATTTCAAATGTACCATTTAGACACTTTCATGGTATTTTTGGTGGTAATATGAGCCTATTATGAAAATTTACCAAAATGCTCCCAGGAACTTGGCTCGACCCTGGTCCGGCTGCACTTTTCTCGAAAAATTCTAACATAGGCTATCCTAACATATTTCCACCCAAGGAATCCATTTCTAGATTTAGAATTACTAAATTCACTGCCAACAGATGAAATTGCCCTTGGTAGTCTGCTTTAAGGATTTTAGGGACGTTTTTGTAATTATGCTTTTTCGGGCTTTCCCAAAAAAGTGACAAATTGTAACCCTGCCTAGTTTTTCCTCTTGAACTCAATGGAATCATTAAATCAGCAAAAATTCAACTCTAAGGCCCTCTAACAGCCCTGGCCGAAAATGACAATTCCTGGGAAAAAGTTGGGGTTTTCCAAATTTGACTTCGCAGATGTGTTTCTTTCTACTCCTAACCACTTTATTAACAATTTCATTAGGTTAAAATTACCATTTGGATCCAATTTTGGTAGCATAACCCCTAGGCCAACTCATTTCCAAAAATTAAAACCAATAACAATCCGGCGAAATTTCACCGATTAAATTGTCCACAGTAACCAGAATAGACAATATATGAAGGTTTGGAAGTTACCTTGTACTTCCTTCTAGCTTTTCTCAACAAGGTTAAAACCCTAAGTCCTCCAACACCAAATTTGAGTTTCCAAACCTTAAATCACATGAAAAGGAAGCTTATGATCGGAGTTATACGCATTAGAAACCGATTTACCGAAGAAAGCACCTACCTTTGTAAGCTTTTCTTTCTCTTTCTCTCTCTCTCTCTAGAATTTCTCACGTTCTCTCTCTAGGTTCAGATCTATTTGGGACAAAATGGGATGAAGGAAGAAAGAGATAATGATATATAATAATATATCATATGTTATTTCATTTATTTATTCAATTTCCAAAAATTCCAAAATCAATTTTATGTATATAAACCCTATGTACATGTAACCAAACTCGTTAAGCCCAACCAATATTTCCTTCCTCTTGTAATATGTAGGAGGCACCTAGGGGTCTCTCCCTATGGTCCAATTTTGGCCAAATTAGCATTTTTGCTCAAATTTTTCATAAATTCATATTAAACTGACTAAAATATTCTAAATATATTTTAAAATTTTATTTTTATTAATTAATTAAAATTAACTTCAATTAATCAGAAAATAATTAATTTTATGCTATATTGGAAAAATTATGATTTTGTCATTACCTTTTTAATCTAATTTCTTTTCTTCTTTTTATTTGGACAATTTTCATCAATTTTTAGACCAAATATTTTCTCTATTATTCCTCCATTTTTGGACCTTAATATTGGACTTTTAAAATTACCCAAATTAATTGCATAATTGTTCTGCCCATTTTCTCATGAATATGAACATTTATAAAATTTATAAATTCCAAATTCATGAATATTCACCATTTTATTGAATTTCTCAACTAACTAAAATATATTTAGTGAATATAAATTTGGGGTGTTACAATACTAATGTATATTATATATACTCCAATATATCTGATATGCTAACTTTTCTTAATATCATCTCATTTTTATATTACATATGCCATAATTTTATTTAATTTTATTAATTTGAATAAATCTAATTCAAAATACTATCTCCGATCCTAAATATAAGACCCAATTGACTTTTTTTGAAGAGATTAAGAGAGTCAAATAAAGTAGTTAATCATAATATATGTTGTATATAATTAAATTATATATCAATTTTATAGTTAAATAAATTAGTTTGGAGAAAAACGTTAAATATAAATATTTTAGAATAATTTAATTAACTTCCTTAATTTTTCCAAAAACGTTAGTTGTGTTTTATATTTAAAACCGGAGGGAGTATACTTTTGTTATTTTATTTTGATGTATAATAGTTGATATATAATTATAACATATTTTTTATTACAAGTCATGAATTTAGATATATTGTTGATTTATTGATGTGTTACTTTCGGTTATTTTATTTTATTGGGCATATATTGTCGTTTTGTTAGCTTTTTATTAAATTATACAATACATAAGGTTGAAGAAATTATTCACTCTGTAAGAGAGATATTTCATTCAAACTCAATATTTGTTATTGAGGTAACTTAAGGTTGTGGAACCTTGAGTTGGGATTGGATTACAACTTATAAGGGGGAGCGAGTGTCCAGGCTAAGGAACTTGCTTGTACCGAGGTGCTAAGAACCCACTGAATCTTGGAAGTTATAGTGAAACTCTCAGAGATATTCTGAGGACTGGACGTAGGTCAAAGTGGTTGTGGCCGAATCAGTATAACTCCCGGTGTACACTTCGGTGATATTTCTCCTTACTCTTTACTGCATTATATTCACCGTCAAGTTTTTATATTTGCAACGAAATTTTTAGTATCACCCAATTCACCCCCCTCTTGGGTGAAACGCTTGCTCTAACAGCTATTTCTTACCTCTTTCACTTTCCAAATCTTGTTCTTTGATTCCACCGCTTTTAATTTTTCTCAAGCTCCCAAACACCTTCTTTCAAAAATCTAAAACCATAGAGTTGAAGCTCTCATCAAGGTGGTCAAGATTAATGAAGAGTATTTGAGCATACAAGACCATTTACAAGGCCAAAACCTTACCTTTCTCTTCCTTTTCCTTTTTCTTCTTTGGTTGGACGAAAATGGTGGCTGCCATGAGAGAGAAAGTGTGATGAAGATGAAACAGAATTTTTGGCCTCTCACACTACTCTTGGCTGACTTAATGAGGGAAGAGGGAAGGGAAATTGTGTTGACAATTTGACCCTCATCCATGGCTCAAAAGATGCCAAGTGTCAAAATCTTGCCACATCTCCCATGAGTTCACACAAGCACACAAACACATGATTCCACCCTTTGATCTCTTGCACAAATCAATCCTAACAATTGATTCTGAAGTTACCAATGAGTTTCCTCTTCGGTAATTGACCAATTGGTTGATAACTTTATCAATTTGCCCCTGATTATGGAAATTCCTCTTGAATCACCACCAAACACATTTTATATCACATTTCCTCATGCTAGGCGCACTACCCTTCCCTTATGATGCATTTTAAGCTTTGACACCCAATCATGCTTAAATGCAGGGCTTGGGCACTGGCTACAACACATTCGAATCACAACGTATATCGTATTCTCTAAAATTCACCATTTTACTTTCTTTAACACCCCAAAGATAGAAGAATTATTAGGGAATAAATTTGGGCTCCTGCTAAACTGGAGTTTAGCGGTCCACTTATTTCAGGCTTATTCTCTAGCCTTAAATCTCAAAATTCAAGGTATTATACAAAACAACACATGGAACTCATTTTTCTATTTTATGGTTTTGATGATTGCTTTGTTGGCCCCGAAGGTAGGGGTAGACATATCAAACAATCCCACAACCCCATTTTTAGCCAGTGGAGTGTCGTATATCTTCTTTCTCTTTGAAGGAGTGGTTGAAAATCATGATGATTGAATTATTAGAAGGTCATCATCGTTTTGAACTTTTTCTGCTGACATCAATGTCATCAAGGAGCTTGAGGCATGTGTTTCTACTTCAGAGGGCTAAAAAAAAGACTCAAGGAATAAATGGAATGGCAAATAGATGAATATATAATCAAGTACTCAATCACAATATATACTATCATCAACAAAATCATTTTTTATCGTTAATTCTTAGCATTTAAACTTTTGCAAAATATCTCCCTCCTCATAAAGTTGCAAAGCGCCCAAACTACTGAATGTGTATTTGATGTTGCTCCGCTTGGCTCTAAGCCTAACAATAATATCTCTTCTAACACAACACTTTAATTGTGTTGAGAAATTTCTAAGCTCTCCTTTCTACAGCTAAAGATGAATCTTAAGAAAGTTAAGTATTGAGGAATATAGAAAAGAAAATTAAATCCAACAAGGCACAAAAAGATTAAACAAAAGGAGGAAAAGAAAGGATTGAGTAAAGTGTAGCCGCTAACTTTTCATCAAAAGGTGACATCTTTTTAGTCATCTTACATTTCTTGATAACCTGAGCAATGATAGCCTTGGTATCTTAGGTATCCTTGTGGTCATCAATATCCCTAATAAGTTCATAAGGCCAACCTGCTATGATATTGGAGATGAAGAATTGAGCTCACTAACAATGAAGAACGAAGAACACAAAATGGAACACATTGACGATGTTAATATATATATATATATATATATATATATATATATATAAGCATTACTATAATCATGGGATGTAATATCTCAAATTTTGGGATTAGAGGCTTGAGAATAAGTGTAATAACCCAAAAAGGGGATTAAGGGCTAATGACTTCAAAAGTGATGTAATTAATGTTGAATAAATACTTTTGAAGAATATGATATGAATTTCGATTTGAATATATTACAATCAGTACCTAAACCATGCATTTGAGCATAATTGTGTGACAAAGCTTAAAATGAACCCTAATAGTAGGGAGGGCACATGATTGAGTGAAATAAAGATAAAAATGTGTTTAGTAGTGATTTGAGTAGAATTGCCATAATCAGGGGCAAAATGGGAAAAAGGAAAGTTACCGATCAATTGGTCAGTTACCATAGAGGAAACTTATTGGTAACTTAAAGATCAATGGTGAGGATTAACTCTCAAGAGATCAATATGGTGGAATCCTGTGCATAAGGGATTCATGTGTGGTCATGGAAGGTGAACAAGATCTTGCCAAGTGTCAAAGTGTGAGCCATAGCAATTGGTCAAAGTGTCAAACCATTTTGCCTTCTCTCTTCCCTCTCCAAGGTCGGCTAAAGGGGGTCCTTCTTTCCCCAAAAATATGTTTCTAGCTTCATCATCGTAATTTCACATTTTCTCTCTCTCCCTCCTCCATTTTCGTTGAGATCAAGCAAGAAAGAGAAAGTGAAAGGTGAGTATTTGGTCTTGTAAATGGCCTTGTATGCTTAAACCTCCTTTATTAAACTTGTTCATGGTAATGAGAGATTCACCTCTATGGTTTCAGACTTTTGAAAGGTGGTGTTTGAGAGGTTGAAGGAATTTGGAAAGTTGAAGAATCAAGGAATCAGCCTTGGGAAGAGGAAGAGGTGAGTGTTTGTTGTATTTTGATATATTCATTGTGGTCATTGGCTAAGTCTTGGGATTTTTTATTTTTGCCTTGATTTTAGTGTAATTTTGAAATGTATTAATTGATTAGTGTATTGTGGTGGAATTATTGTTAAGTTGTGTCTCTGTGCCATTGAAATTGATTGGGGATTTTGGATTAGAAAGGATTGCAATGTTGAGTTTTGAATTGTGTGATTGTGTGACATGTTGTGGCTATTGTGTAACATGTCAAGGGGAGTTGAATTTTTAGTTGTTTTGATAGCTCCAATGGATTTCTTGCGAAATTTTTTGTGGAAATGGTGTTTGACTGGAGTTTGGGAACCATTGGAAGTCAATGTGTGAAATTTGGAAAATCTGGAATTTTGCTAAGTCTAAAATGTAGTGCAGGGACCCAACTTTGCATGATATTTTAACATAGCAAATGGTGTCTAAATGTTGTGAAACTTTCTAGATTTGAGGTCTACATTGCAATCTTTCCATGCATATAAAATTTGTGTCATTCTGAATTTTGTGCACAAAGATATGGACATTAGAAAATCAGCCAGGAGTCAAGTCATTGGTTGGCCGTGGCCTAAAGTGCTAGCTGTGACCCAAACCTTTCTGACCATCTGCTGGCCATGGCCTAAGAGGGGCTGGCCGAGGCCCAAAACTTTCTGACCTGCTCTTGGCTATGGCCAAGGAGGCTGGCCACGACCCAAAAGTTTCTGACTTGATTCTAGTCTCAGCCTAAAGGTGCTGATCGTAGTCCAAATCTTTCTGACCATCTGTTGGCTGCAGCGCAAGGGGGGCTAGCCGCGGCCAACCATTCAAAATTGGCATTTTGAACTTTCGAAGATGGTCATTGAGCAAGCTTTTCCTAACCCTTTAGGCATGAGTCTAGACTTCTAGTAGCCATCTAAAGAGTTCAAATGATAACCAACTCTAAGTGTTATGAAAGTAAGAATTGGAGTAGAGAATTAATCTGCTGTTCTTGATTTTGGTTATAGGGTTCGGCATTTGCCCTAATTGTGAACGAACTGTGCTAAAGCACACTTGGGAAAGAACTAGGTAGTGACTCTTTCTCTTATACTATATGTGATGCATTGTATGTGTGTTATATCATTGGTTTGTGATGATTTCAAATGCTACAAAGCCTATGGATATATGAAAGCTGAAAGGCTATTTGTGAAAGCTGAAAGGCTATTTGTGGGCCAAAAGGCTATTTGTGAAAGCCGAAAAGCTATTTGTGGGTTGAAAGGCTATTTGTGAAGCCGAAAGGCTATGTGAGCCGTAAGACTATTGTATGCACTGCCACACTAATAGTCCATGAGTCGCTGACAACGATTTGGGTAAGGACTGTGTGCCTTCCCGTTGGTAAAAGGGGATGAGGGTGGGGTGTGTTGTGTATTGCTGCTGCTGTTTGGTGATTTACTTGCATGCTATGTAATCATGTGTGGTATGAGTGATTTGTTACTACTGAGATTCTCTTGAATCTTATTCTTTCCTTTGACTAACCTTTAGATAGGGCAAGCGGCTCTAAGGGAAAGGAGACGACTAAGGGCGGATAGTTCAAACATAGATTTTAGTTGGTTGTCATATTTGGATTGAGGATCACTGTATATTCTGTAAATAGTATTTTGGATACGGTTGTGTAATCCCCTAAATGGGAATTTTCCCTTAGTATGTATTTATATATAAACCTGGGGGTTACCGGGATTTTTGTTGTACACTCTGATATGTATAAGTGTGATTTAACTGTACATGGTAATTATATTCAGAGTTTGAAATTAAGACCAGGATAGGGAAGGAATTTTGAAAGAATTTGTGAAAACCCTACCGAAAAGAAGGGAATGAAATGAGTTTTAATTATCCATCGGTCTCTAATTCATTTTAACTATGAATTCTTGAATAATAATTATGGTTTTTGAGGCATGGGGTTACAATAAGCCTGAATCAAGTAGACTGTTAAGCCTCAGTTTAGCAAGAGTCCCAGGAATGAGGATTCGCTGCCAGTGAAAATTTTCTGTGAGACAACACATTGTTATATGGTTTTGGATGAGCAAATGATGACATAAAATTATGAAATTTTATAGGGAGAAAGTAGACATCCTAAGATTGAATTTGATAGGTAATGGGTAATTTTTGGAGATATACACAAAGAGTTATGAATTTTTGAATTTAGCCTAGAAAAATTGTTGATTTTCTGGAACAACATTGAAATACTTAAATTTTGGGAATTTTGTGCTTTCAATTGGCAAAGGGCTATATTTTTTCTTGAATCTAGACTCAATAAGGGTTCTATAGCCTTTAGAATCACTCCAATACGATATCTACAAATTTAGTTATGAGTTTTCAAAGTTTGGGCAGAAAATATGTGAATTTGCTTAAATCCAAAATTTGGAAATTAATTAAATAATGGGATATATTATAAAACATATTTCATCATCTTCCTCCTCCCATTTCCGTCAATTTATTGCAGCCAAGAGAGAGAGAGAGAGAGAGAGAGAGAGAGAGAGAGAAGAGCTTGTTGAGTTCTAGAGAGAGAAAGGAGGAAAATCTCACAAGGTAGGTTAATTTTTTGGTGAATTCGTGCCTAATGTATATAATCCTTCTTCTAATCTTCTCTTCTATGTTATTTAAGATATTTGAAGCACAAATTTCAATGTTAAAGAGGCTCGGGTTTCGACCACATTAGGGAAGAGTAAGAAGGACCTTAAGGTAACTTTCGAAACTTCGAATATTGATTATTTTTACTGCTATAGCTAAGGTTATATATGGTTATTTTAGGGGGATCAAATGATATTTTTATAATTAACTAATTTATCTAACTTTTTTATAGTGTTTCCAAATTTGTTAAGTAGTTCTCGTATTAAATACTACTCGATGGGTATTTTGTAAGTATGGTATTATTAATTAATAATAACTATGTCTTGTTTATTATTATTTTTAATTAAAAAGCACAAAAGAAACATTTTTTAATAACTAAATTTTCTATTTCATTTTTTTAATTCCTAGAACCAAGTGACTGTGAGAGGGTAGGTTGTCATTTTTCTCGTTAGAGGAAGTCATTGCAAGCAAAAGAGAGGCCAGGGACCGTAAAGGCATGGGAGAGAAACCGGACACAATTATATTAGTGAAAAGATTTACCAACTTTTAGTCTTCAACCACATATCTCTCGAGGATTATAAAGCTAGTCTCTAGCATACTTGTGTATTTACCAGGAGGATGAGAGCCTTTGTTAGATCACATTGAAGCCTAGATAGTATAGGGTATTGAACAGAGCAAAGCAAATGCCCTAGCTTCTTAGGAAATCAACAATATGTATAGGATAGAAGGGAGTGACACAAGGCAAAGAACATAGCCCTATCAACAATTTTTTTGGCTATGAAGGAGTTAATATCATGCCACTAATAGAGGTGAAACTCATCACTACTTGTTAGTGAAAGAGTTCAAATGGAGAATTGAATTGGTTGTAGAGGAGAACTAGCTCAGGCACGCATAACTCAAGGTCAAACTTCATTTTAGATTCTAGTGAGGGTAAAATCACATTCTGGAGGTCCAATCGACACCCATAGAAATTCCACCGTTATAGTAAGGCCCTACCTTATCAAGGCAGAGCTAACCATCATGTTAAAAGCTTAAATTTGTGTTAGAAGTGCATCTCAACTCCTTTCAACCCATATTAGATACGGGTCCAACAATCTCCTTTGATTTTGTGGACTATCAGGCCCAAACCAATCCACACCCCCTCATAAACTCGAGACATATTATTCCCTCCCTCTTAAAGGAGGTTCGTTTTCAAACCTTTAATTTGGATAGGAAGATATTGGAACCCGTGCTAGCTTTGATACCAAACATCAAGAAGGAAACACTTGCAGAGGTGCATCCCAATTCCTTTCAACCAATATCAAACATATGTCTTTGTAGTTCATCAGGCTGAACCCAATTTACACCCCTTTCACATAGGGGACATATCATTCCCTCTCCCTTAAAGGAGGTTTGTTCTTGAACCTTTTAATAGAAGTGGAATTCGAATCTATGTTGGCTCTGATACCAAACCTTAGGAAGGAAGTGCTAACGATTGTGCAAAAAGTTTAAGCTAGTAGCAAAGTGATTCGTTTCAACCCAAATAAAACACAAGCCCATCAGAGCAGAGGTTTGTAGTGTTTTGTTTCTCGTTTCTAGGCATATGTCTCATTTTAATGCCTTGTTTGCATCTTTCTACCCTACACTTTAATTCGTCTGCATTTTGGGTTTCTTTATTTCTTGGGTACAAAAAATAACGCTATTTAATAACTATATATAGCTTATTTGATAGTTTATTTAAATCAAAGCAATCCACGTTGCGAAATTGTTCAGCCTACTTCCTCTCTTCGATTTATGGCTTTATCCTTTTCTTATCCAAAAATCCTTCCCTTACTTCGATGGCGTTTGTATTAGGAGGTTGAGATAAAACTCCTCTTCAGATTCTGGATGTCTATTGTGGGTTAAGGCGTGGATCCTGTTTTCTTCTCATATGGCTGTTATGCAATGATAAAGTATCATTATCAGTGATGAAAACAATTCAATAAAAACACATATTGCTGCATGATTTTAGATTTTTGTTATGGTAGAATATAATTGCATCATAAAACTAGTTTAGGGTTAAAATTACACCAGAAAAAACTTTAAAGCACTGAGTACACCTAGAAAAATACTTTAGGGTGCTGGGCACACCTTAACCTTTTTTAAAATTATAACATAATATTATCATAACTATACAATTAAAAAAAAGTGATTTTTTAAGATAGAAAATTTTAAATTTAACTCATAAGTTGTAATTTTTTTTTTGAATTCCAAGATATATTGTAATGACCCTAAAAATAATATGAGATAACTAATAAAACTAAATTAATGTTTAAATTATTATTGTTTATTTCTAAGAGAAGTAAGATGGTGGCTTAGTGGCACAATGGTTGTCGTATATCCCTTTGTTTTACCAGCACACCATCTATTTTTTTTTTTTAAGAAAAGGAAGAATAAAATAAAAACAACAACAACACAAGATATTTTCTTCATTCTTGTCTTCCCAACGGGAGAAAAGGGAAGAACTTTCAAAAACCATGGACATTTGAGAAGAACCCCACCGCCGTTCTCCCCTCCCATAGTCCCATCGTCCTTATTCTCCTTCTAAAAATAAAGAATAAAAATTGTTTTTTTAAATGATTTATGGATATTCAAATAAGTAAAGTTCTTTGAATGTATTTTTTGAATAATACGATTATTTCTTTATTCATGTTCTTGTACCCAGCGACCTAAATGTTTAAACGATGAACATTGGTATAGTTGATTCTTTCTCTTTAAACGTTAGGTTACTTTATTTTGTTAGGATTTAATAAATTTATCGTTATTTTATATTCATGTTTCATTGTGGGGAGGCTATTCATGTGGAAAAAATTATTATTTTTTAATTCTAGATAGGATAGCTGTCTCAATACCTCTTGCCAAATGGAAGTTGAAGCATTGTGTTATCATTCTTCATTTTAATCTAACATTCAAACTTATGCATTATATTTTGAAATTCATGTTTTAGTAGCTCCACGTAAATTATAGTTAAAGTCATTGCTTTCGTTATAAGTTTCATATATGTTATTATTATGGAGTCGAGCTCCTTCTATTAAACTACTGTTGTTATATAGACCATTTTCGGAAGTTCTATTTATCAGGGACACTCTGTTAAAATCTCTATAGTAAGATTATGACTTTGTATTGTAAACATGTCTACTTACAAGTATGAGAATTTATCCATATATAAGACTTAGGTTCGCTCATATTATGTATTGCTCTACTTACAACTACGAATTTTTTTACAAATATTTTTGTGATAATTACGAGTTACTCTTATTAATTTATAACTTATCAAATACATTCTTATATACATTTTTCAGAAAACTAATTTAAAAAAATTTAAATTTAAATTTAAGAAATTTTTTATAATTAAAATCCTTTCGCAGGCATACTTATTTGATACAAGTCCCTGTATGCCTGGGCAAAAAAAAAAAAAAAAAAAAAACCTTCGCGATAAGGTAGAGATGGGAAAATGGTCCGAGCTTGTCGAACTAGTATGTTTAGGCCCTGAAATTGTATAGTGTGGGCTTAAAATTTTGTTTTAAAAGTGAAACCAAGCTTAAAAGGGTCAGCACTGTAGGCCAAGGGCCTAAAGGGCCAGCCCCATAGGGTGAGGCCTACCCGTTTAGGCCCGTTTATTTTATTTATTTATTAAAATTATTTACATTGTAAACACTCTATTTTGTCTAGGCCTAACTCAAAAATAATTAAAAAAAAAGAAAAAATCCTCCTTAATCCTGACACATTTAAATTAATAAGCAAATGACATTGATGGTGATTGAATTGTAATTGAAATTTGAAAAATGATCATCATTAATGGTGATTGTTGTAAGACCCCACTTTACATACTACTTATTATCGATATTAATTAGAGTTGCAATGCGCAGTTCAGTAGGCAACACAGAAATAGCATAAATATACTGATAATATGTGCATGATTACAAAAATTCCCCATAGGGGTTCATATATGATAATTACAATCAATGTAGTAGCACTGGGCTACTAGGGTGTCTAAATCTATCCTAGTGAAATGGAGATATCTTCCCGCCTTTGTTCCACCACTGCAATTCTCTCGTGTAATTCTCTTCTCTGATCTCTACATACCTTCTATATTCACCTGTCTAAATTGTTGGTAGGGGAGGGTGAGATTTGGGAGAATCTCAATAGGAAAACAGTTACCTTAATGAATGCAAGATATATGCTATGTACAAGACATGTTAGTTTTAACTAGATGCATGCCCTAAAATGGAATTTCTGCATGCTCAATATTTCATGCAACAAAACTATGGCTGCGGTATAAACAAAAACAGAGCTTCATTTATTCAAATATGCTTTACACAATCAAGTAAAGCAATCCCCTATATCACTATACAAGCAGAGATATCAAATACATGTAAGTAAGGTAAGTCCCCTACCTTAAACCCTTTTCGACTTGTATAGCGTTCCTAAAAGTTTGTGCCGTAGCTTGGCTATCAATCGGGTCCTAAAATTCCAAAAATACGAGAATTATATTAAAACCCATTCATGTACCATTTTAGACACTTCCATAGTATTTCTGGTGGTTATATTATTCTATATTGAAAAATCACCAAAATGCCCTTAGGGACCCGCCCTAGCCCCGCTGTACTTGGTTCGACCGTACTTTTTCTGAAATTTTGACACAGGCTATTCTCACATATTTTCACCCAAAGAATCCATTTCAGGACTTAGAATTACCAAATTTACTGCCAAAAGATAAAAATGCCCTTGGTAGCCCCTAACTTATGGTTTCAGGGGCGTTTCGGTCATTTCGCATTCTAGGGCTTTTCTAGAAAAGTGTTCAATTGTAACCCCTCTAATTTTCCCTCATGAACATAATGGAACCATTAGATTATCAAAAATCCAGCCCTAATGTAATATCCCGATTTGTGATTAGGACTGATAACTCTGATAATCATTGTAATTAGTGTAATTAAGCACTATTATGATTAATGTAATGTAAATTTTGGGAATAAATTCATGTGGTATTTAAGATCAATGGTTGTGATTCTTTGACCGTGGGTCGGAATCCTATGTGTTGTGATTTGGTGAGCTCATAAGGGAGTGAGGGGATGATGACATGTGGCTTAAAGTGGACCATTGGATGAGGTCACTAGAAGACAAAGTAGCACTTTTTCTCTTTTCTCTCTCTCTTTCGGTTGTGTGTATGGGAGGGGAAAGGAAACATCTTCATCATCATCATTTCACCATCTCACTCATCTTTTCTCTCTCCTATTCCTCCATTGTTTCGCTGAACAAGCAAGAAAAGAGGAAAGAAAAGCTTGAATCTTGGTAAGTTGTAATCCTCCTTTGCTCCAATCCTCTTCTCTAATATTGTTCATCTCAATGAGAGCTACATTGTGATGATTGTAGAGCCTTGAATGGTGTTGATTGGCATTTTGGCCGAAATTGAAAGTTGAGGAATCAAGGTTCTGAATTGGGCAAAGAGAAGAGGTAGGCATTTAGAGCATTTTGGTGTATTGTTTGTGATTTTTGGCTAAGTTGGTCAAATCTGGAATTTTTGCCCTAAATATGCCTATTTCTGGAAATGTGAAGTTGTTATGATTGATGATTGAAAATGATTTAGTCTGGAGATATATGATAATTTGATGTAATCTGGAATGTTGGAATTAAGAGTAATGAAATTTGGATATGGTGTGTCATTGAGACCTTAATGAATGATTGTGGTCAAATTGGTTTTTGAGGTGTTTTTGGAAGTGGCCAATATGTTCCCTAGTTAGTGCTTAGTGTGTGTGAGCATTGGGAAGAGTTTGGGGAACCTTTGGGAGTGAATTTGACCATCTGGAGTTTCTGGTTTTTGGCTGCGTTCTGGGTCTCTGATGCACATCACTCGAGCAGAGGAAGAACGTGCTCGAGTGATATGCAAGTTTTTCCCTGTTGTGCTTCGAGTTATCTGGGTTTTATGGGTTGTGCTCGCGAGTATCGCCTTGTGCTCGAGTGAGCGAAGAACATGCTCGAGTGAGCATGGTTCTGCTCGAGTGAAGGTGCGAGTCCGGAGTTGAGGTTGCTCTCGGGTCCTCACTTGCTGGTTGATGCCAAGAGTGTGCTCTGGCACTCGCGAGCATAGCCTTCTCACTCGAGCACTGGGGGTCATGCTCGAGTGAGCTTGTGCTTCAGGTGGGAGTTGTGCTTTCGGGTTGATGCTCGCGGGAAAGTTGCACGAGTGTGCTTTCTCACTCGCGGGTGTGGGGTGTGTGCTCGAGCACACATGGCTGTGCTCGAGTGATCCAGTGCTTGGAGAGCTGTGAGTGTGCTCTCGGGTGCTCACTCGCAGGCTCACTCTCTCTTGTGCTCGAGTGATGTCCGTACTCGTGCTCGAGTGAGAGCATCTGTGCTCGAGTGAGATGACCAAAAATCTGTGTTTTGCCTTCGAGTAAGGGGTGTTTTGGGTAGTGTCTTCCAACCCTTTAGGCATATGTTTAGGCCTCTAATAGTCACCTAAAGAGTCCTAAATGATAACCAACTTAGAGTATTATTGAAATATACATATGGATAAGAGATTGATTGGTTGTCCCTAATTGATATAGGATTTGACATCTGTCGTCCTCGTGAGGCTAAGGTGCCAGAGCCAGTCAGGAAGGATACAGGTAGTGACTCTTTCTTTATGCCTTGTGTGATACATTGTATGTATATTATGTCATTGTTTTGAAATGAATATCGTATGCTGCAAGTTTTGTGAAAACTGTGGAAGCACCGCTATACCAATAGTCCCTGAGTCGCTAACAACGGTTCGGGTGAAGGTCGTATGCCTTCCCGGCGGTAAAAGGGGATGAGGTTAGGGTGTGATATAGTGTATATGTGGGCCGAAAGGCTAGTTGTGAGCCGAAAGGCTAATTGTGAAGGCCGACGGGCCATTTGTGAAAGCCGAAAGGCTATATTTGAACTGTGTGGCTATTTGTATGCACTGCCACGCCAATAGTCCTTGAGTCGCTAACAACGGTTCGGGTTAAGGTCGTATGCCTTCCCGGCGGTAAAAGGGGATGAGGGTGGAGTGACTTGTGTTGCTGTATGAGATGATTGGTGTGCATATTCTGTGATTGCATGTGGTATGAAATTGTTGTTACTACTGGGATTCTTTAGAATCTCACCCCTTCCATATGACTAACCTTTTCAGACAGGGCGAGTGGCTCGAAAGGAAAGCGGACAACCAGGAGTAATTAGGATTACTCTGAGAATTAGTGAAAGTTGGTTATCTTGGTTTTAGTTTTGGATGTGGGATTGACAATTGTACATAAGAATGTAAATGATTATTTTGGTTGTGTAATCCCCATTGTTGGGAAATATAAAACCCAAGTTATATGTATTAACCTGGGGTTTGCCGGGATTTTGGTTTCCGCACTTTGATATTTATTATGTACTCTGATTTCTCTGGCAGTTATATCCGCATGTGAATGTGAGACCAAGAGTTAACTACGTTTTGAAATCGTTTTCGTAATGCCCCATCTCTTGGATGCGGGATTATAAATTATGATTTTATCTTATTGGTCTCTAATTCACTTAAATTTCGAAATTCGGATGTAATTACGGTGAGGGGGTTACACCTAACCCCCTGGTTTTGACCTGACCGAAACCTAGAGATTCTCCTAGAAAAATTGGGGTTTTTCAATTCTGACTCCATAGACTTGCTCCTTTCTATTCTTAATCACTTTATTAAGTATTTAATTCCATCCTAACCATAATTTAAACTGGATTTGGGCAGCATAACAGCTAGGGTTCATCCTTTTCCCAAATTTACAAATCATAGAAATCATCCACAAATCCATAGATTAAACCAACCACAGCAGCAACAACAACAATAGTTTGAAGTTCAGGAAGTCACCTTTGCTTTCTTCTTGCTCTTCCCTTCTTGGATGAAACCCTAACCCCCCAAACCTTGATATTTTTGCTTCCTAATAGCTTAAAGCATGTAGAGTGGAAGCTTAGGAGAAGGATTACATAAGTTAGAACCCAAATCACAAAGGAAATCAACCTACCTTTGAAATTTTGCTCCTCCTCTCCCTAAAATCACCAAAGCTCACTCTCTCTCTTTCTTTGGAAAGCTTGGACGTGAAATGAGGGAAAGAGAAAGATGAAGCATGGACTTATGAAATATCTACATATTTTCCCTTAATTTATTTTATTCCAAAAATTTGACTTTTAAGGCATATGTCCATAAAGACTATCTACATGAAACTTAATGTCATAAGCCCAATTGAAATTAGACTAGTCCTCCCCTCTCCTGGTTGGCATAAAAGATGTCTAGGAAGGTCCTTCAATTAGCCCAAATGTATTTTCCCCATTTATCTCATAATTTCAAAATTGCCATCACATTTTGTATTCATTTTCGGATTTAGTTGGAAATTCTGGCAAATTTTCTGCCCAAATTTGAAAATTCATAACTTTATTTATAGAACTTCAATTGGAGTGATTCAAAAGGCTATAGGACCCTTATTGAGTCTAGTTTCAAGAAAAAATATAGCCTTTAGCCAATTGGAAGCTCACAATTCCTAGAATTTAAATCTTTAGACACTGTTCCAAAAAATAGCTAGTTTTTCTGGGCCAACTTCAAAAATTTATAACTCCTTGTATACAACTCCAAAAATTACCCATTATCTATCAAATTAAAGCTTAGTATGTCTACTTTCACCCTATAAAATTTAATCTTCCAAAATCACATGACAAACTCACTGCCTCACAGGAAATCTCATTGGCAGCATAATCACATTCTCCAAAATTTCCCCTTCCAATTAATTAAATGCCACATATGTTTACAAGGCATATTGGGGAATAAAATTTGGGGTGTTACAATTGTAGTAAATGGAAACGAATTTCAAAATAATTTATCTCATTGATGTTATTTGATATTTGGATAAGGAAATTTAGTGTGAAATTATTGTGGAGGAAAAAATACAAATTAAAAAAGTACAAAAATATCACTCATTCATGTTGATAGGTTTAAATTAAGAAATTTCTTGTAGGGAAAATATAAAAAAATAAATAAATAATAAAATTTAAAAAATATCTCTCATTTATGTAGATAGGTTTAAATTAGGAAATTACTTGTGTGATTAGGTCAAGTTAGGAAGATTTATTAATAGAAAATACAAAAAAAAATTAAAAAGAAAAAAACTCCCATTGATGGTGATAAAATACAAAAAAAAAATTTTAAAAATGAAAATTCAAAAAAAGAATGAGCATTTATGAAGAAAACCCTACCTTGAGACTATAAATATGAGAGTAAGGGTTGAAGTAAGATGATACGAGTGCAGATGATCAATTAAATAGTGCAAGTGTACACTGTCGTAATCAAGTAATATAGAAGTAAGTAGAGTATCGTTCCCACGAGGATTGAGCACTAAGTACCAAAATGGGTAATTTTAATTCTATTTAGTCGATCGATTGGTTGGTGATTGAGAGTACAAAATAAAAGAAAAACAATTAAATATAAGTGCAGATGATAAGAAAGCAAATATGAGAAAAAAGCCATAGGGATTAGATTTCACTTAACAAATTCCGGATTGAATCACTTATCTATTCTAGCCCAATTTATTCCACATGATTAATAGTCGAGTTTCCCTAATTTAATTACTAGCCTCTTCCAAGGTCAAGCAATTCTATAATCAATTGCTAATCCAATATATTCCTATATGAATTTAAGCAATTAATTATGCATTAAGATTTGTGGAACTCAGTAAGACTACACAACTCATATGAATATATTCCTATTTCATATGCAAGTCATGGTTTTAATCATAGGGTCTACACACATGTATCTCCTTCCGGTCTCAACATGCATATTGAAATCATTCAAAAGATGGCCAGTCAATCAAAAGCATTAAGAATAACAATTAAAACTAAATCATGAAGGAGAAATTCAAACTAGATTTAATAAGTTAAGATTCAATCCGTCATTAATAAGCTACGTCATCACCCTAGGAAAATGAAAGTTTAGCACATGATGAAATTAAAAACAAAACCAAAATAAATTGACATTATATAAAGCTAGAATGAAAGCCTCAGAAATACTGCATAAACTTGAATATTAAATTCTCAAACATAAATATACAACCAAAAGATGAATGAAAGATGAAGAAATCAAGCCGTCCATTTAGGAGGTAAAACCTTCCATGTAGGCGGCATGCAAAATGCAATACAATCCTAAGCCTTCCAAGATGGAGGCATGCAAAAAGTAATAAAATCCTAAGCCTTCCAAGATGGAGGCATGCAATGCATGAAATTAAATCTAAGAAAACAACACAAAGAACTCAGAAATGTTAGAGAAAGATCTCTCCCGGTCAGAGAAGGACCTCTCCTGGTCGGAGAAGGACCTCTGCTTCTCTTCCTCTCCTGCTTCTTTGAGCATGGCATTGATATCTATTTATAGGGGAAAAAACGTGTGCTACAGTACTGCTACAGTGCTGGCGGCTTGCTACAGTGCCCGTTGACTGCTACAGTGCCCGATGGCTGCTACAATACTTTTATTTTTTTGTTTTTTTTTTATTTTTTTGTAAATGCTTTTTATTCCAAAAACAATATTTATTTATCAATCACACCCAAATTTATTATATTAAACGCAAATATCGTCCATAAAATCATCATATAAGGGAAAATAAATATGTAAATATTTTACTTATCAAAAGACACACAAAAAATTGGGAGAGTAAAGACAAAAGAAAGGAAGAGAGTGAAGTCTATTATTTATCCCCTTTATCTTGTTTTTCCTCATACCCCCAAGAAAAGCCTATGCTCTTATGGTTGTTGTCTTATATGTGATGCTTCAACACCAATGGCTAAAGGGAGGAATCCAATATGATGAGGATCAATTCATTTTCTTATTGTTTTTTCATTTTCCTTCTCTCTTCTATTTTCCTTTTCTTATCTTTTTTTAAAAACCCAAGGCAAGCCTATACTTTTGTGATGATTATCACATATGCAAGTTTTGTAATATCCCAAATTTTGGTATCAGAATCTTGAGAATAAGCTTGAATTAAGTGGACCACTAAGCCTCAGTTTAGCAACTATGCCAAATCTATTCTTTAACATTTCTTATATCTTTGGGGTATTAATGAGGGAACAAAATGGTGAATATTGACTCACTTGAATTAGTCAAATAGTGTAATTAGTGGCCATATGAATTTTGGGCCATAATAACACATAAAATTTAATTTGTGTCTTCATAAAAGCCCATCATTGAAGCCCAACAATGGAAAATGGAAGAGCACAATTTTTCGGCCCAATATATTGTGAATTTTGGCCAAACACAAAGGGAAGGAAGAAAGCCCAATTTAATCACAAAATGTAAGGGCAAAATATTCATTTGCCCAATAAAGCAAGATAGCTTTTATTCTCCCTTTTCTTTGTGCAATTTTCATCCAAATAGGGACACAAGAGGGGAAATATTTATTTCGACATTAGTTGTGAGATGTGAAGGCATTTTGTCCAAGTATGAAAAGATGACATAAAAGTCAAAATTAACATGTGTTAATTAGCAATTTCATATTATTATTTGAGGAAGTAAAGTGAGATATTTTTTGAGAGCATTTATCCTCTTCCAAAGCCCTTAATTTCCTCCAAATAAGGGAAAGGAAAGAGGAAAAAAAAAAGACTTGGACACAAGTCATGTCATGTGGAAGCTTCTTGGCCAAGTAGGAAAAATATGAAGACTAAAGTCAAATTACACATGTTAATTGTCTATAAAATATTATTATCTTAAGGAGGTGGAGAAATGATATTTTTAAAGCTCTTATCTTATTTCAAGAGCTCAATTTCGTTCAGCCATGAGAAAGAAAGAGAGAGAGAGAGAGACTTGAAGAAAACAAGAGCAAAGAGAAAAGAAATTGGATGATTGAAATCCAACCAAATGGCATCTCGGTAGTTTTTGTATAAACCAAGGGTAAATTGGGCAAATTGGCTAATCATCTCTCCTCCCTCTTGTTAATTTCGTGCAGCTGCCCTAAAAGGAGTGGAAAGTCAGAAAAAATAGGAGGAAATGAAAGAGGAAAGAGATAAGATGAATAGTAACCATTCTTGAGCTCTGGAGTCGATTTCACCTTTGAATTGGTGTTTTCTCTCAAAATACTCTTCACAAACCTTCTTCTACTCATTCTAAGCTTCATTTCTACGATTTTAGATTTTCATTTGGAGGTGTTTGGTGCTTTCTCGCTTACCGGAGTACTGCCGGATTTCCGATCAAGTCGCGGAGATGCGTAGAGGTAAGCGTAGGCTTCATTTTCAATCGATTGGATTATTGTTTGGACGAGTATTTTTGAGGGTAGGTGCTGTTCATATTTCATCCAAGGGGTGTTTTTAAGGTTTAGTCATGGTTTAATTATGTGTTTATAGTTAAATGATGATTTATGATGATTTTGAAAGTTTATGTTTAAAGTTGCCTGAATTTTGTTTTTGTAGGTAGTTTGGTTGTGGTGTGTTTTTGAATGGTTAACTTTATCCATTGACCCTAAAATTTTCCAGATTTAAAGTATACATAAAGACCTTTAATTTGATATGTAATGGGTAGAAATTGAATAAGTATACCAAACGTTATGAGTGTTTGAAGTTAGACTATTAAAGCTGGATAGATTTTATGGCAGTAAGGGAAAACATGAAAACTGAGAATTTTGAATCACCCGAATTGGAGTTTTCTAGAATTAGTTATGATTTTTAAAAGTTCAGTGAAAAATTTGCCAGATTTACATCTTATGCAAAAATGAAAAGGTAATGTTAGTTAGTGATAAAGTTAATTTCCAAAGGTCAAGTCAAGCACTTGGAATTAGTGTGGGCCAATTAGCTACACATTGGGCCTTATTCAAAGACCCTAATGATATGATTATTCATCTACGGCCATGAGGTGTCAAAGAAGAAGCATCTTCAATGGTTGAAAAAGAAAAGGTACAAGAGGAAGACGTCTAGAGAGAGAAAGTTGAAGAATCAAGAGGTAACTTCAAGAACTTCAATTCTTTTGTTGTATTGTTGTTGTTGTCATGATTTGTGGTTTGGATTGTTGATTTTGTAAAGATGGGATGTTGAAACTCTAAGGGGTTATGCTGCTCAAATTTCCTCAAATCATGTCTAATAAGTGTTTAAATGATTTAGTAAGTGGTTAGGAGTGAAAAGGAGCAAGCTTTAGGTGTTGAAACTCAAAAATCACATTTTCCCTTTCTTATGTGTAAGTTTCAGCTAGCTTGAGTTCAGGGTGTTAGATCCCAAGTTTTGATGATAACAATAAGTCAATTATGTGCAAAACATGTTTTTAGAAGATTGAGAAAAGTTTCCAAGTTACCAAATGCATATTTGATGATTTGCTGATATCTGCTGTGAAATTGCACTGGAGTGCTCGAGCAAGGATTTTGCACTCGAGCACAAATCTTCTCTGTGCTCGAGCAGATGCGAGAGAATGCCAGGAAGTGTGTACCCGAGAGGCATTCCCCCTTTGTATTCATGAGATCACTCGAAGCACTAAGGTATGCACTCGAGCAGAGAAGTCATTCTCACTCGAGCACACATGCGAGTGAGAGTCTGCGAGTGCTTGGCCGAGAGTAAGTAATAGCATGCTTTCATCATTCACTCGAGAAGAGACATCAATGCTCGAGCATGAGCATTCTGTGCTCGAGCAAGGTACTGCGAGCACTTGGCCGAGAGTCAGGAAGTTCAGAGGAGTGCAAGTGTGCTCGAGCACACCCGTTCATGCTCGAGTGACACATCAATACTTGTGAGTGAAAATTCTATCCCTCTCCAGATCTGTTGCGAGTGCTTGTTCAAAAGGTATAACTCTTGAGAATATTCTTCTCACTCGGGCAGGAGTCTTTGTGCTCGAGTGAGGGCCCACATCACTCGCGAGTGAAAATTCTATCCCTCTGAAATTCTGATGCGAGTGATGATATTGAGAGCATATTCCTTGAGAATATGCGTCTCACTCGAGCAGTGGTAAGTGTGCTCGAGTGAGGGTCCATTTCACCCGCGAGTACAAATTCTCACTCTTGTCAATATGATGTGCGAGTGATGACCCGAGAGGACATTCCCTGTGAAAATTACAAGATCACTCGAGCAGAGGTTTTGTGCTCGAGTGAGACCCCTCTTCACCCGCGAGTGAAGATTTTGTCTCTCTGATATTCTATGCAAGCACAACCCGATAACAGAGGTATATGAAGGAAAATAGGAGATCACTCGAGGTGAGCCTTTCATGCTCGAGTGATGCCCTGTTTGACCACCGAAAATGCTAAGTATCACAACGATCATTCCGAACATGATTTAGTGTTTTTTTATTTATATCATCATTACTTATTATCATTGTTTAACATTGTTTTGATTGTTTTAAAAGTGTAAGACAGGAAGATGAACGTTTGAAACTTGTTGGTATGGAGAAAAGTCAAACAACGGCAGACAACATGATTACAAACACGTTAGCACCTACCGCATTCAGATTATTCAAACATGCGCGTGTTCTTCTACAGTTGCAAAAGTTCAGTTCCTCAAATGATAATTTCCCAAACGGGCAAAAACTGAAGCAACTATATATACAGAGATTCAAGGATAATCAAAGATCAACGTAGCACAAGAATTCACAAGCATATACCAAGTTTCTGCTATTCATCATTTTTCTCTGTATACACATTGATCTTCAGTGTTTATTCATTTGCTCTGTAAGAGAGTCTTCATACAATTCGAAATTATCTGTTTATGAGATCTCAAGGTATTGGGACCTTGAGAGGGTAGTTTTCCTTACGAGAGAAGCAGTTGAGAGAATTCCTTGTTGAACCTTCCATTCATAAGTCTTATAAGATACAAGCGGAAGAGAACGTTGCTGCTCATAAGTCTTATAGTGGTGTAAGCAGGAGAGTACGTTGCTGCTCATAAGCCTTGTATACATAAGCAAGTGAGAAAGGTCATAGGTTGTTTTTCTGCACGTAAGACTTGTTGTAAGGGGGAGAGAAATTTCTTAGTGAGAGAATATTTTTGCTCGTAGTCCATTCAAGGACGATTGTTGTTTTGTGGCGTTCTAAGAGCCCATTGAATCTTGGAGGTATAGTGAAAATCTCAGTAGGTCTTGATCTCTGAGGACTGGACGTAGGCCTTGTTGTTAGGCCGAACCAGTATAACTCTCTGTGTTCAAATCTTCTCAACTCTTCTCTATCTACTATATTTTTCATATCACCACATCAAGCGAAAAATTTATAACATCACCCAATTCACCCCCTCTTGGGTGAAGCTTGCCTCTTACATTTGATATCAGAGCCTCGTCTTCTCCGAAGAGCCTAACAGCTTCAGAAGGATCCGACAAATGGCAACAATGGGTGAAAATATCCTTCCAGATGGAGCTTCAATCACTAGACCTCCTGGTTTTGCTGGAGAACATTTTTCGTTCTGGAAAGCCAAATTCAGAGTGTTCGTGTTGGCCAACGAGTACGGATTATGGAATGTTATACAAGATGGTGACTATGTTCCAATGAAGAAAATCGAAGATAGAGCAGTTAAAAAGAGCCCAGATGAGTTTGACGAGAATGACAAGAGGTTAGTGACATTAAATAGTAAAGCTATTCTAATGATACAGAGTGCTCTTAGTCAAAAAGAATATTTTCGTATATGTACTCTACCAACTGCCAAAGATATGTGGGATGCTCTTGAAATTGCTCACGAAGGTACATCTGGAATCAAAGAAAATAGAATCAATACTTTAATTACAGAATATGATCTATTTCGTATGAAATCTGGAGAAAGTATATCAGAATTTGAGCTAAGGTATACTCATCTTGTTAATCAATTATCTGCTCTTGGAAAGTCGTTTGATCAAAATTCCCAGGTGAGAAAGATTCTTAATATTCTTACAAAAGAGTGGGAAGCAAAAGTGACAGCCATTGAAGAAGCCAAAGGAGAATCTATGAGATCCGTAGCTGCTCTCTTTGGAAGTCTTTCTGAATATGAAGGTAAGTTGAGATTCAAAAAGGAACTTGAAGAATTCGATGATAAAAAGAAAAAGGGAGTTGCACTTAAAGCTATCAAAGAACAAGAAGAAACTTCCGAGAATGAAGATGTTCCTAGTGATGATGAAATGGGAATGATCGTGAGAAAGTTCAAGAAATTCTACAGAAGAGGACAAAGGAATTTCAAGAACTATCAAGGTGGACCAAGCAAGAAAGAAAACAAAGAATAACAAATAGTATGCTATGAATGTGGGAAACCAGGACACATCAAATCTGAATGCTTCAGAAACAAAGACAAAAAGAAGCAGAAAAAGAAAGCATATATATCATCTATTTGGGGTGATAGTTCGTCAGACGAAGAAAATGACAACGACGAAGTAGCTAATCTATGCTTGGTAGCTAAGGAAGAAGAATCAGACTCTGAGGTAAGTGACTCTGAACCCTCTTATGATGAATTGTTATCTGAATATAATGCATTGCATACAGAATTCATCAAAGTTGCTAAAGAAATGGTTGGTTTTAAGAAGAAAGTAAAAGAATTAGAAAGTAATGCCATATCATCATATGAAATGTGTAAAGAGAAAGATAAGAAAATAGAAGATTTAACAAAGATTGTTGAAAAGTTTACTAAAGGAAGTGAAACACTCAAGGTTATTTTAAATTCTCAGAAAGTTTCATTTGATAAATCTGGAATTGGATATAATGCTATGCATAATAAGAATAAAAAGAATAGTAGAGACTATCTTAAATATTTTAGGAATTCTGTGCATACATCGAATCCATTTGTATCATGTAATTATTGTAATAGGAAAGGACATTATACTTCATCATGTTATTTCAAAAAGGGACAGGTTGTTGGAACATATAAATGGGTTCCGAAAGGGACACATATTTCAAATACTAACCACAAAGAACCCAAGAAAGTGTGGGTACCTAAAACCTGATCATTTTATTCTAGGTATGTCTCAAAGCATCTCGAGCGAACAAATGGTATATTGATAGTGGATGTTCGAGACACATGACTGGTGACAAAAATAAGTTCACCATGTTTGAAACTAGAGAAGGAGGAAAGGTGACATTTGGAGGAAATCAATCTGGACGTATTGCTGGAATTGGTGAAGTAGGAAGAACCGATGGCATTCAAATCAACGGAGTATATTATGTTGAAGGTTTATGCCACAATCTCTTAAGCGTAAGCCAAAGCACTGACAAAGATAACTGGGTGATTTTTGACTCAAAAGAATGCTTGATAGTAAGCAAGAAAGATCTACTCCTAAACAAAGAAACTATCAAAGCAAAGATCCGAGCTCAAAGGGACGGTAATTGTTATACTATTGATTTAAATTCAAATTCTTCTGAAAATTGTTTTCTTAGTCGATCAGAGGAAAGTTGGTTATGGCATAAGCGTTTGGCTCATGTCAATATGAATCAACTTGACAAATTGATTAGAAAAGATTTAGTTGTAGGCCTTCCTAAACTCAAATTCAAAGACGACATGATTTGTGAAGCATGTCAAAAAGGCAAACAAACTAAATCTTCTTTTAAAACTAAATATGAAATTTCTACTTCAAAACCTTTACAATTACTTCATATGGATTTGGTAGGTCCTGCAAGAGTAAAAAGTTTTGGAGGAAATTTATATACGTTAGTAATTGTTGATGATTTTACAAGATTTGCATGGACTATATTTATTGCCTCAAAAGATGAAACTTTTGCTGAATTTATTATGTTTGCCAAAAAGGTTCAAAATGAGAAAGGTATTCCTATTGTCTCTATTAGAACAGATCATGGAGGAGAATTTGATAATCAATTGTTTGAAGATTACTGCAACGACAAAGGAATAGATCATAACTTCTCAGCCCCTAGAACATCACTCGCGAGTGAAAATTCTATCCCTCTGAAATTCTGATGCGAGTGATGATATTGAGAGCATATTCCTTGAGAATATGCGTCTCACTCGAGCAGTGGTAAGTGTGCTCGAGTGAGGGTCCATTTCACCCGCGAGTACAAATTCTCACTCTTGTCAATATGATATGCGAGTGATGAACCGAGAGGACATTCCCTGTGAAAATTACAAGATCACTCGAGCAGAGGTTTTGTGCTCGAGTGAGACCCCTCTTCACCCGCGAGTGAAGATTTTGTCTCTCTGATATTCTATGCAAGCACAACCCGATAACAGAGGTATATGAAGGAAAATAGGAGATCACTCGAGGTGAGCCTTTCATGCTCGAGTGATGCCCTGTTTGACCACCGAAAATGCTAAGTATCACAACGTTCATTCCGAACATGATTTAGTGTTTTTTTATTTATATCATCATTACTTATTATCATTGTTTAACATTGTTTTGATTGTTTTAAAAGTGTAAGACAGGAAGATGAACGTTTGAAACTTGTTGGTATGGAGAAAAGTCAAACAACGGCAGACAACATGATTACAAACACGTTAGCACCTACCGCATTCAGATTATTCAAACATGCGTGTGTTCTTCTACAGTTGCAAAAGTTCAGTTCCTCAAATGATAATTTCCCAAACGGGCAAAAACTGAAGCAACTATATATACAGAGATTCAAGGATAATCAAAGATCAACGTAGCACAAGAATTCACAAGCATATACCAAGTTTTTGCTATTCATCATTTTTCTCTGTATACACATTGATCTTCAGTGTTTATTCATTTGCTCTGTAAGAGAGTCTTCATACAATTCGAAATTATCTGTTTATGAGATCTCAAGGTATTGGGACCTTGAGAGGGTAGTTTTCCTTACGAGAGAAGCAGTTGAGAGAATTCCTTGTTGAACCTTCCATTCATAAGTCTTATAAGATACAAGCGGAAGAGAACGTTGCTGCTCATAAGTCTTACAGTGGTGTAAGCAGGAGAGTACGTTGCTGCTCATAAGCCTTGTATACATAAGCAAGTGAGAAACGTCATAGGTTGTTTTTCTGCACGTAAGACTTGTTGTAAGGGGGAGAGAAATTTCTTAGTGAGAGAATATTTCTGCTCGTAGTCCATTCAAGGACAATTGTTGTTTTGTGGCGTTCTAAGAGCCCATTGAATCTTGGAGGTATAGTGAAAATCTCAGTAGGTCTTGATCTCTGAGGACTGGACGTAGGCCTTGTTGTTAGGCCGAACCAGTATAACTCTCTGTGTTCAAATCTTCTCAACTCTACTCTATCTACTATATTTTTCATATCACCACATCAAGCGAAAAATTTATAACATCACCCAATTCACCCCCTCTTGGGTGAAGCTTGCCTCTTACACAGGGGTTTAGAGCTGAAATTTCATTAATCTGATGGTTCTATTGTATTTAGGAGGAAAAATTGTATAGGGTTGATGTTGATTATGTTGTTAGAAAAGTCCTAGAATGTGAAATGACAAAAATAGCCCTAAAATCCTAAGTTAGGGGCTGCCAAGAGCACTTTCATATTTTAGTAATGAATTTGGTAATTCTGAGGTTGAAAATGGATTCTTTAGGCAAAATTATGTAGGAATAGCTTAGGTCATAATTTTTGAGAAATTACAGTTGGATTGGGTACAAAAGGGCTTGATCGGGTTCCCAAGGGTAAAATGGTCAAAATGTGATTTTGAGTTAATATAACCAACACATTGAATATAGAGTGATTTATGAATGGGTAGTAACTCATTTATTGTAAATTTGAAATTTTAGGATCGGACAGTAGCTCGAGCTAGATACAGAGCATTGGGCCGATAGACAAGCAAGGAAAGGGCGATCCAAGTAGTGAACTTACCTCTCCTACATATATTTAATATTTGTGCTTGTGTATTGATGCATGTGATTGCTTTGCTCGATTATATGTGAAATATATATAAATGATTGAAGCTCTGTTTCTATTTATGCTATGGCCATAAATATGTTGTCTGAAACATTGAGCACGTAGTGTTAGGATCGGTAGGCACAGTGGAAGAATTTTAAAATTTTTACCGATCCTAATCGAGGATTTATCAATAGCGTTTAAATCGAGTTAGAAAGTTTCATACCTTTTTCAACTTAGGGTTTTCACAATCTCTAGGAGCCAACACCTCAGGTCCGCTCCTTCTACCGGTATCCATACAAATGCTCTCCAACAGAGACTGCGTGCTAGCGCCTCCAAATGTTTCCTAGGGTTTCCCCTGCGGCTCTGAATTCTCATGCGTATATGAGTATATCTGCTCTATCAAGTTTATAACCTATGAGGGCTATATTCGAATTTCAAAATTAATCTTCATTAATTTCGAATTTAATTTGTTATCAATTATCTTGATGAGCTAATTAAATAAATTCAGTTTAAATTAAATCTGTCCAACAGTTTTAATTTAACCTATTTATTTAATCCAAATAAAGAGCCATTAGATTTATGTTATCTTCATAAATTAAATCTGGGATACTATATTCTATCATGTTAGTTATTAAATTTAATATATCTTAATAGATTAAATTTAAAACTAACACAATATAATAATATCATATAACACACACATATAAGATATGTATTTTGAAAATATATATCTGTATAATATTATTAACGAAGACTCACAACAAGTTGCTGAGCCTCCTCAAGTAACACAGGTCCACGAAGATCTGATAGGACATGGCATCAGCCTCAGAGATATGGATTTCTAATTACTAATGGCTGCGATGTGTTGCTCATTGAGAAAAATAAACAAACTACCTATCGAGCAGCCATAGTGGGACCAAACTCTGAGAAATGGCTAAATGCCATGAAGTCTAAAATGCAATCCATGAACAAAAATCAAGTATGGACCTTAGTCGATCCCCTGAAGGTGTAAAAACCATCGGGTGCAAATGGGTTTTCAAGGAGAAAACTGACATGGATGGCAATGTAAATGTCTTCAAGGCACGACTGGTTTTAAAAGGATTCACTTAAACCCATGGTATAGACTATGATGAAACCTTTTCCTCAGTTGTAATGGCAAATCAATCAAAATCCTTCTTGCCATTGCAGCATATTATGACTATGAAATATGGCAGATGGATGTCAAAATAGCCTTCCTTAATGGAAAGCTCCTTGAGGATGTGTACATGACACAACTTGAAGGTTTTGTACGTCCAAAGGACTCTGGTAAAGTTTGCAAGCCTCGAAGATCCATTTATAGATTGAAGTAAGCATCTCAGAGTTGGAATCATCATTTTGATGAAGTAGTTAAAGAGTTTAGATTCATTCAAAACATCGATGAACCTTGTGTTTACAAGAAGGTTAGTGGGAGTAAAGTTGTATTTCTAGTGCTTTATGTAGATGAGATCCTGACATTTCTACCTTGCAGAGTGTCAAGTCTTGGTTAGGAAAGTCCTTTTCAATGAAAGACTTAGGTGAAACCACCTATATCCTAGGGATTAGGATCTATAGGGATAGATCCAAAAGACTAATAGGCCTAAGTTAGAGCACATACATAGACAAGATACTGCATAAGTTCAGTATGTAGGATTCAAAAAGGGGCTACATGCCCATATCTCATGGCATCCATCTTAGTAAGGATCTATGTCCTACTATACCTGATAAGCGAGATCGCATGAGTAAGGTTCCATATGCCTCGGCCATTGGATCTATCATGTATGCTATGCTATGTACTCGACCAGATGTCTCATTTGCCTTAATCATGACTAGCAAATATCAACAAGATTCTGATAAGGGTCATTGGATTGTGGTTAAGCATATCCTAAAGTACTTAAGAAGGACTAAGGACCTATTTTTGGTCTATGGTGGATTGGATGATGAGCTTTGTGTAACCGGTTACACAGATGCAAGTTTCCAAACTGACCAAGACAACCTTAAATTGTAATATGGATACGTATTCCTCCTGAATGGTGGAGCAGTAAGCTGGAAGAGCTCCAAGCAGAGCACTGTAGCAGATTCTACAATAGAAGCTGAGTATATAGCAGTATCGGATGCAGCTAAAGAAGCCGTTTGGATCAAAAAGTTCATTACCGAACTAGGGGTGGTGCCTACCATCTCAAATCCAATAGATTTGTTCTGTGACAATAGCGGTGCTATTGCACAGGCCAAGGAGCCTAGGTCACATCAAAGGACCAAGCATATACTTAGGCGATTTCATCTTATTAGAGAAATCAATGATAGAGGTGATATAAAGATATGCAAAGTAGCAGGAGAAGACAATGTTGCTGATCCTCTTGTTAAGCCACTTGCACAAGCAAAGCATGAGCGTCATGTTAGGAAAAATCATCCATGAATACCTCACTATATAGAAAAATCATCCATGAATACCTCAATACCTTGTTCAAGTAAGTCACTAGAATGCATTCTAGATTTTAAACTCTCAACATTTTCTTCAAATTGGACTTGTTTACCCACTTGTTTACCACTTCTCAAGGAGATAGCATGTACATCCTTAGGATTGATCACATTGTTGGAAGGCAACTCTTGCCTACTTTTAGCTTGTTGCTCATTGAGGCTATCAGACATTTGAGAAATGCCACTTCATGGTAGATCAAGGAATAGTCTTAGGCCACTTGATAAGTAAGAGGGGTATAGAAGTTGACAAATCTAAAATTGAAGTAATTTCATCTCATCCTTATCCCTCTAACTTAAGAGAACTTGGATCTTTCTTGGGGCATGCTGGATTTTATAGAAGATTCATTAAGGATTTTAGTAAAATAGCTTGTCCCCTATCTAAGCTTCTCCAAAAAGATGTGAATTTCATCTTTGATGATGCACGCAAATTGGCTTTTGATAAAATTAAGTCTAGACTTATTTCTCCACCTATACTTATTGCTCCTAATTGGGATCTTGATTTTGAGCTTTGTTGTGATGCTTCCAATAGTGCTGTTGGTGCAATTCTAGGTCAAAAAATTGGTAAGACCTCTTGTGTTATTGCTTATGCTTCTAAAACATTGGATAAGGGTCAAATAAATTACACTACCACTGAGAAAGAGCTCTTTTCCATTGTTTTTGCACTTGAGAAGTTTAGGTCTTATCTAGTGAATTCTAAAGTGATTATCTATTCTGATCATTCTTAGTAAAAATTAGCAACTTACAGGAAACCAAGTTAACTAATCTTTGACAACCAAAAGAGTTAACCACAACCAACAAAATTCAAGTGTCTAAAGAGTAAGACCAAATTCAGCAATAACAAGACAAGTGCAACACAATGTGACAAGAGGCAAATAGGAGTTGCAAGGTAAGAATTCACCTTTTAGGAGAACAAGTTGGTATATCAGTGAAGTAGTACCTCAAACTGCAAGTATGTAAGTAGAGTCACTAGCAGCACAACTTACAGAATGTGATAGCTGCCTGAAATTTCAAGTTGCAACCAACAAATTTCCAAGGATGAAGAATGCAAAGTTGCTCACCACAAAACAATAGTAAACCTCACAATGGCCACTAAGAACATGATAGCAAAGAAACAAAATGCAAATTCCTTTTTTTTTTAAAGATGCAAATGGAATGCAAAACAACTATGAACATGAAAAATGACCTAGACCACTATCAAAGACTCCAACAATTAACAACTAAGACAAACTCAAAAACACACTAACAAACAAGCTAAGACACACTAAGACAACTAAAAAGAACACTTAACTACTTAAAACCTTGGCAATCATCCTTCCCAGCAACGACGCCAATTTGATGAACCCATGTAGTGTGAGTTCTCAAAATAAAACTAGGTTTGAAAATGTAGCATAGTAGCTCAACCTAGGTCGTTCTTGTAAGGAGATTAATTTCCAAGTTTCTAAGTAGTAAAGTGATAAAAAACCTTAAAGTTGTGAGAAATCATTTTGAGAATTTGATTTTTAAACTAATAAAGTAAACTAAGTTATAGCAATATTTTTGTATTTTTTTGGTTTTCTAAACAAAGAACCAAATGTAATTGAAATTAACAATAGAAACAAGATAAATTCAATTAACTAATATAATGATAAAATAGGATTCCCTTGAGTTGAGGTGTTAGTCTTCCTTGCTTGCTAATGATTTGAATTCCATAATGAGCCAAGAGGATGGAACTAAGCTACCACTAGCTCCATACTTGCAATAATCATATAATTCATTCTACCGAAGCAAATAAATGAATACCACCAAATAATTCAGACTTAAGGAGATGAATAATCAACTTCCAATTCTAGCTTGTAATTACCATTACAAATGTTCAACACATTCAGTTTAGTCATTTACAATCCACTTAACCAAGTTGGAATAAACAACTCAACCTACTCCTATTTTAAATCATACAAAGCTTAATTAATCAACTCCTAGCTCAACCACCAAGTTTAATCACTTGGCATAGAACAATCTAGATCATAACTACACACCTAACCAAGCCATACAATTATGAAATAGAAAGAGAGCTTAAAGGAATTCCATTGAAGTTAAGAAGCTCAAACCATTACCCAACTGAAGGAAATCACCAAAACTTTAGCTACTCATGGAAGAGGTGAAGGAAACTTGATGAAGGAAGAAGGATTTAGCCATAGAGAAAAATAGTCCAGCAACCACGATTAGCTCTTCACCCTTCGTTCCAGCCGCTCTTCACAGCCACCACTCTTCACTCTTTCATTTCGTGTTTGCTGCCTTCCTTTCTTATTATCTCATGTTGTGAGTCTCTTCCCCCTTTTCACACTCGTTGTTGCCCTCCTTTTCTTATTCTCACAGCCGCAATCTATCTTCTTTATTCCATCGTGTGCTGCCCTTTAAGTCTTGTCTCTTCCCCCTTTTCACACTATAACAGCCGCAATACTCCCTTTTCGGTCTACCAGGTCAGCTTGCTTTCTCTATTCATTTCCTTTTCACATTCGGTTCAAGCTAGCTCTAATTCGGTCAACAAAAATGGTTCCTTCTCCTTTTTCTTCATTTCCCCTTGTTCTCGATTCAAGTCATCTTCCTTTCTTTATTCAACTCCTCCCTCTCGATCCAGTTGCTCCTCTTTTCTTCAATTGATAAATTCATTCAGTTCAGCCCTTTTACTCTTATTCAACCATTTCGGCTCTCTCTTTTATTCCCTTATTTGTATCGGTTCAGCTCCATTTCTTTTAATTCCATTCGGTTCAGTTTTGCCTCTTCAATCGGTCAACTCCTCTCCTCTTGCTCCAATTATTCCCTTTTGGTTTAGCAGCTCTCACTCTTTATTTTGGCTCTTTCCTCTCTTCTCCATAACAGCCGCCACTCTCAATTCTTTTCCCATCCTTCCTTTTCTCTTTAGGTTAAATAAGGAAGTTGTGCCATGTTTGGATGAAAGGTAACAATATGTTTTGGTATTAGGTACAAAATTGCAACTACCAAACAAGGCCCTTACTCAATTAACCTCCTCTTAGAAAAAATGCAAAAATAAATTTTGCACTTGTGATGTTCCACTTTTATCCTTGACTAAGCTTCAAAATAACATCTTTGACCTTGACCGCTCAAGTTGTGCCACATCACCACCTACAAAATTATATTCATAAAGGTAATATCTTTTGCTCGCAATTAAAGAATAATGGAAAAAACAAATATTAATTAGAAATATAACAATTAAACCACTTTAGGTCCCAAATTATTCTTTCACTAAAATCTCATTTTAACACTTGATTATGCCCAAAATATTTAATTAAGTCCCACAAAAGCCTAAGATTAATTACTAAAAATATATAAATATTGAACTCTATCAAGCACCTTGTACTCTTACAAGTGCCTAAGACTTTGATTCGTATCTCCATATCTTATCAAAGTGATACTGGTCTTGTTTCATCTTTTCTCCCGTATAGATGATCGGTCAGGGACATTTTAGGATAATCTTTATGATTTATCCAAGGAAACAATTATCATAGTTAACATGCAAATAATATGATAACAGAATGGAGAAATTTCATTAAATTAATAATGTTTAAAGTACAATGATTGGCCCTTTGGCACAATTTCCAACATCCTCCCACTTGCCCTAGGTACAATCATTAATTTGCCTAATTCCCATTGTCTTAACATGACGCTCATGCTTTGCCTCTGCAAGTGGCTTAGTAAGAGGATTAACAACATTGTCTTCTCCTGCTACTTTGCATATCTTTATATCACCTCTATCATTGATTTCTCTAATAAGATGAAATCGCCTGAGTATATGCTTGGTCCTTTGATGTGACCTAGGCTCCTTGGCCTGTGCAATAGCACCGCTATTGTCACAGAACAAATCTATTGGATTTGAGATGGTAGGCACCACCCCTAGTTCAATAATGAACTTTTTGATCCAAACGGCTTCTTTAGCTGCATCCGATGCTGCTAAATACTCAGCTTTTGTTGTAGAATCTGCTACAGTGCTATGCTTGAAGCTCTTCCAGCTGACTGCTCCAACATTCATGAGGAATACGTATCCAGATTACAATTTAAGATTGTCTTGGTTAGTTTGGAAACTTGCATCTGTGTAACCGGTTACACGAAGCTCATCATCCAATCCACCATAGACCAAAAATAGGTCCTTAGTCCTTCTTAAATACTTTAGGATATTCTTGACCACATTCCAATGACCCTTGCCAGGATCTTGTTGATATCTGCTAGTCATGCTTAAGGCAAATGAGACATCTGGTCGAGTACATAGCATAGCATATATGATGGATTTAATGGCTGAGGCATATGGAACCTTACTCTTGTGATCTCGCTTATTAGGTGTAGTAGGACATAGATCCTTACTAAGATGGATGCCATAAGACATGGGCATGTAGCCCCTTTTTGAATCCTACATACTGAACCTATGCAGTATCTTGCCTATGTATGTTCTCTTGTAATATCCCGAATTCTGAGACTTGAGCTTAGAGAATAAGCCTGAGATTAGTGGATTGCTAAGCCCCGGTTTAGCAAGATCCCAAATTGTGATTAAGGGTTAATGACTCCAAAAGTGGATATGGTTAGTGATAAATAACCCTTTTGGAGACTATGATGTGATTTGGCACTCGAATGTGATTCGTAAGTGCTGTGAGTAATGCCGAAACCCTATATTTAAGTTCAATTATGGATTAACCTCTAAATTGACTTAAAATAGAGGGAAGGCGCATATTGTGGCTAAATGAAAAGATGTGAAGTGTTGGTAGTGATTCAATGAGAATTACCATAATCAGGGGCAAAACGGTAAAGTTACCGACCAATTGATCGGTTACCGAAAAGGAAGCTCATTGGTAATTTCAAGATAAATGGTTAGGATTGATTTGTGTAAAAGATCAAGAGGTGGAATCATGTGTGTGTGTGCCTATGTGAACTCATGAGAGATGTGATAAGGGTGTGACACTTGGCACAATTTGAGCCCTTAGATTTTGGTCAAATTGTCAAAGCTTTTCCTCCCTTCTCTCCTCTCTATTTGGTCGTCCAAGTGGCCTTCATTTTCCCAAAAATCTGATCTTTTCTTCATCTCATCCCTCTCTCTCCAAAACCTCCATTTTCGCCAAGCTTGGAAAGGAAAGAGAAAGAAACAAGGTAAGTTTTGGCTTATGTAATGTCCTCTAATGCTTAAACACCTTTCTATAAAGTTGTTCATAGTGATGAGAGCTTCATCTCTATGGTTTTAGATTCTTGATTGAAGGTGTTTGATGGCTTGAGGAAAATTGGAAAGATGAGGAATCAAAGAATTGGTTTGGGAAAGAGGAAGAGGTGAGTATTTGAAGCATTTTGACCTAAGTTTTGTGATTATTGGTTAAGCCTTGTAAATTTCGAATTTTGCCCTGATTTTCATGTGATTTTTGATTGGAGAATTGGATTGTGTTTTATGTTGGAAATGGTGCCATGTTGTGGTATTTGATCATTGAAATTGGTTTTGAATTTGAAATGGAAAGAGATTGTAATGTAGAGTTGGTATTGTGAATTGTGTGACATGTTGTATTCATTGTGAAACATGTCAATGTAATGTGAATTTGGTTGATTTGGTGTTTCCAATGGATTCATTGTGCAAATTTATGTGAAAATGGTATTTGGTATGAATTTGGGAACCATTGGAATCATTGTTGAAAAACTGGAAATTCTGTCCAGTGTAAGTCTGTATTGGGCAGTCTTGTTGTGTGGATGTTTTGACTGGGCAAATAAAGTCAGAAAATTATGAAACTTTCCAGTCTTAAAGTTCACATCCCAAGCTTCAAAATGAACATATAATTTGTGCCATTTCGTTTTGTGAACTGGGATTTCTGTTTGCCTAAAGTTTGAGGTCGAAACTGGATTCTGTTTTGGAGCAATGTTGGATTTTGTGTAAATCTGGATTTTTGTGGTGATTTCTGGTAAAGGCCAATATTTTTCCTGTGTAAAGGACTTGAATAGCTTTCATTTGGCTTTGGGATCACCTCATTTCGATTTTTGTGGAATTAGTTATGATTTTTGGAAGTTCAGCCAAGAAACTGGATTTTCTGGGCCGCAGCCCAAATGTTTCTGAGCGTTCCTGAACAGTTTTGGGCCGCAGCCCATGGATTCTGGGCAGTTTTGGGCCACAGCCCAAGGATTGTGGGCCGCGGCCTACCCCCAAAAATCAGCATTTGGACTTTTAAAAAGGTGATCTTTGGTCAAGTGTTTCCCAAACCTTTAGGCATATGTTTGGGCTTTGATTAGCCACCTAAAGGTCATAAATGATAACCAACATAAAGTGTTTGTATGTTGAGGAATTGGAAAAGGGATTAACCCTATGTCCATGATTTTGGTTATAGGGTTGGATAGTCGCCCTGATTGTGGTTCGATATTCGTTTTGTTCGTGAGTAGCTGTGCTGGAGCTTACATGGAAAGAGTGTAGGAAACATATCTCTTCTGCTTGTATTTGATATATGTGTTAATGTGTTGATGCATGTCTTAGCTTTGCATAATTGTGTGTAATTTGAAGCTATGTTTCAATTTATGCTATGGCCATAGGTATATTGTTCGAAGCATTGAGCTTGCAAATTGTCATTGTGTTATCATGAGTTGTGTGATGCAAGCATGTCATGCATTAAACATTTATCGTACATGCATATTGATATTGTTATCCTACTGAGATTCTCTCGAATCTCACCCTCCCCTACTAACCTTTCAGACAGGGTAGTAGATCAAGGATATAGCGAGTAGCTAAGGGCGATGAAGACTTCTTCGGGATTGAAGTTGGTAGTTGGTTATCTTAGTTGGGATTTATATTTGGATAATTGTATTTGGTTATTTGGATGAATATATGTGGATGAGGTTTTGATTATTTATATTGAGATTTGTTTTGTAATCCCTATATGAGGGCTTGTATGGGCGATTGTGCCCTGTAAGGCTTGATTAATGAATGGAATCCAGAATTGTTGGAATTATTACATTGCGTACTCTGATATATTGAATGTGATTTATCTTGTGTAGTATTTGTATTCGGAAATGTGAATGTGAGACCAGGTTATGAATGATTTCGAAAGGTATTCGTGAAAACCCCGTCTGGTAGATGGGTTTGTAAAATGTTATTTATTTCTTATTGGTCTCTATTTCACTTAAATCACGTATTTCGGATATAATTACGGCAGGGGGTTACATCTCTGACTTGTCGAATCCTACATATTGAACCTATCCTCTATACCTGATTGTTGTTCATGGATTGTATTTCATACTTCATGGCATTTAGCCATTTCTCAGAGTTTGGTCCCACTATGGCTTCTCGATAGGTGGTTGGTTCATTTTGCTCAATGAGCAACACATCACGGCCATTAGTAATCAGAAATCCATATCTCTGAGGCAGATGCAGTGTCCTATTAGATCTTCATGGACCTGTGTTACTTGAGGAGGCTCAGCAACTTGTAAGTCTTCTCTAATTTCCATCTGTGGCTCTGTACTATCTTGTGACTCTTAAACTTCTTTGAGATGTACCTTGCTCCCACTGGTTGTTTTAGAGACAAACTCACTTTCTAGAAACTTACCGTTTTGAATAACAAATACTTTGTTATCGGTGGGGTTGTAGACATAGTATTCTTTTATTTCTTTTGGATGCCCCATGAAGAGGCACTTTGAGGATTTGGACACTAATTTATTTGAGGCTTATTGTTTAACATATACCTCACATAACCAGATCTTGAGAAAAGATAAACTTGGTTTCTTTTCAGTCCATATCTCATACGGTGTCTTTTCAATTACCTTAGAAGGAACACGATTTAGTGTGAATGCAGCTGTCTTTAGAGCATGTCCCCAAAAGGACGCTGGAAGACCTGTTTGACTCATCATAGATCGAACCATATCAATGGAGTTCGATTCCTCCGTTTAGAAACACTATTCCATTGTGGTGTTCCTGGAGAGGCAGTTGTGAGATTATCCCACAACTCCTAAGATGGTCAATAAAATCTTGGCTCAAATATTCACCACCTCAATCAGATCAAAGCACTTTAATTATTTTGCCAAGTTGGTTTAGTACTTCATTTTGGAATATTTTGAACATTTCATAAGATTCAGATTTATGTTTCATTAGATAGATATAGCCATATCTACTAAAGTCGTCTATAAATTTAATGAAGTAGACATAACCTCCTCTGGTAGCTGTATTTAATGGTCCATGTACATCTGTATGTATAAGGCCTAATAATTCAGTGGCTCTCTCACTATGCCCAGTAAAAGGTGCCTTTATCATCTTTCCTAATAAGCAAGATTCACATGTATCATATGATTCAAAATCAAATGAGTTTAGAAATCCATCTTGATGGAGTTTAGAAATGCGTTTCTCATTTATATGGCCGAGATGACAATGCCATAGGTAGGTCAAATTCAAATCGTTTGATTTTATCCTTTTAGTAGTTATGTTATAGATATTCCCATGATTAGGATGTTCCAAATTTAATGTATAATGACCAACATGCAAATCACCATCAACATAGAAAATGTCATTACAATAAATAGAACATTTACCATTTCTAGTAATGGAAGTATAATCTTCCTTATTTAAATAAGAAAGAGAAACAATGTTACTACTCAAAGCAATAACATAATAGCAATTGTTCAAAATTAACAAAAGCCCACTGGGCAGAACTAATTCATAAGTGCCTACGGCTAAAGCAGCAACTCTTACTTTGTTTCTAACTCGTAGGTCTACTTCGCCCTTCTTCAGCTTTCTACTATCCTTTGACCCTACACATTTGTACAAATGTGAGAGCCACATGTAGTATCTAATACCCATGTAGAGGAAGTAGAAAAATGAATGTCTATAACATAAATACCTGAAGCGATAGCCTTTTTATCCTTCTTGTTCTTTTTTAGATCTTCCAGGTAGAGTTTGCAATTCTTCTTCTAATGACTGGGTTCATTGTAGAAGTAGCAGACTCCATTGAGTTTGTCCTTCTCAAGGACCGATTGCAATGATAGTGTAGCAATATTAGTAGTCGACATGATTCTACAATTAAAATATGCAAAGTTAGTTAGTAATCTGCCACTAAATTAGTAACCCTCAAAATAATTAGTGGGCTAAGATCCATATTTGGCTTAAACTTAAGTCCGCTTTGGCAAGACGCTTAAATTCAAGTTATTTAGGTAGGTAACCTATTTACCAATTACATCACATATAACTCTTAGATGTTTATGGGATTCGATCATTATATGATCCGACATGTTTAATCCTATTTAACGCCTTAAGATTCAAAACCGTTTTGTTAATCTCAATTAAGTCAAAACAATAATGAATATTATGAGCAGTACTATTACTCATGCCTATCTCATCAAGATAACTCAAGTGCATCCACTTTGGTGGTTTCCATAATTGAGTGATCTAGGTTTTGACAAGTATTCATTAATTGACGGCATTATGACTTAAGATTTGATTCAGAGGGCTCAATTAATTAGTCTTGTTTATATGAATACAATCGTGGTCATATCTCATAAAGATAAATACATATAAATGCAAAAGTATTCATGCAATGATCTAATCAAAAGCATAATTTAAACGTGACACAACATGGTTTACTTAACCTAAAATCCTCCCAAGCCAATGAGAGGACTTCTCTAAATAAGAAAAGAAATACATTGAGAGAAACCTCATTTAAACATTTGAGGGGAGTGAGATAAGAAGAGAATGTACATTAAGAGTATTTAGAGGAAGGCACGGCACGCAGGCCGTATTTAAATATTATTACCCTTTGTAAAATCTAAAGCCATGTTGTTCACCATACCCAATCAAGTATGAAAAATAAACCACAATAAGGATTCATACACTATGAAAGCAATAAATGTCATGATAGATTATATTGCGCTACAAACAGGTAGTTACGGCGATCCCGCTAAATGGATTTCTGACCCAATTTTTAAAATATTTGTTTTAGTCCAGTTCTAAAGGGATTTTGGCCCAGTTTCAAAAACACAACAACGGCACAGAATGGTTTTGATCCGGATTGTCTTCCCTATATTTCGGATCCCTAATACTGAGTAGATATCTAAACTTAGACCTGATTGGATTACCTCCAACTATGATCTCAGTTACCCTACCCGATTTCATGCTATCCGAAAATGAAAATCACATACATGTTCGGAAACGAAACGAAAACAATTTCAAGATTCAATTTAAATGAAAACAAAAAATTAGTAGAATTTCAAGATCACATCTTTCAAAATAGTTTCATTTTGTATTAACTAAATCACATACATGTTCGGATGTTTCTTATAAACATACGTACATATCCTATATATATCACATGTATAAGAATCATAAACTCAATTTAAACACACAATTGACCTAGCTTTGATACCACTAGTAGGATCGGCAGGCACAGTGAAAGAATTTTAAAAGTTTTACCAATCCTAATCGAGGATCTATCAACGGCGTTTAAATCGAGTTAGAAAGATTCGTACCTTTTTCAACTTAGGGTTTTCATGATCTCTAGGAGCCAACACCTCAAGTTCGCTCCCTTTACTAGTATCCACACAAATGCTCTCCAACAGAGACTACGTGCTAGCGCCTCCAAATGTCTCCTAGGGTTTCCCTTACGGCTCTGAATTCTCATGCGTATATGAGTATATCTGCTCTATCAAGTTTATAACCTATGAGGGCTATATTCGAATTTCAAAATTAATCTTCATTAATTTCAAAATTAATTAACAATTAATTATCTTGATGAGCTAATTAAATAAATTGAGTTTAAATTAAATCTATCCAACATTTTTAATTTAACCTATTTATTTAATCCAAATAAAGAGCCATTAGATTTATGTTATCTTCATAAATTAAATCTGAGATACTATATCTCTATCACGTTAGTTATTAAATTTAATATATCTTAATATATTAAATTTAAAACTAACACAATATAATAATATCATATAATATATAGACACACACACACATACAGATATATATATATAAGATATATATTTCAAAAATATATATCGATATAATATTATTAACGAATTTTATATTATATATATTATATATTATATATTATAATATATATAATATATTATATAATATATATAATATAAAATTTGTTAATAATATTATATCGATATATATTTTTGAAATACATATCTTATATATATATGTAATTCGTCAACCCTAAATGAAACATTATCTCGTGTTGGGCTATTCTTGTATGCGACCCTGTAGGCCCATATGAGAAATTTCATTAAAATAATAATGTTCAAAGTACAATGATTGGACTTTTGGGCACAATTTCCAACACGTAGATATGTCATTGTGTTAGTATGTGTTATTTAATGCAACCATGTCATGCATTAAGCACTTTTCTTGTATGCATATTAGTATTGTTTGCTACTAAAATTCCCCCTAATTTGACCCTTTCCATAAATGTAAAAAGTTTTTAGCAGACAGCGGCTTAGAGGGCAAAATTGTAAGAGGATTTGTTGGTTATCTGAAGACATTTTTATTGTTGAAAGGTCTGTAATTATTACGTACGAAACCCTGTGGTGATCGCAGGAAGCGTGCTTAGAATAAAAAAGAGGACTGCATGTAGAGAAATGCTGTAGTGGAACGAAGATGGAAGGATGTCTAAATTTCATTGAACGGGTTTAGACACTCTAATAGCCCTGTGTGGCTACGTTAATTGTAATCATTATGTACAATCCCTATAGAGAATTTCTGTAGTCAAGCACTTTTTATCAGTATATTTATGCTATTCCTATGTACCCACCGAACTGCGCGTTGCCACTTTGATGAATTTCAAAATATTAAAAGTTTAAGCATTAATGGCTAGAGGGTGAATCCAATATGAAATTTGAATTGATTTTTTTTCTTATTATTCTTTATTTTCTTTTTCTTCTATTTTTATTGTTTCGCCTTTATGCCCAAGGAAAGTATATGCTCTTCTAATTATTGTCATCTTTGTGAGCCATAACATTAGTTGCTAGTGGGTGCAATTCGACATGATTTGGATTATTTTATCTTATTTTTCTTTTCCCTTCTTTTTCTCCTTATATCTTTCCTCTTTATTCTTTTTTTTTTCTTTTTGTTATTTTTTCTATTTAATCTTTTTAGTCTCATGTGATTGAACCACTCATTCCTCTTTCTTTTTATTTCTTTCACTCCACCACCCCAACAATATTTATGCTACTCTCTTCTTGTTGATATTGCAAGGATATGTCCAATGATATTTTTGTGTTACTTGAACCATGAAGAAATTCATTGACTTGACATGTGATGATTTGCCTCCACCTCTTATTTTCACTGTTTGGATGTGTATTACCTATTTGTTATTTTCATATCTCCCTCTAACATAAGTTTTCTTTATAAAAAGGAAAAAGAAAAATGATTGTGACCTATTTTCATAAATAAAAATAATAAAGAAGAAAGCTTTTATTTTATCAAAATAAATGAAATTGATTTTAAAAGGGATTTCTATCGTGTGAGGTTTTTAGAGCCTCCTCATGTAAAAATCGATTATTCTTCTGTGTGAGATCATGGGAATCTCCTCATAAAGTTTAGTACAAGAGCCTTCCAAAAACCTTTTTTTATTCAATAAAAATAGAAGAGTTGTTTTCATAAAATAAAAAATATCAAACAAATAAAAAATCATTTTCTAGAATAAATTAGAGAAACTTTTTTCTTAAAAAAGCACAAACAAAATGACATGCATTTCTACCCGAACTACGTGGCTTTGTTAGATTCAGAAGTTTTGATGATAACAAATTTAGGATTATTGGAATAAGGATATATGTTTTTGATTCATGAGATTTTATATTATAAACTATTCAAATAATAAGGTTTGTTTTTAGGTAGCAACTATCCTGATAGCTCTCAAACTATTCGAATATTCAGTAAAGTATCATGATAATGCATAAGCTATTTGAATAGAGATTCATTGTTACAAGTCTATAGTATGTGAATAGTCTTTTCACTATTCAAATAGTATGACTAACAAAGTTTTCTAAAACCAATTCAAGAGAAGGAGTATTGGAATAGCCTAATCATTATCCAAATAGTCACTATGTTTTCAAATGCAGTTTATAAAAATGTTATCCAGATAATAGTATACCTATTCAAATAGTAAGGATACTATTCGAATAGTAGACTGATTACCCGAATAATCTTTCCAAATCAATATCTCATTATTCAAATAGAAGTAGGATTATCAGGATAATATACTTTGAGATTATTCTAATAGTGAGTCAACTATTTGAATAGTATTTTTGATTAATACCAACTTCTTCCAAGTCCAATTTTATAATGTTATTCGAATAGCCATGCATTGTATTAGAACAAAATGCTAATACCTAAGTGAAAGACTATTTGATTAGTGAGGAGACTATTCAAATAGTACTAAAGTTTGAAAATGGCTTTTCCTAATCAAATTTCAGAAGAGTATTCGAATAGCCAACTATTGTATCAGGATAACTTTATCTGTTTCCAAAAGGAATTATTCGAATAGTAGTTTAGACTATTCAAAAAATTTAAGTTCAAAATGTCAAAGAACTATTCAAATAGTGAGGAAACTATTCGAATAGTTGATAACTTGATAGGAACCATTTTATCCTGATAATAAGAAGAGTATTCGAATATCTTATATTTTCAAAAAACAGAGCATGAAACCAAAATTTATGAAATGAAGGGACTTTGGTTATAAGTAATAATCTTGCTTATCATTATTCTCTTTCATGATTAACATCTATTTAAGCAAGTTCTAGGGAATTTATTCATCAGATATTTAAATACCAAGAAAAGTAGATATTGTGTCAGAAGCAATAAATGCTAAGCCGAACTTCAACTGACACATTGTCTTTGCTACAACGACTATATCCAAATAACATAAACAATGTCTAGAGAAGCATTTCGTAAGTAACAGACAAACAGAATGCTTACAACGGTCATGAAATTCACTTCAACTATAAATACAAGCACATTCAAAACGGAGCAACTACCAAACTGACGAATATTCATATTGCATTAAGTGCTCTGTTTTCATTGTCCATTATGTATTATTGTACTTCTGTGATTATATTATTCACTCTTTGAGAGAGAATTATTGTAAACTCAATACACTTGATTGAGAGATAAATTAAAGGTGGTGGGACCTTAAGTTAGGTATCATCTTACATTGTGTAAGGGGGAGCGAGTGTCCAGAGTAGGAACTTGCTTTGCACTGTGGTGCCAGGAACCTAGTGAATCTTATAAGTGATAGTGAAAAGCTTAAAGGGAATCTGAGGACTGGACGTAGGTCAGAATTGTTGAGACTGAACTAGTATAATCCCTGGTATACACTTCAGTGAAATCTCTCTAACTCTTGAACTTGTTTTAATTGCTTTAATTTTCCATTATTTGTTGATTACGGTTAAAATTTTATTATCACGCAATTCAACCCCTCTTGGGTGTACGCTTACACTAACATTTAGTATTAGAGGCTGGTCTTCTTTGTTAGGTATAATAACCTAAGAAGGATTCTATGACAAACATGGGTGAAGGAATACTCCCCGACGGAGCCTTAATCACCAGACCTCTGGTTTTAATGGAGAACACTTCTCATTCTAGAAAGCTAAGTTCAGAGTGTTCGTGAGTAGAAGGGTAGGTTGTTCCTAAGACACTAGATGAATATAATGACAAAGATAAAAAGCTTGTGACTCTCAACAACAACATAATCCTAATGATTTAAAGTGCTCTAAGTTAGAAGGCGTAATTTAGAATTTGCATACTTCCAATTGCCAAGGAAATATGGCAAGCAATGGAAATAGCAAACAATGGAACCTCATAAATCAAGGAAAATCGGATCAATACTCTTGTTATTGAGTATGATATGCTAATTATGAAATATGGAGAATCGATAGCTGAGTTTTAACTCAGATACACTCACCTCATAAATCAACTTGGAGCTCTTGGGAAGTTCTATGATTAGAACAGCTAAGTTAGAAAAATACTAAATATTCTCTCTAAAGAATAGGCAGCCAAAGTCAAAGCAATAGAAGAAGCCAAATGTGAATCTATGCAATCATTAGCTTCTCTATTTGGTAGCTTATCAGAATATGAAAGCAAGCTAAAGTTCAAGTGTGAACTGGATAAAATTGATGACAAGAAGAAGAAAGGAGTAGCATGAAATTTCATCAAAGAGGAAACATAGCTGAAAACAGAAGAAGAAATTAAAGATGACGAAATAGGAATGATCGTAAGAAGATTCAAGAAATTTTACAAGAAAGGACATGGATTTAAAAATTTCAATAAAGGAGGAAGTAGCCGCAAAACAAAAGAGCAGATCATCTGCTATGAATGTGGGAAGCTTGGACACATCAAATCCAAATGCTCTGAGTACTTAAAGAACAAAGAAAGAAAGAAGGACAAATTTGTAAAGAAGAAAGCTTTTGTCTTAGCCATATGGGGAGATAGTCCTTCTGATGAAGAGGAAAGTGACGATGAAGAAATAGCCAACATCTGCCTCGTAGCTCAAAAACAATTAGAGGAAGATGAGGTGTGTCTCAAAGCATCCAAAGGAAGCAAATGGTATACATAGATAGTGGATGCTCACGACACATGACTGGTGATAAAGAGAGATTTACTTCCATAATTTCAAAGGAAGGAGGCAGAGTCAAGTTTGGAATCAATCAGGAAAGATTACTGGTATAGGAGAACTTGGAATTGAAAAAGGAATTCAAATAAAAGATGTCAACTATGTAAAAGGATTGTTGCACAACCTACTGAGTGTAAGTCAAAGTGCTGACAAGGACAACTGGGTCATATTCGATTCTGAGGAATGCCTTATAGTCAGGAAGAAGGACTTGCCTATCAAGAAAGATGAACTTAAGGTAAAAATCAAAGCCAAAAGAGAAGGTAATTGCTATACTATTGATATTAATAATCATATATCTGAAAATTGCTTTCTCAGTAATAATGATGAAAGCTGGCTGTGGCATAAAGGATTAGCACATGTAAATAGGCATCAGTTAGATAAACTTATCAAGAAGGATTTGTTGATAGGTTTACCTCTACTGTATTTTAAAAATGATTCAGTATGCGACTCCAATCAAAAGGGGGAGCAAACTAAATCCTCTTTCAAAACCAAAAAGGAAATATCAACAAAAAGACTATCAAACTGCTCTACATAGATCTAGTTGGACCAGTAAGGGAAAAAATCCTTGGGGGAAATCTATATACTTTGGACATTGTTGATGATTTCTCAATTTACATGGAATATCTTTCTGTCATCAAAAGATGAAACTTTTAGTAAATTCATTATTTTGCCAAGAAAGTGCCAAATGAGAAAGGTATGTCAATTGCAGCAATTAGAACAGATCACAGAGGAGAATTTGAAAACCAAGTATTTGGAGACTATTGTGATACAAATGGCATTGAGCACAATTTCTTAGCACCAAGAACTCGACAGTAGAATAGGGTTGTAGAATATAAATCTCACAAAGATGGTAAGAGCAATGCTTAATGAAAAGGAAGTTTCATAAGTGTTTTAGGCTGATGCAATGAGTATTGCCAACTACATCTCCAATAGGGCTTATATCATATCAAAATTTGGAAAAACACCACATGAGCTTTACAAGGGAAGAAAACTAAACATAATTCATGTGCACATATTCGGATGTAAATGCTTTATTCACAATAATAGTAAGGGCAATATAGGGAAATTTGATCCTAAAGCTGATGAAGGTATTTTCTTAAGATATTCAAATAGAAGTTGTTAGTGTAAGCGTTTCACCCAAAAGGGGGGGGTGAATTGGGTGATACCAAAAAATTTGTTACGTATATAAAAATTGACTATAAATTTAAAGCAGTTAAGAGCTAGGAGAAATATCACCGAAGTATACACCGAGAGTTATACTGGTTCGACCACAACCACTTTGACCCCCATATTTATAGGTGATTTGTGATGTCCATTGGAAGCATTTCAAATATGTCCATTAGAGTTACGCAACTTTGTTTGACCATTCTACGAATTTGAAAATTAGCGGTTTACGGTAGGTAAGTGTTTTGGTCGTTACAGACGATATGATTGACTTCTCTCTCATAGCATGATCTCTTCATTGTTTCTCTGCAAATATACTTAGAAAACTAATACAAAGAAAGGTTAATCATATAGATAACAAATTAATGAACGTTGGATTAAAATCATGCTTTTTGTACTGCATTACTCGAGTGGCTACTCGAGTGATCATGCTTCATTACTCGAGTACTCCCTCGAGTAACTTCATAAAAAATAAGCCAAAGAGTAAGTCAACGTTGTCTGACTAGATTACTCTGGCAATCCATTGAGTAATTCATTTTATAAAGCTTGGCAAACTTGATTCTTGAGTGATCCCTCGAGTAAGTGTTCATTTTCTTCTTTGATTACTCGAGTAGTCATTCGAGTAATGCTTCAAATAACTTTGAAGATTACTCGAGTAATCCCTCGAGTAATGTCATTAAAATCTTGGCTGAGAGTAACTTCAATTATGGTTACCCGATTACTCGAGTAATCCCTCAAGTAATGCTTTCTTTTCTTTTGAACTTACTTGAGTAAAGTACCTTTTTCATAGTAGGTTACTCGAATAATCCCTTGAGTAATGTCTTTCATTTCTTGGCCGAGAGCTACTAGATGATTTCTGCTCTGGTTACTCGAGTAATCCCTCAAGTAAGCTTTTCAAATAACTTTGTAGATTACTTAAGTGATCCCTTTGAGTAATCCCATGCAATTTTTGACAGAAAGCTTCTGGAGCAATTTTTCAAACATTACTCGAGTGATCCCTTGAGTAATGAAGGTCATTACCTGAGGGCTCCCTCAAATAATCCTTCAAAACATCTCACAGTGTTCCTTTCTCCTATACTCTGTCATGCATTTCTTCTTCATTACTTGAGTAGTTACTTGAGTAATGCTTTTGCCTGCAACCAAGAACTTAGTTACTTTGTTCAAACCTTTGATTTAAAACTTTTGTAATTTAATCCAATCTTTGTTATCATCAAAACATATGGGATTTAACATTTTCCCCTTTTTTGTGATGACGAAACTTGGTGATTTTGAACAAAGTTTTTGAAAAAGGTTCATATGCAATTATTTGTTCAATTGAACTTACAAACTCTTTTGAAATAACTTAGTAAAGATCTTTTTGAATTCAAATCTAATGATCTTGAGAAATTTAGTTTTTGAAACCTTTTTGAATCCAATCAAAGACTTATAATTTTGAAGGTATGTTCTAAAAATCATATATGTTCACCTTGCATTCACAATCAAAAACTCATTAGTCCACAATGCAAGATAACTTCAATTGAAATTGTAGAAAGAGTTCATGATATTAACATAATTAGTTTCATGATGCCATAACAGAAACTAATAAAGCTCCCTTAAACCCTATACACCTATATCCATATGCATAACCCTACACATAACGGAAACTATTAAAGCTCCCTTAAACCTTATACACCCATATCTATATGCATAACCCTATACATCATTTCACAAAAATACCTAAGTTCTTCTCCCCCTTTTATCATTATCACAAATGATAGGATCAATCAAGAAAAGGGGTGGGACTAGATGGCTTGATAGTAGAGATGAGATTGACAGGAAGAGCTATGAAGCCAGAGCCATGTGAATCATCTGAACTTGAAGAATTTGAAGACAAGCTAGAAGGTTCAGGATCAGGAAGTACCAGAGGAGGAACTATAATAAGATCCTTTGGAGGACTTTATAGGACTAGGTCCTGAGAAGAAATCTCCATTTCTATTATTCTTTCACATGATTGATGATCACTAGAGGAGACTGTAACCCCCTTCACGATTAAGGCCGAGATTTAGTTAAAAAACCCGTAATTGATGTAGAATTAGAGACCTTAGATGATTTTGGGACTTAAACAAAATCAAACTTCCCAAAATCATGGCTTTCAAAAACTTTTACAAAATCTGTTCATGACGGTCTCATATTCACATTTCAATACTAAATGGCCTGTACAAGTTGATTTCATTCATTAATATTAGAGTATAAAGAAATTCCCGGCAAACCCCGGGTTCATCTACATATATATCATGGGTTGCGAGTTCCCAAAAATGGGGATTACATATCCAAAATATTCATTTACATTTCATATACACTTAGTAATCCCAAAACCAAAACAAGGATAACCAACATCCAATATAAAATGTCCCTAAGCCCTAATCACTCCTGGTTGGTCGCTTCCCTTTCGAGCCACTCGCCCTGTCTGAAAAGGTTAGTCATATGGAAAGAGTGAGATTCTAAAGAATCCCAGTAGCAACAAGTCACTCATACAATATATAAACATAAAGCATGTATGTTCATCATATTCAGCAGCTTCACAATGATCTTTGGCTCATGCCACATACGACAGCACTCACGGCTGTAATCACAATGCACTACGCCCACTTTCGTGGTGAACACTATGCCAGCTTTCGCTGTATTCACTATGCACAACGCCCGCTTTCGCGGTGAACACTATGTAGCAGCAACACGAAGCACAAAGCACCACAAAGCATCTCAAAGCACAATGTATCACAAAACTCTACAAGGTATCTCAAAGCAGTAGCAGTAGCATCCACACAATGAATGACAAGCAAACATACAATACATTTACACAAAGTATAAGAGAGGAGTCACTACCTGTATCTTTCCTGACAATCTTTGGCACAGTGGGATCACGCGTTCGGCAGATATCAAATCCTATACCAAATTAGGGACAATTGATCAATCTCTTTTCCAATTGCTTAATCCCATAATACACTAAGTTGGTTATCATTTAGGACTCTTAAGAGGCCACAAATGTCTCTAATGAAAGCCCTAAAAGGTTGGGAAACAAAAGGTTGAAGGTCACTTTTCGAAAACACGAAGTGCTGGAACACAGGGTTGGGCCACGGCCCGCCCTTCCTTGGGCTGCGGCCCAAATATGGTCAGAAGGTCTTGGGCTGCGGCCCGGAACTCTTGGGCCGCGGCCCAAAACAGGCTAGAAAGGTTTGGGCCGCGCCCCAGAAATTTCCTGACTCTGGGCTGAACTTCGAAAAACCATAACTAATTTTAGAAAAATCGAAACAAGGTGATTCCAAAGCCAAATGAAAGGTATATGAGTACTATTTCAAGGAAAAATATAGCCCCTCACTGGAAATCACTACAAAAATACAGAATCACCAAAAACTACACACTACTCCAAAACAGAGTTCTGATTTCATCCCAAACTTTGGACAACCATATCTCACAGAATACTAAACGAAATGACATAAAATATATGTCCATTTTGAAGCTTGAGGTGTGAAATTTAAGACTGGAAAGTTTCATAATTTTCTGATACCATTTGGTCATTCAAAACGCTCATACAAAATTACTGCGCAAAACAGAGCTTAAACCAAACAGATTTCCAATTTTTCCCAAGTGATTCCAATGAATCCAAAATCAACAACCAAGCTTATTCCCACACAAAATCTCTCAAGGAATCCAATGGAAGTGTCAAAATGAACAAAATCACAACCCATTTATATGCCCTATTTTGACCAAAGCACCAAAGCTATCACAAAGGGATCAACTTTCACATTTAAGCTTCAATTCCCTTCTATCAATTCAAAACACTAAACAAGGCACCAATTCCATGACAACAACATGTTATACTCCCCAAGACCCTAAATCACAAAAATTAGGGCTTAAATTCCAGAAATTCAAGGCCCAACAAATGGCCACAAAACTTATATGAAAATGAAGCTTTCACTTACCTCAACAACTTTCCCAAAGGCACTTCATGATTCTCCCAAGTCCATAATTTCGTGATTCCTCAAATCACCACCAATGGAGAAACTACAACCATAGGATGAAAGCTCTTAGCTCAAGGAACAATGTTAATGAAGAGCATTTTGGCATTTGAGGCCATTTGCTTACCTCAAATCCAGCTTTTCTTTTCTCTCTCTTGGCCAACAATGGAGGAAATGAAGAGAGAAGAGAGAGAACGTGAGAGAGAGATGGAGAAGAGGGATGAAGTGCAGAAAATCTGTCCCCTAGCCCCTTTCTATGCGTATGGGAGAGAGAGAGAAGAGAGGAAATGAATAAAAAATGGTCCCTTGACTTTTCCTTCTCATCTCTCTTCATCATCAAGTGACACTTGTCCACATCTTATACATTCTCATAAAGTAAGTAACCACTTGGTTACTCTACTCATTCCATTAGCCATTTAGTTACATATCTCATTTCTCCTTAGTTAGTAATTAATTTCTCCATTAGTCACTAACTTATGGCTAATAATTTCATTCTTTCAATTTTCCCAACAATTATGGCATATTAATTAATATAGCCACCAAACCCATAATTATTCCACTTTAATTCGATAATTATCCTCAATAATTACCATTAGCCTTTAATTGAAAATTGGGGTGTTATAGAGACAACCACTTCCTCAGTGCCGGTTGGGGATGTAATGGGCATAGGCTGAGTTGGTAAATAGGATCATCGACTGTGATGTCTATGTGCTCAAAAGTAGATGATGGGGCATAGAAAATAAAAGGTTGCTTGGAATAGATAAATGTATAGTAGGAGGAGGGATGAATGAGGGTCTAGGCTAAGAAGGTCTAGGCTCAGAAGCTGGTATTGGCTCAGTAGTAGTAGGCACAGATCAACTAGGAGTAGATGAGACAGATGCCATAACATCAAGTCTAGCATGAAGTGATCTCAGAAGCTCACCTTGAGCCCAATCTTTTGCTAACATCTCTTTATGCCTCTTATCCATTTTCTCCACAAGCTCTCCCATCTTCACATTCATGTTGGTTATCAACTCAGCATTTGTATTTACAATGTCAATATGAAAACCTCTAAGGATATTCTCCATAAAAGTGTGCAATGTGGCACCAAAAAAGGAAGGAGGAGATGTGATGATGGAGTAGAAGATTATGTCTTATCCAAACGGCTTGTTGCAGTCTCAGTCTTCTTCTTCTTTTTGGGACTTGTCTCAAGAGGGTTCTTTAAGGGTAGTGCAATGTGTAACTTCCCAATTTGATTTCTTCCCACTGGAACCAGCCTCTCAATTGGTTCACTCTTATCCAAAGACTAAATCTTGTTCTTTTTGATAAACAAGGATATAAGCTTAGGGTAAGGCATTGGAGTGGTGGATTTTCCTTCAAATCTATATTTTTTGATTTCAGTAAAGATATATTCTCCTAAGTCCTTTTTCTCTTTGAGAAGAAGTGAGGCAAATTTTCTATAATCCCTCTATATGAAATGTGTGTAATTATATTCTTTGTTCATTATAACTCTAGAATAGATAAACCATAGGACTCTGTGAAGATCACACATATCACTTGGATTGAAACCGAGGGGTCCTACTATCTCACCGGGTCTTAAAATAGAAAACAACTGGTTTGAATCAAGATTAGGATAATTATCCTCAAGTGGGTCTTCTATTCCTAATCGGGTGTTGATTTTGGAGGGTGAGATTAGGATTTCTTGCCCTCTAACCTTAGAGAACATTTCTTCTTCTAGAGAGTTTCTAAGTAGATCATTGACAGGTTCTAAATTACAATAGAAATGTCTCACTATCTAGAGCAAAATGGAAGTTTAACTAAAAGCCAAGGCATATAGGATTCCAGATAAGGATTGAGGTTGAATTTCAATACCTCTTGAAGAACACCGAAGTCAATGAAGTGCATCTTGCACACTTTTCTCCTTGAAAAGTGATCTTTGATTTTTGTGATTCCTCAATCTTCTTTACGTTGAATCTCTTTGGAGGGAATGTAATTTCTTCTTCCCTGACATGGGGTTCCTTTGTAGATTGACCTTTTTCCCTTCTCTAGATTTGTAAGCCTCATCTAGTATACTTGCCATGGCTTGGCAAGTTTTCTGTCGAACTTAGCCTTTTTTGATGGCTTCTTAAAGAAAGATGAAGTGTTAGAGGAATTAGAAGGAGGTGGAGATGGTGCCTTAGTCTCTTTGCCTCTACCAGGAGGAATATCTTTCTTAGATTGAGCTCTTGTGGCAGTGGGTTCCTTGATCACAACCCCCTTAACTTTGGGTTTGGCCTGCGGCTTAGATTTAGCTTTTGATCAGAGAGTGAGTTTTTGTCTTTTGGCTGGAGGAGATGGCATAGATTCATGCAATTGCTGAGGATTAGAAGATTTAGAAGGAGTATCAAGAAAGGTGGTTTTGGTTCTAATCATTTTGATTGAGAGAACAGACATTTCTGAAATTTTTCTCTCGTGCAAGTCGATGGTTAGGGTAAAGGATTTTCAACAATTTGAGGAGGTTTTTCACAAGAAATTTCAATGGGTTTTGTCAAAAATGAATTAAAGAAGTGTTTGTGGAAAGATTTTCTGGAAGGTTACTCAGAGAATTACTTGAAGTAATTTTGTGAAAATTACGTGACGCACAAAGATATAGCCATGATGCCCGACATTACTCGAGGGCTTCCTCGAGTGATCTTGGGCCATTACTCGAGGGCTCCCTCGAGTAAAGCTTTCTGAAAATTATAAATTAAAGCAATTTAAACGCGTACCTCTCATAAATAATATTGTAATTACTTGTGTATATTCCCTCGATCATTTGATGGCATTTTCAGACAGATTTGAATGGAAATTGGATTGATTTTTGATCTGCACTCATGATTACTTGAGGCCTTACTCGAGTAATTTTGATAGTTTACTTGAGGGCTTCCTCAAGTAATCTATCTCTTCATTTCCTGTATGTTCATTTCCAACCGTTATGCCATTTCCTTTTGATTTCCTTTTGAATTAATGCTTCATTGCTACATTTTCCAGGTAACTACTCGAGTGGTTACTGAGTAATCTTTATAATTACTTTAAGGTATTACTGGGGTAATGAAGTTTACTTGAAGTTGTCCCTCCAGTAATATTGTCCTCTGTTAACCTCTGCTTTTCAAGCCTCATAATAGAGTATCAAATTCCTGTAAAGACAACTAGAAACTCTGATGCTTAAGTTAGTAATCATCAAAACATCAATAAATAACATCATCTAACATTTTATAAATAATAAATAAATTACAATTTATTGGGTTTTACCATTCCCAATTCTCTTATAATAAATAGAAATTGATCTTTTGCTAGGGGTTTTAAGAAGATATCGGCTAGTTGAAGATGAGTTGGAATGAATATCACTTTGACATCTTTCTTTTGGACATGATCTCTAATGAAATGATATCTTACATCAATATGCTTGGTTCTGGAATGTTGAACTGGATTCTTTGCCAAGCCTATCATGCTAGTGTTGTCACAGCATATTGGTATCTCCTTTAGATAAATGCCAAGATCTTGTAGTTGTTGCTTTAGCCATAACACTTGTGCACAACAACTTGATGCTGCAACGTACTTGGTTTCTGTTGACAAAAGAGACACTGTATTTTGTTTCTTGCTAAACCATGACACAAGTAAACCTCTAAGAAACTGGCTTTGTCCACTAGTTCTCTTTCTATCTGTCTTGTATCCTCTATGATCAGAGTCTGTGTATGCAACTGGATATTCACTTCTTCCTTTAGGATACCAGAGACCTAATTCTGGCTATCAGCAAGATATCGGAAGATATGTTTGATGTTTCAGCATGTGACTTTTTTTGTGCTGATTGATATCTTGCATATATACCAATATTGAATTGGATGTCAGGTCTACTTGTAGTGAGATAGAGTAATGATCCAATCATTCCTCTATATCTTGTGATGTTGTAAGCTTTTCCCTTGACATCAGTATCAAGCAATGTAGTTGAACTCATAGGCGTGTCCATCACATTTGCTTCATCCATTCCATACTTCTTCAATAATTCTTTCAAATACTTCATTTGAGATATGAAAATTCCATTGTTTCTTTGTTTGATTTGCAAACCAAGAAATAAATTCAATTCTTCCATATCTTAAACTCCCCCTACATTATCTTAGAAAATTCCTTTCATAAGGTTTCATTAGTAGTACTGAAAACAATATCATCAACATATATTTGTATAATTAAAATATCATCTCATTTTTGTTTTGTAAAAAGTGTTGTATCAACTTTTCCTCATACAAAACCTTGATCGATGAGAAATTTACTAAGTCTTTCGTACCATGCTCTAGGAGTTTGTTTTAAACTGTATAAAGCTTTTCTTAGTTTGAAAACATGGTCAGGTTTGGTTACATCTTCAAAACCTGGAAGTTGATCTACATATACTTCTTCCATGATGTAACTATTTAGAAATACACTTTTTACATCCATTTGATAGAGTTTGAATCCCTTGATGCATGTAAAGACTAAGAGTACTCGTATAGCTTCCAATCTAGCCACTAGAGCATGCATTTCCTTATAATCAATTCCTTCTTCCTGATTATAGCCTTTGGTCACCAATCTTGCCTTGTTTCTAACAATTATTGTAGATTTATCAAGTTTGTTCTTGAATACCCATTTAGTACCAATGATAGGATGATCCTTAGGTCGGGGTACCAAATCCCAAACTTGATTTCTTTCAAATTGGTTTAGTTCTTCTTGCATTGCTGTTTCCCAATCATTGTCTGATAGGGCTTCATCAATGTTACAAGGTTCAATCTCAGAAATAAAAGCAGAGAAACTAATTTCATTGAAAATTCTATTTCTAGTTTTGACTCCTTCATTCATATCTTCTATGACTTGCTCTAGGGGATGACTTTTATTGTATTTCCAGGCTCTAGGTTGTCCTAGTAACTGATCTTCTTCCTTAGTTTGATTGACTTCTAGGATGAAAGATTTAGAATTAGGTTGACCATTCTCTTGATTTAAAATAATTTCCTGCATATTGTCAATAGTTTTGTCAGAGCATTAAAATTCATCGAATACAACATGAATTGATTCTTCAACAACACATGTTCATTTGTTGAAAACTCTGTATTCTTTGCTTCAGTTAGAATAGCCTAGGAATATTCCTTCATCAGTCTTAGAATCAAATTTTCCTAGATTATCTTTACCATTATTATGAATGAAACACTTACAACCGAAGATATGTAGATGAGAAGGTTTGTCTTCCTTCTTTTGTATAGTTCATATAATGTCTTTCAAGTTTTGTTCTGATATAGGCCCTATTTGAAATATAGCATGCTGTGCTCATTGCATCGGCCCAGAAAACTTAAGACACGTTCTTTTCATTCAGCATTGCTCTAGCCAATTCAGTCAGTACTCTATTCTTTCATTCCACGACTCCATTTTGTTGAGATGTCCTTGGAGCAGAGAAATTGTGATTAATGCCATTAGTATCACAATATTCTTCGAAGGTTTGATTTCCAAATTCTCCACTGTGATCTGTCCTGATACCTGCAATGGACATACCTTTCTTATTTTGTACTTTCTTAGCAAAAACAATAACTTCTGCAAAGGTTTCATCCTTTGATGATAGAAAAATAGTCCATGTAAATCTAGAGAAATCATCAACAATGACCAATGAATATAAGTTGCCACCAAGACTTTTAACTCTTGTTGGTCCAACTAAATCCATGTGTAATAATTAAAGGGGTCTGTTGGTTGTGATCTTATTTTTCAATTTGAAAGATGATTTAGTTTGTTTACCCTTTTGAAATCAAATCATTTTTGAAAAATAAGGTCACAAATCAAATCATTTTTGAAATTTACTTTGGGTAATCCAATAACTAAATCCTTTTTAAGTAACTTTCCTAGTTGGTGCATATTGACATGAGCTAGTCTCTTATGCCATAGCCAACTTTTATCAGTAAACCTTATAAAAAAGTTTTCATAAATATTTCTGCTTATATCAAGAGTATAGGAATTATCTTCCCTTTTTGCTCTGAGCTTTGCTTTGAGATTCTTCTTATCTAATTGTAAATCTTTCTTGTTTACAATAAAACGTTCCTCTGAGTCAAATATTACCCAGTTGTCTTTACTGTACTTTGAATCACGCTAAGCAAATTGTCACATAATCCTTCAACATAATATAGATCTTGGACTTGTATACCTTTGTCATTTTTGATTTCACCAGTTCTCGCTATCTTTCTGGATTGATTTCCTCCAAATTTTACCTTTCTAACTTCTTTAGGTTGTATCATGGTAAAACTTTCAAAATCACCGATCCTATGTCTGGAACGTCCACTATCTGTAGTGACCCAAAAATGGGATGAAGGGCTAATGACTTCAAAAGTAAATGTAATTAATGATAATTAAATACTTTTGAAGAATAAGAGGTGAAATTCGTTTCGAATGTGTTTTGATCAGTGCCTAAACTCTATATCTAATTTCGATGGTGGATTAACATCTAAATTGAGTTAAATAAGACGGAGGGCGCATGGTTGAGTGATATGAACCCTAAAAATGTGTTTGGAGGTATTTTGATAGAGATTGCATTAATCAAGGGCAAAACGGGTGAAAAGGAAAGTTACCGACCAGTTGGTCAGTTACCAAAGAGGAAAATCATTGGTAATTGGAGATCAATAGTTAGGATTGATTGATCAAGGGGTGGAATCTTGTGCAATTGAGTTCATGTGTGACATGGAAGAGGAGAACAAGATCTTGCCAAGTGTCAAAGCATGAGCCATGGGATCCAAATCAAACATTCAACTCATTTTCTTTTACCTCCCATTCTTTTAGGTCGGCAAAATGGGCTTGTAGAGACTAAAAATCTGATTTCTCATATCTTTATCATCATTTTCACTAACTCATCTCATCTCTCTCCTCTCCTCCATTTTTGTTAAAGCTAAGCAAGAAAGAGAAAGAAGAAGCTTGGGTTTTAGGTAAGAAAATGACTTTGAATTCTCAAGTGTTCTTCATTAATATTGTTCATGGTTTTAGATTTTTGATTAATGGAGTTTGAAAATTTGTGGGAATTTGAAAGTGGGAGAATCAAAGAAATAGCTTTGGGAAGAAGTTGAGGTGAATATTTGATACCTTTTGGTATAATTATTGTGGTCATTGGTTTGGCTTTGGTCTAATTTGAATGCTTGAATTGGTTAGTGTGTTGTGTAGAATGTGGTGTCAAATTGTGTCTTTGTACCATTGGAGTTGGTTTGGAATTTTGGAATGGAAGGAATCGCATTGTGGTGGATTGTGGTATTTTGTGTTGACATGTTGAGATTTCTGTGGAACATGTCTATGTGGATGGAATTTGATTTTTTTGATAGTTTCAATGGATTCCTTGTGCAAAATTGGTGTGGAGATGGTATTTGTTGGGAATTTTGAACCATTGAAAGCAAATGGCACAAAACTGAAATTTTGTCTCTTAGAACTCTGTACGGGGAAGTCAGGTTGTCTGGGCGTTTTGAATGGGCAAATAGTGTCTAAAAATTCTGAAACTTTGCAGTCTTAAAGTTCATATTCCAAGCTTCAACATGGACATATAATTTGTGTCATTTCGTTTTGTGTGCTTGGAGTAATGACTGTCCAAATTTGGGGATTGAAACTAGAATCTGTTTTGGAGCAGTGGCGAATTTTGTGAAATTCTGTAATTGTGTGGTGATTTTTGGTAATGATCCATATTTTTCCTATAAATAGGACTTAAATATCTTTCATTTGGCTTTGGAATCACCTCATTTTGATTTTTCTGGAATTTGTTATAATATTTGGAAGTTCAGCCAAGAAACAGGATTTTCTTGGCCGAGGCCCAAATCTTTCTGACCTGTTGTGACTGCGACCAGTGGATTTTTGGGCCACGGCCAACCCCCAAAAATTAGTATTTTTCACTTTTGAAAGGTGGTTTTTGGTATGATCTTTCCCAAATCTTTAAGCATGTATCTAAGCCTTTAATAGCCACCTAAAGAGTCCAAATGATAACCAACTTTAAGTTTTTGGAAGTTAGAAATTGGAATAGAGTTTTAATCCGCCGCTCTTGACATTGGTTTATAGGATTGGACATTTGCTATACTCGCGAGCCCATTGTGCCGGAGAACTTCAGGAAAGGACAAGGTAGTGACTCCTACTCTTATATTGTATATGATGCATTGTATTTTGTCATTATTGTATGATGATTCGAATGTGAAAGCCAGAGTGGCTATGTGGTTGCTAGAGAGGCAATGTACTATGTGAATGCTAGAGAGGCAATATGAAAGCTAGAGTGGCTATGTGCATTGTCAGAGAGGCAATGCGAATGTGTATGCCAGTGAGGCAACATGTATATGTGATAGCTTGTATGTTGTGTTTTATGCTGCTGTGTGATGATTTACTTGCATGCTTTGTGATTATATGTGGTATGAGTGATCTGTTACTAGTGGCATTCTTTTGAATCTCATTCTTTCTAATGACTAACCTTATAGACAGGGCAAGTGGCTCCAAGGAGAAACGGACGACCAGGAGCGGCTAGGATCTTGTAGGGATATTACTTTTTGGTTGTTGGTTATCCATTTGGATATGGGATTACTGTATATTATTTTAGGGATGTAAATAATATTTTGGAACGGTATTGTAATCCCCTATATGGGAAACTTTAAACCCTTAATGAATGAATCCCAGGAGTTGCCGAGACTTTATTATACATTCTGATATATTTGAATGCGACTAACTACTCAGGTAATTACATTCGAAACTTGAAAATTGAGACCAGGGAAGGGGTGAAGTTTTGAAAAATTTGTGAAAACCCTTCCATCAAGAAGGAACTGAAACAAGTTTAATTATCCATTGGTCTCTTATTCATTTTAAATAAGAATTTTCGAATGATAATTACGTTTGTCAAGGCAAGGGGTTACACTGTCTATGTACCACTTGTTGTTTTTGGATGCTTTAGACATATCTGTAATCAAATATGATTAAGTTTTAGGTACCTATATCTTTTTGGGTACTTTTGGGTTAGTACAAATTAATTTTTGAATATGTGAACCTTTAGGTACCCATTTGTAGGTTCCAATTCTTCCTTTCTTTTTATGAATGCATGATGAAGTATAATGACCCTTTCATTATAGTAATTGCAATATGCGAAAGGTTTGATGTATGTATAGAATTTTGAAAATAACTCAAGTATGTCTTACCTCCTATTTTCTTTCTTCCTTTCCTTTTATTTGATTTTGGATCATATCCAATACCATATTGGTCATTTACAAATCGTTGGGCTTTTAAAATTACATTTAACACTCACTTCCTTTAAGGAATTTTTCAAGAGTTTTTATGAGATAAGTGTTTTTCTTTTTCAAAAGAGGAACATTTTTCACAATCATTTTTTAAATTTTCTTTAAGTTCTAATTCAAGAACTCTATTTTTCTTTTTGAAACAAACTAGTTCTTTAACTAGTTTGATGAATTTAGAATGTAAAGCATTATATTTGGAAAGTAATTCATCATAGGTAGGATCAGAATCAGTTACCTCTTCTTATGTTTCTTCTTGAGCAACTGACGATATTGGCTACTTCCTCATCATCGCTATTTTTGTCAGATGAACTATCTCTCCATATGGCGGATACAAAGGCTTTCTTCTTGTTATAGAACTTGCCTTTTCTCTTTTCTTTATTCTTCTGAGCCAGTTCTTGACATTCTAATTTGATATATCTTGGCTTCCCACATTCATAGTAGGTGATGTGTTCTTTATTGCTTGTTCTTCCTTTCTGAAAGTTTTTGAATCCTTGGCTTTTCTTGTAAAACTTTCTGAATTATTTTATCATTAAGCCCATTTTGTCATAGTCAAACTTTTCATCTTCATTTTGATCTTCTTCTTTTGCTTTCAGTGCTAGACCTCTCTTCTTCTTGTCACCAATATCTTCTAGCTCTCATTTGAACTTTAATTTACTTTCATATCAGATAGACTTCCAAATAGAGAAGCAACCGATCACATTGATTCACCTTTTGCTTCCTCAATAACAGTGACTTTGGCTTCCCAATCTTTAGAAAGAATATTTAGAATTTTTCATACTTAGGTATGTTGATCATAGAATATCCCAAGTGCTACAAGTTGATTAACAATATGAGTATATCTAAGTTCGAATTTAGCTATTGACTCACCTGATTTCATTCAAAGTAAATCAAATTCAGTAACTAGTTTATTGATCCGATTTTCTTTTATTCTCGAGGTTCCTTTACAAGCTATTTCCAGAGCTTCCCAGATTTCTTTAGCTGTTGAAAGTGTGCAGATCCTTAAGTACTTATTTTGACTCAAGGCACTTTGAATCATTAAAATTGCCTTGCTATTGAGTGTGATGGGTTTCTTATCATTCTCATCATATTCTGCTGGTGTCTTAGGAGCCTTCTGTGAATCTACAATTTTTTTAGGCTTATCGTTTCCACTCTCAATCACGTCCTATAGTCTATATTCTGTAGCCATTACAAATACTCGGAACTTAGCTTTCTAGAAAGAAAAGTGTTCACCAGTGAAACCTGGTGGTCTAGTGGTAGAAGCTTCATCGGGAAGAATTCCTTCACCCATGCTTGCCATTGGATCCTTCTTAGAATGTTATACCTAAACAAGAAGACCAACACTTTGATACCAAATGTTAGTGCAAGAGTTTCACCCAAGAGGGGGGGTGAATTGGGTGATACAAAAAAATTCGTTACGTATATAAAAATTGACTATAAATTAAAGTAGTTAAGAGCTAGAAGAAATGTCACTGAAGTGTACACTGAGAGTTATATTGGTTCAGCCACAACCACTTTGACCTACGTCCAGTCCTCAGAGCTTCTCTGAGAGTTTCATTATATCTTTCAAGATTTAGTGGGTTCTTGGCATCTCAGTACACAACAAGTTCCTTCACGGACACTCACTCACCCTTATACGTTGTAATCAAATCGTCAACTCAAGATTCCACAACCCTAAGTTGTCTCAATAACAAATATTGAGTTTATACTGAAAAACTCTCTCACAGAGAAAATATATAATCACTGAAGTACAAAGAGTAAATATAAGTAAATGGAGCATAAGAATATGTTGATCGATGTGAGTTTGCATGTTCTTACTTCTTGTGTTTTGTTCTTTGAATGCTCCATATTTATAGATGATTTGTGATGTCCATTGGAAGCATTTCAAACATGTTTGTTAGAGTCGTGCAGCTTCGTTTGGCCATTCTTCAAATTTGAAAACTAGTCGTTTGCGGTAGGTAAGCATTTCGGTCGTTGCGGAAGATATGTTTGACTTCTCTCTTATAGCATGATCTCTTCATTATGTCTATGCAAATATACTTAGAAAACTAATACAATGAAAGGTTAATCATATAGATAACAAATCAATGAACATTGGATTAAAATCATGCTTTCTGTACTGCATTACTTAAGTGATTATGCTTCATTACTCGAGTAGTCCCTCGAGTAACTTCATTAAAAATAAGCCAGAGAGTAAGTCAAAATATTTTGACCAGATTACTCGGGTAATCCATTGAGTAATTCCTTTTATAAAGCTTAGCAGACTTGATTACTTGAGTGATCCCTCAAGTAAGTGTTCCTTTTCTTCTCTGATTACTCGAGTGGTCCCTCGAATAATGCTTCAAATAACTTTGAAGATTACTCGAGTAATCCCTCGAGTAATGTTATTAAAATCTTGGCCGAGAGCAACTTTAATTATGCTTACCTGATTACCCAAGTAATCCCTCGAGTAATGCTTTCTTTTCTTTTCAACTTACTCGAGTGATTACTCGAGTAAAGTAGCTTTTTCACATTAGGTTACTCGAGTAATCCCTCGAGTAAGATTTTCAAATAACTTTCTAGATTACTCAAGTGATCCCTTTCAATTTTTGATAGAGAGCTTCTGGAACAATTTTTCAAACATTACTCGAGTGATCCCTCAAGTAATCCTTCAAAAAATCTCAGTGTTCCTTTTCTTATACTCTGTTATGCATTTCTTCTTCATTACTTGAGTAATGCTTTTTCCTGCAACCAAGAACTTAGTTACTTTGTTCAAACCTTTGATTTAAAACTTTTGTAATATTAATCCAATCTTTTTTATCATCAAAACATATGGGTTCTAATAGAATAAAGCTTATAGAGTTTTTAATAAACACTCTTGTGTTGTAGAAGAATCCATTCATGTTATGTTTGCTGAAATTGATTCTCTTGTAAAACTTGTTAATGATGAGCAAGAATTGAATAATTCTGAAATAAATCAAATTATCTCAAAATCTCCCCATGCATCTTTTAAACCAAAATAAAAACAGAGTCTGACATCTTCTTCTAACAACCTAAAGCCTGGAAGTTTAACTGAAATCATCCTATAGACCAGGTCATAGGTAATGCTGAAGAAGGAGTAAAAGCTAGAAAACGTATTCGTAATGAAGTAAGTTTCTCAGCATTTATTTCAGAACTAAAACCCTCTAGCATTGATGAATCCCTAACAGACAATGATTGAGTTATAGCAATGCAAGAGGAACTTAATCAATTCAAGAGAAATCAAGTTTGGGACTTAGTACCTTGGCCTAAGGATTATCCGTATATTGGCACTAAATGGGTATTTAAGAACAAACTTGATGAATCCGTAATCATTGTCAGAAACAAGGCAAGATTTTTGGCCAAAGGCTATAATTTGGAAGAAGGAATTGATTATAAGGAAACGTATTCTCTAGTGGCTAGATTGGAAGCCATACTTGCACTCTTAGCCTTTGCATCCATCAAAGGATTAAAACTCTATTAAATGGAGTAAAAAGTGCTTTCCTTAATGGTTATATAATGGAGGAAGTTTATGTTGAACAACCTCCTAGTTTTGAAGATTTTCCTAACCTAGAATATGACTATAGACTAAGAAAAGCTCTTTATGGTCTTAAACAAGCTCCAAGAGTTTGATATGAAAGACTAAGCAATTTTCTCATTGATCACGAGTTTGATAGAGGAAGGGTAGACACAACTTTATTTATAATATGTTAGAAAAATGATATGTTAGTTGTACAAATATATGTTGATGATATTATCTTTGGAGCCACTAACAATTCTCTATGCAAGGAATTTTCTGACATTATGAAAGGAGAATTTGAGATGTCTATGATGGAAGAATTAACATTCTTTCTGGGTTTGCAAATCAAATAAAGAAATAATGGAATATTCATATCTCAAACTAAATATCTCAAAGAGCTCCTCAAAAAGTATGAAATGGATGACGCTAATAGAGCTGACACACCCATGAGTTCAACAACTCTACTGGATGCAGATGTAAATGGATCTGAATTAAACATAACAAAGTTTTGAGGGATGATTGGTTCATTACTTTATCTCATAGCCAGCAACTAGATATTCAATTCAATATTGGTATGTGTGCTAGATACCAATCATATCCCAAGGAATCTCAAGCTAAAATGGTAAAAAGAATTTTCAGATACCTTATTGACATAGTAAAGTTAGGGATATGGTATCCTAAGGGAGGTAATAATATCTGATTGCGTATTTAGACTCAGATCATAGTGGTTATAAGATAGGTAGAAAAAGCATAAGTGGACAATGCCAATTTCTAGGAGGAGCAGTTGTTTCCTAGTTCAGCAAGAAACAAAACACAATGTCATTATCCTCAACAGAAGCTAAATATATAGCAGCTTTAAGCTGCTGTGCATAAGTGTTATGGTTAAAACAACAACTACATGATCTTGGCATTTATCTCAAAGAAATTCCCATCTACTATGACAATACCAGCACCATTAGCTTGGCCAAAAATCCAGTACAACATTCAAGAACTAAGCACATTGCTGTGAGAAATCACTTTATTAGAGATCATGTTCAAAAGAAGGATGTCAAAGTGGTATTTATCCTAGCACATCTACAATAGGCTGACATATTTACCAAACCTCTAGCAAAGGATCAATTTCTTTACATAAGGAGGGAATTGAAAATGGTAAATTCCAATGAATTAGAAGTAAATTTATGTATTCTTTATTCATTTGAATAAGTTTTGATGATAAAAGTAATTAACTTAAGCATTGGAGTTTCTAGTTTTGTATTTTACAGAATTAATTATGAAAATGGAACTCTAAGAAAAGAAGCACTATCCAAATAATGATTACTATATTCAAATACATAGACAAGTTTTTAAAAGAATTTTTTTCGAATACAAGGATCACTATCTGAATACAAAACAAAGTTATTTCAAAGACACTATTTGAATAAGGTAGACCTATTCGAATACTACTCAAAACTGAAAAAGTCTATTTGAATACTGGAAGGGCTATTCAAATATTGAAGCATATTTTTTCAAAAAGGAATGTATGAATAGTGGAAATAGTATTCAAATAACAATACAGTTTCACAAAGTACATGGACATTCTATTTGAACACTTATGTTGCTATTCAAATACAAAAGCAAAGTTTACAAAAAGACTATTTGAATAATAAACAAAGTATTAGAATAGTATTGTTTTTTATAGAGCTTGAAAAAGAACTATCTGAATAACAGAGTCACTGTCTGAATACAAAGGTAAGTTTTACAATGGAAGTATTCGAATAGTGTATCTATTATTCAAATAGCAGAAGATTATATTTAAAATTTCAATTCAGAAGTTTATTCGAATACTACTCAAAATATCTCAATAGTAAAAGTAATTATTTTGAGAAATTATTCGAATACTCTGAGGACTATTCAAATAGAATTGCTTATTAAGAAATGTATTCGATTAATGAAAGCTCTATTCAGATAATCTCAGTTCATTTTTCGAACTGACTATTCGAATTGTCAAATCTCTATTTGAATAGAATAAACTCTTGATAGTCTATAGGAAGGAAGTGTATCCAAATACTAAAGTAACTATTCGAATACAACAAGGAGCAAGAAACAGAGGACTATTTGAATAACTGGCGTACTATTCGAATAAAGCAAATGGGTGAATAGACCAAAGGATACTATCTGAATACAACTTCTTTTAATCAAATAATGGGAGCTATGAATCAGCAAAAACTATTCAAATACTTGGACAACTATTTGAATAGTTGGGTTAATCAGAGACAAGGTTGTTCGAGTAGGACTATCCGAATACAGCTACACATATTTTCACTCTAATTATTTGAATAAGTTCATAAGTATCTGAATAATCCTCCTACTATTCAAATACTTATGAAACTATTCGAATACTCCTAGGTCTAAATATAAAGAAACTAAGTTCTCTCTTTGCTCATTATTTGAATACCATTACATATTCTCTCCATATAAAAGTTCTTCTCACTATCTCCAACTCTCTTTTGTGATCAAAACCCACTCACAAACACACCATTCCATCATCTAAAACCTCAAAATCCCTCGCATTCTTAGAAAACCTAAACCTCCAGCACTTACTAGAAGATTTAGAATGAGAACCAAGAGAGCCAATGTTGAGAAAGGGGATGCTACACCACATCCCAAATCATCTTCCAAGAAGACTCCTACTCAAAAAGCACTAAAGAAGTTTAGGCCCAAGGTTGTTGATAGTTCTGGTAAAGCTTCCTCTCAGCCAAAGGGGATAATTATCAGAGAACCAATGGAAACAAGATTAGTTTCCAAGATATTGTCCCTATCTCTAAGTCTAAGGATAAGGACACTACAACCACATCATCTCATGATCCCTTGACTGAAAATGAAAGTTTGGACATAACTATCAGAAATGTGATAAAGGGACTAGTTCATAACATAAAAGCTAGGCTAAGCAAGACTCCTCAAGCTTAATCTTAAAAGAGGATGCCTGAAGTATCTAGAAGCTTGTTAGAGGAAGAGATAACTATACCCCCTGCAGACTTCAATACCAGACCACTTCTTCAACCAGATAAAAAGAAGAGGTATAAAGATTTATTTTCCTCTAGGCTTATATGCCCTATAGTGTATGTTGATCTGCTATACTTAAGAGACAACCTAGGATTCAACCTATATGGTTTCTTGGAACATTACCAGCGGTGGCTCCAAATTGATTCATCCCATAACCCCTTTGTAGTCAAAACTTTTTATTCCAACTTGTACTCAATCAAAATCAAAGGGAATAAAAAGGAATTGGTTGAAGAAAGGTTGGAGACAATTATGAGAGGGAAGAAAGTACAACTGTCACCCTCTATCATCAATTCCTATCTTGGATATGATGAAGAGGAATTTGATGAAGTCCCTGAATACATTGAAGATCAGATTTAACAAATCATTAAGCCAGTGAGAAAAGTAAAGTGTTTTCTTCTATGTGCCTCAGTGATGAACACAGGATCTTGTAGTATATCTATACAAGATTCTTTGTCAACAAATTCTAGAACTTCAACTTCTTCTCAAGCAAAGACTTTAACCTTCTGGCCTACCTAGTTTCTGGTGTAAAGATGAATGTTGAGAGTTTATCTATCAGGAGATCAATAGGTACAGATTTTTCTCCAACAAAACAACTCCTGCTCCTTGCCAGAAAATGAATAACCTCTGGTACTTAGAGGGAGAACAAGGAAGACTGGTGAGATTTGGGAAAACTCAGATAAAAAAGATGAAGATCTCTCTACCAATGGATTTTCCTGAAGAGCCCCAATCCAAAAGACAAAGAGTAGAGCCTGAAACCTCCAAGGTGGATAAAGCTCACTCTTCTAGGGCTGCATCTCCTCCTTCTTTATTGTTTGGTGCCTCAATCCAGATTCAAATCCAAGAAGCTATTAGACCCATAGTGGAACAAATCCTGAGATCTAATCAGCTTCTGGTAGAAGACATCCAGAGCTAATTCAGGGTTGTAATTTGTCAAACCCCTTAACATTTTGATATTCGCAAAGTAATAAGTGTATAGTTCTGTAGGCATACAGAAATAGCGGAAACATACTAATTACTGGTGCTTATTTACAATACAGGAAAATCCCTATAGGGTTTAAAAAATATGTACATAGTCTCCAAAATAAATAAAACTACATCTATGATAACCAATAGCAACTTCTGATTATACTAGGATGCTTACTCATCGGTGGCTACTGCCTTGCCCTTCAAGCCACTAGCCTTAGCTGTAATGTTTGTATTGTTGAAAAAGGGTGGGATTCGAATGAATCTCAATAGCAACATGCATTTCAGACATATAAAATGTGAAAATAAATATGCCATGCACTATTATGTAAAATGATAGAATGCTGTGTGCACATTATCCAAGGCCAAACGACTGTTCAACCCTAGCTTAACCCTGTGCCTCCATTAGGTCCCATAACCCGACCAGGCTAATATGTGTGTCTGAGACACTATACTCATGCTACAGAAGATGGCATACAAAAACATACAATAATCACATAGTATATACAAGAAAAAGTTACTACCTGACTCCTTTCTAAATTCCTCAGTCAATTCTAACCTTGGACAACATTTCAAAGAAAAAGGAAAAATTGAGTTTTCTTGATTCCACCTGTTTAAACACTTCCTTTCCAGTTTTAATCACTTATTTAACCACTTAAACAACAATTAAACATGATCAATGGAAAATTGGGCAGCATAACATTCTAGGGTTTCAACATCCCAAATTGCAAAAAACCATGAAAACAAAGCCAATCAACCAACAAACAACCACCATAACAACATAATCAACAAGATAATCAAGGTTCTTAAGATTGCCTCATGATTTCTCCACTTTCTCTTACTAGTTATGTAGCCTTTCTCTCTCTACTCATAGTTTTACTTGCTTCAAGCCATGCCCATGGATATAATAAGGTTAGAGGAGGTATTACAAGCACAGATGACATAAACTCCAAGTTTTCAACCTCTTACCTTGGATTTTTGTCTTGAGCTCTCTTCTTGCTCCTCTCTTGTTCTCCAACTTTGTCCAACTCTCTCTCTCTCTCTCTATTTGGTTCAGCTGACCAAAATGAAGAAAAGACAAAGAAAAAAAAGCCCCATAAAATATTCTTCTTCATCCTTTTGGTTTATTGTATTTTATTCTTAAATGAACACATGCTAATTCATTTGATCATCATCTTCTTTTTCCCTTGGCCATTTACTTGGCTGAAAGTTAGTTGTAGGAGGGAGTAATATTGGCTCTTCAATTATCACAATTATAGTCCTCCACACAACTAACTTTAGTTACAGAATTTGACTTTCTCAATATCATTTTTTTTCTAATTTAACCATATGACCAAAAATTGTTCTAATGAAATATTTATCACCAATTTATTAGTTTTCCCTATTCATTCCACTTTTTGGACTAAAATGGCCAAATAATCTGGTGAAAATAATTGGCTCTTGCTTTATTGGCAAAATGACCATTTTGCCCTTAGATTTTGTGATTTTCGCACAAGTTGATTGAACTTTCATCAAACTTTGAAAATTCATATCTTTATTTATAGATGTCTAATTGGTGTGGTTCTAAAGGCTATATGACCCTTATTAAGTCTATTTTCAAGAAAAAATATAGTCTTTAGCCAACTGGAAGCTTAAAATTCCCTAAATTATCATTTTTGGACTATGCTATAGAAACTCTCTAGTTTTACTAGGCCAATTTTAAAAATACATAACTCATTGTGTACAACTCGAAATGACCTTTATGACCTATCAAATTAAAGCTTGATAAGTCTACTCTCATTGGCATTGGACATTATTTGCCCATTTAAAAAGGTCACACAACTTGATTGCCATATAGGAAAACACACTGGCAGCACCTTGTAACTTTACAAATTGTGTTCCAACTTAATCATGATGTGTGTGTGACCATTAATTACCTTGTTCTTCCATTTAATGTGCTCCTTAATTTATTATTTTATTCCCTTAAATGCCATAATTTCATACTAGGGTTATTAGTGAATAAAAAGTAGGATGTTATAGCTCTCCCTTCTTAAACAAATTTTGTCCCCAAAATTTGCTACATGCACTGGCTTATGGACTTTGGGTAACTCTTCTGCATGTCTTCCTTGACTTCCAAGGTAGCTTCTTTAGGAGATAACCCCTTCCATACCATTTTTATGAATGGGATACTCCTATCCCTAAGTTATTTCTCTTGCCGATCAATGATTCGATCAGGTGTGACTTCATACATAAGATCATCCTGCATAACAACTTACTCGTATTCAATCACATGTTTTGGATTAGGTTGATTTTTCTTCAATTGTGAGACATGGAAGACATCATGCAACCTACTCAAGCTTGGGGGTAAAGCTATTTAGTATACTACTAGCCCAATCTTAGACAAGATTTCAAAAGGATCAATGTACCTATGGCTCAGCTTCTTCACCTTTAATGCCTTACCAATGCCGGTAATAGGTGAAACCTTCATGAACGCATGATCTCCTACTTCAAACTCCAAAGGTTTCTACCTCTGATCAGCATAGCTCTTCTACCTACTCTAAGCAGCTAACAATCTTTATTTGATTAACTTAATCTGCTTTGTTGTTTGATCAACAATATCCAGCCCATACACCTACCTCTCAGACAACTCTGTCCCGCATAAGGGAGACTAGCACTTCCTTCCATGCAACCTTCCATAGGGAGCTATTTGAATGCCTGAATGGTAACTACTGTTGTATGCGAATTCTGCCAAGTGAAGGAATTGATCCCACTGCCTTTAAAATCTATCATGCATACCCTTATGCATATCTTGTAGTATCTTAATTGTTCTTTCTATTTGGCTATCTGTCTGAGGATATACCGTACTGAATTGGAGCTGGTACCTAAAGCCTCATGCACTGCCTTTTAAAACTTAGAAGTAAATTGAGGATCTCTGTCCAATATGATGTTCTTTGGAGTACCATATAGACACACAATCTCCTTGATGTAGATTTTTGCAAGTTTATCGAGAGAGTAGTAAATATTGATTAGGAGAAAATAGGCTATCTTCGTGAATTGATCTACTATTACCCAAATTGCATCATGATTTTGGAACTTGGGTAATCCTATCATGAAATCCATGGTGATGCTCTCCCATTTCCACTCAGGAATTATAGAGTTTTGTAGAAGCCCTGATGGTCGTTGATGCTCGGCTTTCACTTTCTGGAAAGTAAGACAACGAGTAATAAAATTTATGACACTTCTTTTCATCCCTGACCACCAATATGTGGACCTTAAATTGTGATACATATATTCATTCCTGGGTTGCAGAGTATATTTACTTCCATGCTCTTCTTCCAGGATTTTCCACTTTAGCTCTATCTACGGTGGAACATATATTCATTTTCTGTATCTGACCAGTCCACTTAGTGAAAAGTCATGTTCCTGAGTCTCTATCCTTTCAACCTATCTTTGATAAACTATGATCGTCTATCCTACATCTGAGCTTCCTTTATAACTGCTCTCAGATCATTCTATTTACATTGCTGCCTCCTGCATTATTTTTTGGCTCAATGCATTTGCTACTACATTAGCCTTACCTGGATGATATTTAATCTCAAGGTTGTAATGTTTGAGCAACTCCATCCTCCTGTACTATCTCATGTTGAGCTCTTTTTATAGTACAAACATTTTAAACTCTTGTGGTTACAGTATAGCTATACGGTCATCCCATAAAGATAATGTCTCCAGATTTTTAGTGTGAACACAATCGCTGCTAAGTTAAGATCTTGCGTCGGATATCTCTTTTCATGAGGCTTTATTTGATAAGATGCATACACTACTACTTGGCCCTGCTGCATCAAGACATATCCCAATCCATGCCCACTGGCATTGTGTAGACCATGAGGTTCAACCGTGGATCTGGGATTGTTAATACTTTTGTTGTTATTAGTTTCTGATTCAGCTTTTTGAAACTCCTCTCACAACTGCTATCCCACACAAAATGTTGAGTTTTCCATGTTAATTCACCATTTTATTCCCTTAAATACAAGGAATTTTAGTGACCGAAATTCGGGATTTTACATTTCTCCCCCCGTTCAATAAATTTCATCCTCGAAATTTGAACATTGTATAGATCACTAATACCTTGGGGAATCCCTTTTTATCACTTAATCTATCTCTTTGCCCCCAATACTTAGGTCACTGCCCATTACAATTCTAAATACATCTACCAGCCTTAAGAACGCACTGGTCCATAAGGTCTTAGGCTTCTTGATGCACTAGTCCGCTATAGCATCACTGGCATATAGGATCTTATAGCCAGGGCCACTGCCCCATGCAATCTTGTATATATGGTCTTACTACCTTTGTCACTGTTCGACGTAATTCTAATTGCATAACAAACTGTTGCACTTCACCCAGACCAGCATATTTTATAATATATGGACATATAGTCCATTAGTATCTCTAGGCCACATTGTCCTGTATGAACATGCACACAGGGATTTACTACCAATCTTAGGCTTTGCTTCCTTTTTAAATTGCCACATCTAGAACCTTAATCCTCAGTGCTTTAGCCATTGAGAGGTATTCGCCATTATGATGCCAAAAATGTAAGACCCCACCTTATATACCACTTATTATCGATTTTAATCAGAGTAGCAATTTTGCATTTGGGGAGCACTTAGGAATAGCATAAATATATTGATAATGAGTGTTTGATTACACAAATTCCCCACAGGGATTGTATATAATAATTACAAAAAATATAGCCACACAGTGGTATTAGGTTGTCTAAACCCATCCCAATGAAATGCAAATACCTTCCCGTCTTTGTTCCACCACTACATTCCTCTCATAGGTTCTCCTCTTTATTCTCAGCACACATCCTATTTTCAACTGTCTAAATTATTGGTAGGGGAGGGTGAGATTCGAGAGAATATCAATAGTAAATAGTTACCATAATGCATGCATGATAGATACTATATGCATGGCATGTTGGCTTTAACAAGATGCATGCCCCATAATGACATTTCTTCATGCTCAATGTTTCATGCAACATAACTATGGCCACAATATAAACAGAAACAGAGCTTAATTTATTCAAATATGCTCTAGACAATCAAGTAATGCAATCACATACATTACTACACAAGTAGAGATATCAAATATATGCCAATAAGGTAAGTCCCATACCTCTGGTCTTTGAGTCCTCTTGCACCTTTTCTTTTTCAACCATTGAAGTTGCTTCTTCTTTGATACCTCATGGCCTTAGGTGAATAATCATATCATTAGGGTCTTTGCATTAGGCCCAATGTGGGCCTATGCTAATTCCAAGTGTTTGACTTGACCTTTAGAAATTAACTTTATCACTAACCACATTACCTTTTCATTTTCGCGTAAGATGTAAATCTGGTAGATTTTTCACTAAAATTTGAAAAATCATAACTAATTTTAGAAAACTCTAATGGGGTGATTCAAAATTCTATGTAACCCTTATTAAGTCTATTTTAAGGAACAAATGCTTCCCATAGTCTTCATCCACACAAAAGTCCCCGTTTTTACGTTTTCCTTTGCTACCAAAAAATCTATCCAGCTTTAATAGTCTAAATTCAAACACTCATAACTTTTTGTATACTTATTCAATTTCTACCCATTTCCTATCAAATTAAAGGTCTTTATGTGTACTTTAAATCTAAAAAGTCTCAAGGTCAATGGATAAATTTTATCTATTCAATAATGCACCACAACCAAATTGCTTTCAAAAACCAAAATTCAGGCCGTTTTAAACATAAACTTCCAAAAACATCATAAATCATCATTTAACCATAAACATATGATTAAACCATGATTAAACCTTAAAAATATCCCTTGAATGAAATATGAACGGCACCTACCCTAAAAAATACTCATCCAAATAATAATCCAATCGGTTCAAATTGAAGTCTACGCTTACCTCTACACGTTTCCACAACTTGATCAGAAATCCGGCAGTACTCTGGTAAATGAGATGACAACAAACACCTTCAAATGAAAATCTAAAACTATAGAAATGAAGCTCAGGATGAGTAGAAGAAGGTTTGTGAAGGGTATTTTGAGAGAAAATGCCAACTTGGAGGTGAAATCGGCTTCAGAGCTCAAGAACTTTCACTATTCATCTTTTTTCTTTCCTCTTTCATTTTCTGATTTTCTCTATTTTTCTCTTCTTTTTGGGCAGGTGAATGAAATTAATAGAGAAAAGGAGAGATAATTATTCAATTTCCCCAATTTGCCCTTAGTTTGTGAAAAAAATCACCAATATGCCATTTGGTTGGATTTCAACTGTCCAGTTTCTTTTCTCTCTCTCTCTCTCTTTCTCATAGCTGAACAAAATTTAGCTCTTGAAATAAGATAAAAGCTTTAAAAATATCATCTCTCCACCTCCTTAAAGATATAATATTTTAATGCAATTATCACATGCCAAAATCTTTATCTCTTTCCAACTTGATCATAATTATTTCCCTTTCCTCTTGGCTAAAAGTAACATAGATGAAGGCTTAAAGGAGCCAAATATGTTTCTTCAATTTGCTTCATCCATTTCGTTTCAATAAACATTTCAAACTTCAACTTTTTGCTTATTTTCATTCCTTCAACTTGGCCGTTACATTAAATCATTTATTCCTTTTGTTCCTTGCCCAAGAATGATGTAACTAAAGGCCCTTCAAGTAACCAAGTTGGTTTCTTGAATTACCTTAATTTTATCTATTTAAATATTACAACATTTGCCTACAACTGTTGACTTTTTAACATCTTTATTTACTTGGCCAATATTGCTCCTCTCTTGCTTAATTTGGACCAAGTATCTAATTCCCTCCTTACTCCCTCTTTCGGACGTCATATGCACCAAGAAAAGGGAAAATATATTGGCTTTGGGCTTTATTTAGCTAAATGAATATTTTGCCCATACATTTTTGCCATTTTCGCACTTACTAGAAAACTGGGCAGAATTTTAACTTCGAAAATTCATATCTTTATTTATAGAGATCCATTTGGTGTGATTCCAAAGGTTATGTGACCCTTATTAAGTCTATTATCAAGGAAAAATATAACCTTTTGCCAACTAGAAGCTCACAATTCCTAGAATTATTGTTTTTGGAAGCTGCTAGTGAAAATCGCCAGTATCACTAAGCTAACTTCAAAAATTCATAAGTTTGTGTACAACTTCAAATGACCTATATTACCTATCAAATTATAGCTTGATAAGTCTACTTTCATACTGAAAATTTCATAACTTTTGGACATCATTTACTTACTCAAAAATGTCACACAGCTAGATTGACACGCTGGATAAATACATTGGCAGCAAATCCTCATTCTCGAGACTCTTGTTAAACCAGGGCTTAGCAGTCTACTTGATTTAGGCTTATTCTTAAGCCTCTCATCCCAAAATTTGGGATATTACAAGTGATCTCTTCATAAAAGATCACATTACTTTAGAATCACCTGCGAGTGACTTGCAAGTGGCGCTCACCACTTGAGTGATCTTTCTGTCTCTTGAGTGAGAAGATGTGATCACTCGAGTACTTATCTTGTCACTCACGTGATCTACTCTTATCGATCACCAACGTCCTGATCACTTATGGTGACTTGTAGGTGATGTCCATTACTCGAGTGCTTCTCATATCACTTGAGTAATTTTATCTTTGAGCTCTTAACTTGATCTGAACACCATTGAGTGACTCGCTGGATTTTTGAAGGTAAACCTTCATCACTCAAGTGCATTTACTATCACTTGAGTTCTCTTTGGTCAACACTCGAGTGCTAAGACTATCACTCGAGTATTCTTCCAAGACAGAGAAGATCACCACAGAGTTCCACTTTTCTATTTTCAAATCACTTAAAGTGGAAAATCATCACTCAAGCAACTTGCTGATTCAAGTTTTTTTAATAAGCACTTACATCACTTGAGTGCATAAAATCTTCACTCGAGTGACTTGAATCATCAAGTCAACTTTGTGTTATTCTTCTTGCTTGTCAAAATATATTTAGATATCAAGGTTTGTCATCATCGAAACATTATGAGAGCTAACAGTGATGCTATAGTCAATGTATTACCATTTGGAAACTGTGTAATGCAAACATTTAACAACAAGAATGATAAAATGGAGCCTCGATTATTGTTATTAACTGTTCAAGCTAAACAAAATTAAAGGTAAATAATTGTACAACCCTTAAAAGACTAAGCACGTGTTCCTTTTTATATGACAATATTAAACACTTGATAGTGTACGGCCACATTGCTAATGCCCTAGAAGTTACAAGAGTTTTGTTCAGTCCTGTAATCCCTAAGGGAAGGATGCTACTTGACAGGTGAGCAATGTTTTCCACAGTGGCTGTCAATAGGCAATTTATGCTTTTATAATTTTTCATAAATTATGGTGTGGTCACTTCTACTTGGAATTCATGAGTAGCCTTCACAAGACTCCAGGCGCAAAAGAAAGTTTCTACCAGATAACCAGTATTGTGAAACCCAACATCAACAATAAGGACATGTTGACATTTCCTACTAGGATACCCCTTGGAGATTTATGCAACATTAAGAAGATATATTTTACATTGTGCAACTTGATTAATTTTGATCATGACCAAGTGAAAAAACAAGTAGTTATTGTATGCCTGTGTACTATTGGAAATAGGATATGAGCTTGTCTCAACAATATGTATTTATAAACTTGAAACAACATATGGGTAGACCTATGATGGGTGCCCGTGTGACACCAAACCAACCTATAAAAAAGGCCAGCTTACATGCAGCAACTGTAAGATGGAAGTGTTGATAACTCAGCCCAAGTATGTTCATCTCATTTTCACTATAACTTAAAGACTTATTGATTCTCACACCCGCCCACTCTAAATCAAACAAACCATTAATTATGAGAAATTTATCACAGATTCAAGGTGCATTACAGGGTCTTTATTGCTACTGGCAAACATTCTATACTATTCTTCAATAGGCATGTAACTGAACTTCTAGGATGTACAGCTGAGCAACTAAAAAAATGGAGGAGGTAAATTAGGAAATGCAGTACACTATATTGTTTAATGCATTGTAATAAGACTACAATTATTACTCATTTACTTTGATCAGGAAGGAACACCATACTCTTTCTGGAGGAATTGAGTAGTTTCACAGGTAATAATCAACTTTAGGATCAAAGCACACAACATACAACATCTATCAAGTAGGATGACAATTACACAATTCTCATATAATCCTCAACTTATAGCCCAATTTACTTATTCCAATTCTAACACCCAGGTGCTCCTTGTAAGCCCTTACCTTAATAGCCATAATTATAGTTCGAACATGCTTTATTATGTTAAATTAATGACCAATGGATAATTCAAAATGTAATCCCCTACCTTGATAACCGTAATTAAGATTCGAAAATGCGTAATTTAAAGGAATTAGAGACCGACGGATACGTTTTTCTCAAATCTCTTTTCTAAAATTCGTTCAACATAGTCTCAGATTCATCTTCCGAATCTAATTACTCTGTGCAATTCAATCACATTCATACATATCAGAGTGCATAGCCAAATTCCCGGCAACTCCCGGGTTTCATATATGTATAAACTAAGGGTTGTAAGTTCCAACTAAGGGATTACATGACCAACATCAACGTAATATCTACATTTCAAAAATAAACAGTAATCCCAAGTCCAAAATAGATAACCAACAACCTAACAATATATCTCTACAAGATTCTAGCCGCTCCTGGTGGTTCGTTTCTCCTTGGAGCTACTTGCCCTATCTGAAATGTTAGTCAATGGAAAGAATAAGATTCAAAAGAATCTCTGTAGTAACAAGTCACTCATACAGTGTATAAATGCATAGCATATATGATCATGTTAAGCAGCATCACAATGATATATGGCTCACGCAACATACGACAGCACTCATGGCTGTAAACACTATGCGTCAGCTTTCACTGCGATCTCAATACAACAGCTTACACTATAATCACTATGCGTCAGCTTTCGCTGTGATCTCAAAGCATCACAATGTATCACAATGCATGACAAACATATATACAATACTTTACACAGCATAAGAGAAGAGTCACTACCTTGTTCTTTCCGATTGTGCTCTAGCGCAGGTGGATCACGAATAGGGAAAATATCAAATAGTACAATTCCAAATGCACCATTTAGACACTTCCATAGTGTTTCTTGGGGTTATATGAGTCTATAATGAAAATTTACAAAAATGCCCCTGGGGACCCGGCCCGAGCCCGCCGTACCCGATCCGGTTGCACTTTTACTGAAATTCTAATATGGGCTATCCTAACATATTTCTGCCCAAGGAATCCATTTCCGGACTTGAAATTATCAAATTCAATGTCAAATTACAAATTTACCCTTGGCAGCCCTACTTCAAGGGTTTTAGGGGCGTTTTCGTAATTATGCTTTTTCGGCCCTTTTTCAAAAAGGTGACTAACTGTAACCCCACCTAATTTTCGCTCCTGAACTCAATGGAACCATCAAATCATTGAAAATCCAACTCTAAGACCCATTTCTAGAGCTGGCTGAAATTTATGAGCTTTCTGGAGAAAATCAGGGTTTTACGATTTTGGCTCTGTAAATGCGTTCCTTTCTACTCCTAACCACTTTATTAACCATTACATTAGGCTACAACTAACATTAAGACCCAATTTGGGTAGCATAACCCCTAGGCCATATCATTTCCAAACTTTAAAACCAATGGCAATCCGGTGAAATTTCACCGATTAAATTGCCCACAACAGCCAGAATAAGCAATATACGAAAGTTTGGAAGTTACCTCAAGCTCCCACTAGCTTTTCCTCAAGGTGGCTAAAAACCCTAGCCTTAGAACACCCAAATTTGTGCTCCACAAACCTTGAAGAACAAGAAGAATAGCTTAGGAGCGGAGTTATACGCGTTAGGAGCTAAATTGTCGGAGAAATCGGCTTACCTTGTGAGATTTCTTCCCTTTCTCTCTCTAAACTCTCTCACCTTCCCTCTCTTATTTGAGGTTTGGAACAACACGAAAATGGCTGGAGAAATAAGGCTGATGGTATTTAATATCATATACTATATGATATTTAATTATTGATTAATTTCCAACAATTTCGGATTTTTCAGAAATTCTGGCAGATTTCTGCCCAAATTTTGAAAACTCATAACTAATTCTAGAAAAATTGAATTGGAGTGATTCCAAAGCCTATGGAACCCTTATTGAGTCTATTTTTAAGGAAAAATATAGAAGTTTTCTGGATGGAATCCCAAAATTCTCAGAATTTCAATCTTTGCATACTGTTCCAGAAAATAATTAATTCCGCTGGGCAAACTTAAAAAATCCATAACTCTTAGCTCACAAATCAAAATGATACAAATTATATGTCCATTTTGAAGCTTGACATGTGAAATTTAAGAATAGAAAATTTCAGAATTTTTATTCACCATTTGCCTATTTAAAACGTCCATACAAATCGGCTGCCCTGTACAGAGTTTCAATGGACAGAGTTTTCAACTTTTGCACAATTGTTTCCAATGGTTCCAATTTCACAATAAACACTCTCCCTACACGAATTTTCACAAGGAAGCCATTGGCATAATTAAAATATCCAAATTCCCATCACACATTCTCCAAAAGTGTTTATTCAACAATAATTACATCCACTTTTGAAGTCATTAGCCCTTAATCACTTTTTGGGATATTACACAAAAGTTATTGAAAGTCCTAACTTTAAGACAGGGTTCGGTCTTGTGACAAAGTGGGTTTTCAAAAATTTTTCCCAAAACCAGTTCAATACGATCTCACATTCAACCTTCGAATATATTTGGCCTGTACAGTTTGGTTCCATTCATAAATATTAGAGTTTATAGTAAAATTCCCGACGACTCTCATGTTTCATCTATTTACCATAAGGGTTTACAAGGCATATTCGCCCGTTTCAGTTTCCCAATCGGGGAGTATATCACACTATCCAAATTTACAACATTTATAATATGTACAATAATCGCAAAAATATGATAACCAACTAACAAAACTAAAACTCCTAGTTGGGAGTACTAACTGCCCTTAGTCACTTGTTTCTCTTTCAACCCGCTTGCCCTTGCTATGGGTTAGTTAGTAGAAAGAGTGAGATTTGAATGAATCTCAGTAGTAACAATTCACTCATATGATATATACTAAAAAAGCATGTAAGCAATTATCACAAAGCAACAACACAACAACAACATTCACAACAACAATACAACACGACATTTACAGCAGAAATAATATGCGTGACTTTCGTCACAATCACGACAGCTTTCTTGTAATCATGGCACGATAGCTTCCACTGTATTCACTTTCACAACAGTTTTCTCTTATTCACAACGGCATTTTTACAACATCTTTCATTGTATTCATTCACAATGGCATAAACAACAGCATTCCCGTTTATCACAATTCAATGATAAGCACAAACATACAATGCAATATATATGATGTAAGAGAAATGGTCACTTCCTTGGTCTTTCTGGTCTTGTTCTTGCACATATTTCTTGCGTTCAGGGCAGACATCGAAACCTATAATTAGAATTACGGACGACAAGTTATCACTTAATCCAATTCTTCTTTTCAAGTTGGTTATAATTAGGGACATTTAATCAAGTCAACTAAGGAGCTAAAGTGGTCAATTAACCTAAAAGACCAATTTCTAACATTAGAGTTCAACAATATTATATTATACCATTACATCTTCAATTTTCGCATAAGTGACCAAATCTGCCAAAATTTTTCATCAATTTTGAAAAATCATATACGCATGTACAAAAATTGAATTGCAAAAATTCCAAAGGCTATGTGACCCTTATTTAGTCCATTTTCAAGAAAAAATACCACCCACCGCCAGTTGGATGCACCACATTCCCAGATTTGTCATTTATTACACACTTATAGAATTCAACCCAGTTTTCATGCCCTAACTTCAAAAATTCATAATTCCTAGTGTACAATTTGAAATGATGCAAATGACCTATCAAATTAAAGTTTGATATGTCTACTTTTATTCTGGAAAGTTTCAGCTTCATTGAGCATCATTTGATTATCCAAAAACACCACACCAATAGGGTACCTCGGTGGAATTCTGTTTAGGCAGAAAATCCAGTTTGGCATTTTCAGTTTCAATGACCTAAAATTCACAACCAGGGGCTATTCCCATACAATTTTTCACATAGAAAAAAATGGTAACATCAAAATGAACAAATTTCCACTCACTCCCCATGTCTGTTTTAGCAGAAAATTCAAAATAAATTCCAAAACTTACCAACTTCCAATTTCAACATCAAACTTGTGTCATATGGTTTCGAATCATTATAAACCACCAATAACATAACCAAAACATCATGAATTATCTAAACCCTTGTTTGGTCAAAATCATGGCAGATTTACACATGCCAAAATACTCATTCAACCAACACAACCAATAGCTTAAATTGAAGCTAATATTCACCTCTTGCTCCTCCTTAAGTTCTTTCTTTGATTCTACAACTTTTGTTCTTGGATGATTGCTCAAAACACATCCTCTTAAAATTCTAAAGTCATAGAAATAAAGCTCTCATCAAGAGGAACAGTATTTATGAAGAGTGTTTTGGCCATAGAGGAGGTTAAAAGTGTGAAAATCAAGCTAGAATGTCTCACCTTCACCTTGCTCTTCTTTCTTTTCATTGTAGATGCTGCAAACCGACTTGAAGGGAGGGAAAATGAGTGATGAATAATCAGATTTTTGGCTTCCCTTATTCCTTAAAACATGATAGACAAGTTGGACAAAAGGAGAGGAAAATATGTGGTCCATATTTGTTCTTTCACTACAAAAAAAACGTGATTTAGTAGCGGTTAAAAATGAATATTAGTAGCGGTTCCAACCGCTACAAACTAAGTTAGTAGCGGTTATTTAAACCGCTACGAAATCCTACGTTGCAAGCCGTTTTGTAGCGGTTATTTAAAACCGCTACTCAATGAACAATAACCGCTACATATTTTGTAGCGGTTCATTTAAACCGCTAGAACATCCAGAGATATTTGTAGCGGTTATATAACCGCTACAAATATAAAAAATTATTGAGAGCTAAAAAATTTTTTTTATTTTGTAGCGGTTTTCCAAAACCGCTACTAATTTTGAATCTCATGAAATTAGTAGCGGTTTTAGAAAACCGCTACCAATTTTGAATTTCATGAAATTAGTAGCGGTTTTGGAAAACCGCTACTAATTTCATGAAATTCAAATTTAGCGCCAAAAAATTTAAAAAGGCGCGTTATTTAGTAGCGGTTTAATAACCGCTACAAATATTAAAATTTTTTTTAAAAAAATACAATAATATTTTTCTGTTTTTTCAATATTATATTAAATAATTTATTTTCAATACTTTAACTATTAAAAAATAAAAAGGAAAAATGTAATTGAATAGGATTAGTATAAAATTTATATTAATAATATTATTAAGGATAGGTATGTGTAATAAGGAATTATTATGCTTTATAATGTAATTTAATTGTGTATGAAAAATAGATGAAAATGAGATACAATTATGATATATCTAGAAAAAAAGATGATTAGAATAAATTTTATAGAAAGGAAAGAAGTATTCTAAAAAAATATAAAAATCATGTTACCATATTTGATAAAATTATTCCGCTCCTCTACTCATACGAAAGAAGTTGTGAATGAGAGGAAATGAAAGAAAGGTAAGGTGAAAAGAAATTAGAGAGTGTTTGAAATGAGTTGTAGTAAGGGTATTTATAGGGATCCCCGCACTATTTGTAGCGGTTAATGTAGCGGTTATTAATTAGTAGCGGTTATGTATATTTTTGTAGCGGTTTATTATTCGTAGTGCTATTTGTAGCGGTTAATGTAGCGGTTATTATTTAGTAGCGGTTATTTATTAATTAGTAGCGGTTAAAAAACCGCTACTAATATTATTTTAATTTTTTTTAAAATTTTTTTTACATTTTATTTTTAGAAATTTTTTGCATTTTTTAAATTTGATCACTCATCGTCGCCATCCCTACAGAAATTTTGTAGAAAAATTATTGTTATTGATGTATTATTAAATTTAAAAAATGTAATTCAAATGACGTGGACTTAAAAAAACTCACCGCAGTAGAGGTAAATTGTCATCGCCTTCAGGGAAGTAGTTTTCAAAATCAGCTGGCTGAAATGGCTCACTCTCGTAGACGATGTTATCGCCTTCACCCATGTCATAAAGATCTCTTGGCTTTAAATGAACGACCATGTGCCAATCCGTATGCCTCTCGTCCTCGACATAATAAACTTGATGTGCCTCTGAAGCTAGAATATACGGCTCATCATCTTGAGAAATACCACTATGAATCGGCCGTGAGAAATTGACTGATGTGATCCCTAGGTCGTCAGTTGTCAGTCCCCGAGAAGTAGTGGTATTTGCCCACAAACACTTGAACAGCGTCACGGTGAAACGGCCCTGATAATTAAGCTCGACCACATCAAGAAGCTTGCCATAGTAAGGGACGCCTCCGAACTGCATGTTGGCGTCACTGCTACTCGCATAACTCCTTGTCCCAAATGTGCCATAAACACCCGAATTCTGTGTTTGCAATCCTTGATCCCGTGAAACCGTGCAAAACTTAAAACCATTGACATTGTATGCTGTAAACCGTTTTGCATGATCAAGAGGGCCGATTGCGAGAGCTCTGAAATCTGGTGAGTGTGGGTTGTGGTCATTTAGTATTCTGCGCGCAAACCAGCTCGGGAATTCTCTGTGGACCCTCCTATCAACTTCCGAGGATGTCTGTGTACGGATCCTGAGTTGACGCTTCACATGACTTCTGAATTCCCTGCAATTAATAATGGAAAGGCGTTAGTGAAATGAAAGTGAGAAATGTTACGAAAGATAGAGATCGAATAACATGTGAGTGTACAATTCTTACCGTACAAAAGGTTCAACTTGAGTGCAATTAATCAAGACATGTCTATGTGCTTGGAACTTCTCAGTTGCCGTTAGTTTGAAGTTCTCAGTTGCTCTAACTGGTTTACCAACACGAGGGATAAATTCTCCTGATGTCGGCGCAGGTTCCGGACAATCGTCAACACGAGGCGGGCGGTTGAAAGCCGTCTCAAGATCATCAAAGTACCTTGAGCAAAAATATAGCACCTCATCCCCTATATAGCCTTCAGCTATAGAACCTTCTGGCCACGCCTTATTCCTCACGTAAGATTTTAATTTCCCAAGGAACCTACGAAGTACATAAGAGAAAATTGATATAAAATGATGAAATGGATGACCAGCAAACATTAAATACGGACAATAAATGAAAGCACATATTTAAAATAAGTACCTCTCAATCGGATACATCCAACGATATTGTACTGGTCCAGCGAGCTTTGTTTCATGAACGAGGTGGACTGTGAGGTGAACCATCACAGTAAAAAAGGACGGAGGAAAGATCATCTCCAAGTGACAAAGCGTAAGAATGATTTTCGACTGCAGCTGATCGAGCTCCTCAACGATCAAAACCTTAGAACACAACTTCCGAAAGAAAGAACAAAGTTCCACCAAAACGATGGAAACATCGGGAGGAAGTGTATTCTTTATAGCCAGAGGGAGTAACTGCTGCATAAGAACATGTGAGTCGTGACTCTTCAGGCCAGCAACCTTTCAAGCCTGCAAGTCGACACATCGAGAAATGTTGCTTAAATACCCATCAGGAACTTTTAATTTCTTCAACGTCGCGAGGAACACATCCTTGTTTGGTTTTGTGAGGGTAAACTTTGCCGGTGTAAATCTGTCATGCTCATCTGGCCAAGCATCTTCACGAACTCCCATGTCGCGTAAATCTTTCCTAGCTTGAAGGTGATCTTTTGTCTTGCCGGGTTCGTTAAGCAGCGTATACAGCACATTGTCGCAAACATTCTTTTCAATGTGCATTACATCAAGACTGTGGCGAAGTAAATTAGATCTCCAATACGGAAGCGTGAAGAAAATACTTATCTTCTTCCACTGCTGAGGCGCCGAAGTCCTGCGCGACTTTTGGCGAGTTTGTGCTGAATCGTCGCTTTTTCCAAACTCGAAGTCAACATGCTCAAGCTGCTGTAAGATATCTGTACCGGACAAAGTCTGAGGTGGTCCTCTTTTCTCTGGTTTCCCATTGAAGCGATTCGGTTGCAATCTGAACTTATGGGTTCCATCGAGAAACCTTCGATGCCCCATAAAGCACCACTTTCGGCTGTGGGGAAGGCGCAATGCGTCAGAGTCGAAATTGTAAGCTGGACACGCCGACCCAGTATGCACATTCCAACCAGATAATGTGCCAAGGCCAGGAAAGTCACTGATCATCCACATCAAGGCTGCACGCATGTTGAACAAAGTCTTGCTGTGAGCGTCGTACGTCTCCAAGCCGACATTCCACAGGTCAAGCAATTCCGCAATAAGCGGTTGGAGATACACATCGATGTCATTGCCCGGTGCCTTTTTGCCTGGAATGATCATAGACATAATGAAAGAGCTTTGTTTCATACACATCCAGGGGGGTAAGTTGTAGGGAACTAAGACTACCGGCCAAATGCTGTAACTTGTGCTAAGATTCCCGAAAGGATTGAAACCGTCGGTCGTCAACGCAAGCCGAACATTTCTGGGGTCAGTCGCAAAATCTGGAAAGTGGTTGTCAAACGTTTTCCAAGCAGCTGCATCCCGCGGATGTCTTAATTTACCGTCTTCGTTTTTATCAACGGCATGCCACCTCATGTGCTCAGCAGTTTTAGACGACATAAATAATCTTTGCAGACGAGGTTTCAAAGGGAAGTACCTGAGAATCTTTGCAGGTTTCTTCTTCTGCTTTTTCCCCTTCCGAATTGTCTTGTACCTCGATGTGTGACATCTCTTACACGTCTCCCTACTGGAATCGTCTCCCCAATACAGCATACAATCATTTGGGCACGCATCAATCTTCTGATAATTCAACCCCAACCTGTTGATAATCTTCTTGGCCTCGTAGAAGGTTGTGGGAATCTCGGCGTCGGGGAATGCATCTTGTAATAAGTTGAGCAACATCGACATTCCCTTATCTGTGATCCCACACAAGCACTTGATATGATACAATTTGATCAAGAAAGATAATTTAGAATATTTGCGACAACCTTGATATAAAGGACGATCTGTCTCATCCATCAAGCTGAAAAAATCCCGAGCTGCTTCATTCCCCATAAAAGCCGGCTCAGAGCCGTGCACTTCTTCGTTGAAGTTGTCGCCTTGAAATCCAAACGCGTCACGCACAGCATCATTCACAGGATCATCTTCATCTACTTGAACGCCTACTTGAGAACTTTGAGGAAGAGCTTCGTCATATCTAATGCCGGCCTTCTCACCATGAACTGCCCAAAACGTATACTCCTCAGGGAAAGGCTTCACAAGCAAATGTTCCTTCACAACATTTCGTGCATGCCACTTTTTGAACTTGCATTTCCGACAGGGACAGACGATCTTGCCGTTACAGCTGGCGTGAGTAAATGCGAAATCTAAGAAACTGTTTAATCCGTACAAATATTCAGGAGAATTGCGCGACAACCTGATCCATGATTTATCCATAGCTACAAGTGAGAGAGAAGAAAGTATAGAGAAGAAGATAAGTGAGAAGATAATGACGAATGCTTAGAACCTTATATTTTGAAAATCCAACGTTTATAATTTTGTAGCGGTTAACAAACCGCTACACCAACCGCTGCAGAAATTCCAACGTTTATAATTTTGTAGCGGTTATATATATAAAACCGCTACGAATATTCAAGCCGTTAATTGGTGGGAAACTCAAAATGTACTTGTTAGTATTAGTAGCGGTTATATATATATAACCGCTACTAATATTAAAGCCGTTGGACATTAAATATAAAAATATTTTTCTAAGTTGTAGCGGTTACACATAACATAACCGCTACAAATGTGCACAAAGGCGGGAAATTTCAAAATTCAAATGATTTGAGTGTTTGTAGCGGTTTTTAGTGCATAACCGCTACGAAGTAACAAATTTGTAGCGGTTATACACTAATAAAACCGCTACTAATATTAAAACCGTTGGACATTTAATATAAAAATATTTTTCTAATTGGTAGCGGTTATACATAAAATAACCGCTATAAACCTACAAATTTTTAGCGGTTTCTGAAGTTAAACCGCTACAAATAGAGATATGTATATTTGTAGCGGTTATGCAGTAATAACCGCTACAAACGTACATATTTGTAGCGGTTTTGAGTTAAAACCGCTACAAATATAGATATACTTTATTTTTTTTTAAATTTAGATATAAATCATTCATAAATTATTTCAACGCGATCTAATAATATAAATATAATTATATAAAACACAATAAGAAAATTCTGAAATAAAAACTCATAAATATTTACAAATGTTTAAACAAAAGAAAATGTCCTAAACTAAGGAGCTGGGGGCTGATCCTCTGGTGCTCCCTCAGGTGGGGCTCCCTCAGATGCTGCTGGATCGGGCCGCTGCGCAGAGTGAACCGCACCATCGTCATCAGCAGGAGGAGGAGCAGTAGGAGGAGGAGCAGTACTCGGGACGACATAGCGAGGGACAGGGGGAACGGCTGGATACTGCTCGTCCGGGAACAGGCGACTCCATGCTCCCTCGAGCATGGTGTTCGCGATCTCACGCCACTGGGTCTGCTGAGCGTACATCATATCTGCGTGCATCTGCAGCTGCTGCTGCTGCTGTGCCTGCATCTGCTGCATCTGCTGCTGCTGCGTCATCTCCAAATCTGACCGCAGCTGGTCAATAGACTCGTCCCTCCGACGTCTGACCCCTCTAGAGCTGCCAGCCTCAGAGGCGGCGCTCCTGCCGTAGACCATGCTGGGTCTGGCGCCTATCCCCATACCCCGCACACGTCCGGGGTGCTCAGCCTGAGCCAGACCCGCCTTCAAAGGAGCCGTCGGGTCCACTGACCCCTGTGACTCCTCAGGCTGGGTCTGTCGCAGCTCAGCCTGCGACAGCTGCATCCGCTCCTGCCATTTTATGAAACAATTAATAATTAGCATTTTTCATTATTAACTTGGTTTTATGAAAAATATAATACTAAAATTACTTACAATGGCCGCCTCTGCCTGCTGAGAGGTCGCAGTCCCGTCACGGTGTCTGTGTGTGATGGCGTACAGCTCCGCATAGTCCGTCTGACGGTTCTCCTGCTGTGCCCTTGTCTCCTGAAACAATTACAAAACAATTAGTATTATGAAATAATTAGCTAAAAGTAAGTGAAGCACTTGAAAAGTTACCAGCTCGCTGTAGGTCACAGCAAAGGTCTTCGATCCTGCTGTGTGGTGGATCGTCTGCCGCGCCCGGATCTCGGCGTTCCTCCGAGCACGCTCCTGGAAAAAAAATTAAATGTATTATAATTTAAAATTAAATACAAATTAAATTGATATTATAATTTAATATTTAACAATTACAAAATTATATATAAAAAATCTAATAAATACATTACCTGCGCCTCAGGGCTCCTCCTGAACTGGACGAAACGCGCCCAGTCGTTTGGCGGGACGCCGTCCGGGACGCTCTCCTACAGCTGCTCCAGAGGCATCGTCCCGTCCCCATCCACACTGTGGAAGAGACGGTTCCTCCTGTTCCTCCAGGCGTCGCCCATCTTCATGAGGGCGTACCTCTTCCGGTTGGCCCGGACGGCAAACCGCAGCTGAAAAAAATACATTTAAATATCAATAATTATAAAAACCATAATTTAAAAAAAATAATTAAATAGAATTAATTAAAAAAATATTAATTAAATAGTTTTAATTACCTGAACCACCTCCTCCCAAGCCTGGTCCTTCGGCCCCTTCGGAATGTGCCTCCACGTCGGGAAGTGAAGGGGGAACCGCATCCAATTCGATCCCAGGTCGCTCAGGAAGCGGTTGAGCAGGTGACCTCCATTGTGGATCGGCTGGTCAGTGCCCTCGTTCCACGGCACTATAACTCGTAGGGACCGGTCCATGCTGTTCAGACCGGTCACATCCAGCCTCCTCGTCGACACGTTCCCCTGCTCATCTGCACAGTTGACCGCACGTTAGATAAATTATAATTCAAAGTTAACATTTCAAATTTAAATAAATAACTTACTAAATTAAAAAAGTAATTTACCTTCGATCTGCACCTCAAACCCAGTGGACCGCGAAGACGACCCTCGTGGGTTGTTCTGCTCCCGAGCGTCCTCCTGATCGAGGAACTGCTCCATCTCCCTGAACCCACCAAGCGGGATCTCGAACTCCTCCTCGTTGAGGAAGTCCTCAACGCTAATCTCTGGCCCCTCCACCTCAGGCACCTCTGGTGCGGTCGTCGCCTGTGGGATCGTCGGCGGTACCTGTGGGGGGATGGGCTGAGATGCCGCGGTAGCCCTGCCTGCGCGCTGCCCCCTCCCTCTGCCCCCTGCCCGACTGCTGCCACCCCGTAAAGTCGGTCTGGGGACCTGAGGGGCCTTCCCCTTATCCTGTCCTGAAGCCATATCAACTGTACAAATTTTAAAAAAAATATTAGTCCATTATTATGCAAAAATATAATAAAAATACAAAAATAAATAAAAATACGTGTTTTATACGTACCACAAGTGCGAATACTGCGGAATACTGACCAAAAACTCCTATAGAGACGTCTGAACGCTCAAATCTCGAAGAAATCACTCAGAGAAATCTCAGGAAACAAAATGGGCAAACGGAGAAATGAAGGAGGAGGGGGGTATAAATAGCCCAGATATTAGTAGCGGTTATTTTAATAACCGCTACTCTAACCGCTACAAATTTAATTATTTGTAGCGGTTTTACAATAACCGCTACAAATGTTCACAACGTTTGAAATTCTGTAGCGGTTATTGCTTAGAACCGCTACAAATGTCTGGACTCTTAAAATTCTGTAGCGGTTATAGGGGCAATAACCGCTACAAACGTATGACCTTTGGTATTTTGTAGCGGTTATTGTCCCTATAACCGCTACAAAATCCTGTGTTGGTATTTTGTAGCGGTTTTTGTGCATTAACTGCGACAAAATAACCGCTACAAGTTTTGGCGGGAATTTCGCGCCAAATTTGTAGCGGTTGTTTTTAGTAAACCGCTACAAATAATCTTGCTGCTACAAATTTGTAGCGGTTTAGGTAAGAACCGCTACAAATACCATAATTTGTAGCGGTTTAATATAACCGCTACAATTCCACCGCTACAAAATACCTTTTTTTTTGTAGTGTTTCTTGGTAAAACCCTATGGTAATTTCTAATGAATATTACTCCAACTTGGTTAGCTTTTCTCTTTCCTACCCCTTCCTCACTTGGCTGACTTTTCCTTAGATTATTGATAAAGGATTAATTGCTTTAGTCCATTCCCTCTTCTTGCTCCTTCTTAGCTGTAAATTTTGACAAAGAGGGAGGAGTTTGTTTGACTTTTCTTCTTCTTCTTTTTGGCATGCCTTTGACCATTTTTCTTTGAGTAAAAGGTGAAGATATCAATTAATTATACTCTCTTCTCTCTCTTGATGCCTTGGATGTCATTCATGGATGGAAATGTGGAAATTGGTTTTGATTTGTATCTTTGCATGTTACATGTGTATGTATGTCATGTTTTTCTTGCAAAAGTAGGTGGACTTTGACCAAACTCTTTTCTTTTGCTTGGACATCAATTTGCTTCTCAAAAGTGAGGAAGTTGCATTGATTAAATCCTCTCTCCTTCTTGCTCTTGTCTTGGATGAAATATTGAGGAAAAAGGAGAGGAAATTGGTTGCATTTGTCTTGTTTATGTAAGCTTGAGTCATGTAGTCCAATTTTAGAAACAGAGGAGTCTTTTACTTTAATAATCTTCATCTTTACCTTTACTTTATAAGAACAAATCTTGGTCCTTCATTTTGTTTCCCAAATCTATCATCAAGATCAAGTGACAATTGACTCTTTTACCCTTGATCATTGCAAAATTAATTAGGATGTCATTAATCCTTTTATTTCACTGTCTATTACATTTAGCCTTTGAATTTATTTTGGGATATTACACTCCTGTAACCATATAAGACAAACAAGTTTAACACATTACTTTCCCCCATCCAATGTAGATGTTAACATCCCATTTAGCAAATCATAGGTGCCACACATCTTAGGAACAAATGAAGAAGCCAATGTGGTAGTTTCTCAACAACTGAGTTCCCACAAGCAAGTGCCCAAGAAACAAAAGATTACAAGGGAGTCAATGATTGAGGATGAAGATGTCAACCTTGGCACAATACGCCCTGCAACATCTTGCATGGTTGAAGTAATGAAGAATATCAAAAAGGAGAAATGAATATAAGAGTGCTGATTTGGTTTTATTTTATGTTAACTTTCACTTAAGAAATTTGTTGTGCCCAGTACTTTGTAATGTTGATAAAACGTTAAATAAATTCAATTTCTTTTGAAGAGAATAGTGGATTAAAGGAGTGAATCTAAAACAGCCCATGGAAGGTAAATCTGGAAGACGAGGTTTAATAGAGTGAGAAATGTTCCAATGTCAGTTTGAGCTTTTCAAAATATTCAGAATATGAAAGGAAAAAAAAAAGTATGAATAACATTGACCATATGCTTCACACAAACTAATTCACGCTTTATAGTATTTTAATATCTATTAAAACCTGCTCACATATATAGTTGTGTCATTAGAGGAATAAAAATGAGCAAAGCTGAATTTTGTAGTATTGGTATCTAAATCTATAATCACGCTACGTAGGTCTAAACATCGTAACATTATTGTTATTTTTTCCTTCTCAAAATTTAATTCCACTAATATTTTAATAATATGTATACAACAAATTTATATTAATAAAGATATTAATTGATGATAAACTATTACAGCCAACATAAAGTTGAACCGAAGTGCAAGTTAATTGGCTGAACATTTTTAAACGTTTGCTAATTATTAATAATTCATATTGAAGTGACTGAAGAGCAACTTTATTGGAACAACATTTTATAACGTTGGTTAATTATTAGTTAAATTAAGATTGAATATTTTTGGTTCTCTAAATCTTGATCAACATATAAGAGAGTAACACAATATATAAATTGATGACAATTGTTATTGGAGAATTGCCCAAAAATACTTTTGGGGTAAATTAATTGCTGATTACTACCAAGCGTGCAAGCGATCTTCCGTGTGTGCAAGCAATCTTCCGTTTTGTGCAAACCATTTTCTATATAAATGTGCAAACAATCTTCTGTTGTGTGCAAAATATCTTCCGTTATGTGCAACAGATCTTCCATGGTAGCATTCAGCAATTAATTTGCTAAAAATGTATTTATCAGCAATTCTCCCTTGTCATTACTTACAATTTTATTGGGAATACAAAAACAAAATTACCAAATTATTATTATTATTTAATTGTGATCGAAGAGCAACTTTATTGGAACACCATTTCAAAACGTTGGATACTTATTAATTAAATGAAGATTAATTATTTTTAGATCCCTAGATCGTGATCACCGCATAACATAGATCCATGATATTCGAAATGCCCATTATTATTACTTATAGTTTCATTGGGAATCAAAACGAAATTATAAAATAGTATACACAAGAAACTTATAATAAAAAAGGGAAATACAAATTATAATTATTATCTTCAATTATTATCATTATGTTGAATTAATTTTCTTAATATTAATATTATTATTATTAACTATTTATTATGTTGGAGAGAATTGTGAGGGTTTAAAGCCGTTGAGGGATTATAAAATAGCCACAAATGGGAAACCACAAATAACTACAAAGGCAACAACATTGAAGGACGTGAAATTTGACATTAATAGGTTTGCCATAAAACTGTTGCCATTAACAGGTCCGCTACAAAACCACCTGCCTATTTATTAAAGGCAACACATTAATCCCTATCTTAATTCTTTGAAACCTGTTCGAACCCCTGCCTATTTATGAAAAAAGATACGAATATCTCATAAACAAGTAGGACGCCATGAACTCTGTAACATCTTACTTATGTAATTGATATGATAAGTTTTACGCAGATTTTGTGGAAGCATCATTCAGTAGTTCGCAACTTCATTACTACTCATCGATTCTTATCTTTATTTATATCAATCAAAGTGATTCACTGCTCATTTATTTAGCCAGATTATTCCTCTACTTATTTTTAGTTCATTCATTTGTATATTTATACAGACAGTGTAGCCAAACAGGGCTACCAAATTATCTATATAATATACACAATAGATCAAGCTTCACTTCTTTTCCATAGTTCCCTCTTGTGCAACTCCTTGTAGTACTTTTTAGTACTTCATCACACCTGTATGGTTGGTTGGGGGAGGGTGAGATTTAGAGTGAATCTCAGTAGTAAATAATGCTAACTATGCATGCAAGAAAATGTTTAGTATATGATATGCTTGCTTATATAACTTTATACCAACATAATGACATATGCATGCTCAATGCTTTACAATACACTCATGGTCATAGTGTAAGTACAAACAGAGCTTCAATCATTCATATATGTTCCATACAATTCATCAAAGCAATAACACATATCATCACGCAAGCATACACATATCAAATACATGCGAGTCAGGAGAGTTTAATTACCTCTTGTCTTCATGTCCTCCTTATCTTCCAACCACTGAGGCTTCTTGAAAATTCTTCCATTCTTTTCTTTCTTGACTTCTTATAGCCTTAGATATATAATTATATCATTAGGGTCATTATGATCATTTTACCAAGTCAACCAATGAGTTAAAGTGGTCAAATTATCCTAAGGGACTAATTTATGACCTTAGAGTTCAAGGTAATTACATTGTGCCATTACCTTTTTCCATTTCACACATATATTCAAATCTGCCAGAATTTTCATAAATCTTTGAAAATTCATAACTAATTGTAAAGATGTCTAATTGTGATGATTCCAAAGGCTATGTGACCCCCTAATCAATCTAGTTTCAAATAAAAATATACCCATTATATTTCTAAATGCATATTGATATAGTATCTCACTTAATTGATCATTACCCCCAGAATTGGCCAGTTTTCCAGACCAAATTTTGAAAATGAAGAACTCCTAGCACACACATCCAAATGATACAAATCATATATCAATTTAATGTCTTGACAAGTCTACCTTTAGTCTGGAAAGTTTCACAATTTTGGACATCGTTTACTTATTTAAAAATGTCATACAAATTGACTGCTCTCCAAAGAACACATTGGCAACATTTTCAATTTTGTAATATTATTTCCAGTTGTCCATAATTTACAACTAGGGCTATTCCCACATAGTTTTGCATTCTAAACACAATGGTAATGTCAAAATCATCAAAATTACAAAGCTTTAACCTGTTATAGCACCGATCGAACAGACCTAATTTTGCCAAAATCACCAAAATAGAATTTTGTCCAACAACTTGGTCCAATATCATCATAAATGATCATTTAAGCATAAACCCATGATTAAACCATAATTAAACCTAAAAAATATGAACAGTACCCCACCCTCATGAAAACTCATCCAAACAACAAACCAATCGGTTAAAAATGAAGCCCACACTTACCTCTACATGTTTCCACAAATGGTTTGGAAATCTGACAGTACTCTGGCCGTTGAGATGGCACCAAAGCCCTCCAAATGAAAATCCAAAACCATAGAAATGAAGCTTAAGATTAGTAGAAGAAGGTTTATGAAGGGTATTCCGGGAGAAAACACCGATTCGGCAGTGTTTCGGTGGATTGACGTCAGGAAATTTTACTATTCATGTTCTCTCTCTCTTCTAATTTTTTTTTCAATTTTCCTTAATTTAAATCTGATTTCCCCTATTTTTTTAGAGCTGGTTGAAATTTAATGGCCCCTTCGAAGTCTTGATATTTGTCCGCTATGTGTCAAAACCTTATGGTGCCACTTGTCCGGCGATCCAGTGATTCATTACACGTGTCATTTACTTTAATAAAGTGGGTCCCACCTCTTTTCTCCAACATTTAGCTGTCTAAAGTGTCAGGGAAAGTGAGGGCCTAATGGTTTTCCCCAGCTCTCAGGTTCAGTATTCAGTAAAGTTAATCGGGTGACCAGATCGGAGACCGATGGGTTTCCTAGACTATTATGCTAAGTATCACCTCCAGTGAGTGCCAACACAAAAGTCAATTTATGAATCTCATAATGAAAGGACAAGTGTCACCTTCTTGTGGTGCCAACCCAAAAGTTGGCTCATCATTACTACTTTATTAAGGCAACTTTAATAAAGCTACTTTATCAGTATTTACCAGGGATTCTACTCGGGTTTTTACTCGGGATTGCGTCCCGCATATCGAAGCCAGCAAAATGATGCCAGTTCGGAGTATGTGTGTGGGCCCCATATGGCGCCATGTAGCAGTGTCTTCTTTCGAAAACACATGTCTACCCTGAAAATGCCATGTGCACACCTATACTGGCATATTTTGCTCTACTTATCAGTCCCATACCCCATGATATAGCTGGGTGGCATCTTTCAACCAGCCAGATGGCATCATATATATGTCCTGTGCACATCTGCACTGACACTTAATCATACAGCTTACAAATATCGAGCCCTATACTCGGTAGGGCTAAATTACATAGTCTCTGAGAGTCTTTCTATCTCCTATCATTCTTGGCTTAGTTATGTGCTTGATATAGGCTTATCCTCAAGTTTCTAGGCCCAAAGTTTAGGATATTACAAACACACATTAAAATTAGAATTAATAATTATTAATATTAACATTAACATCATCATCATTATTATTAATTAATACCTAATTATTTATTATTAATTATTATACATGATGAGTCATTGGTTTTTAATGATGGATGTGTGAATTTGGAGGTTTCCGCTTTTAAAGATAGGTTACAAAGTTAACTACAAAAAAAATTTTTGATGTTACGAATAAAGAAAGTTACACAAAATACATGAATATAAATTTGAATTATTAAGATTAACATTAACACCAACATCAATATTATTATTAAACATTAAGAAATAATTATTAACTATTATACATGTTGTGCCATTTGTTTTTAATGATGGAAGAGTGAATTTTGGGGGTTTTCGTTTTTATAGATAGGTTACAAAATTAACCAAATAAAATAAATGATGATGTTACGGACAAAGGAAGTTACACAAAATAATGATTGTGAGAAGTATTTGGCATACCGCTACATATGTTAGAAAATAGCCTAGTCCACTCTTTGTGGATTAGGCCCAAGCCCAATAGGGTTGGACTTAAAATATAAATAATATAAAAGCTTGGGTGGATATATGTGATATTTTTCAATTATTATGAGTCATATTATTTAACCGATAGAAATTATAGAATATGACTCTATAAGTGGTATTGTTTCACCGATACAATATGTCTCTCAATCAAAAGGATTTTTTGTCTCTCTGATGAAAGGATATGTTAGTAGAGAGGAATGTGTGCATAGAACACTATATATAGGTGTAAGGGATTTAGTTGTAAAATACTTGAAAAAGATATTCTGACACACTACTGATTCCTTCTACTATATTCCTTTATCTTCTTCTTCATGTCAGTGGTGTATTTGCTGTGCGTCATAATCGCTTCCACAACAGCGATATGATTAGCTTGGGTATAAGAGATTAACGATCGCACTCCAGGCACACCCAATATTTCCTACATGGTATTAGAGCTTGGTTTTTCTTGAGGCCAATTTTGAATAAATTTTGTGATGTTGTGTTTCTAGCATAAATAAATATATATATATATATATATATGTATATATGCCATTATACATGACTCTATATTCTTTTGTTGTTTTCTATCTTATATGATTTATGGGATAAGAAAATTTCTCTTTTGATATAATGTACAGATCCTAATATATTGTTATGAGTATACTTTCAAATCCTTTTTTTTGTTGAATTTTTTGTTTCTGTGAATTAAACATGATTTTCATTCTGGCTTATTTTTTGTGTCCTATTGATGGACTCATGTCGTGTGAGTTCACAAAATAAAACTAGGTTTTAAAATGTAGCGTAGAAGCTCAACCTAGGTCATTCTTGTGAGGAGATTAATTTCCAAGTTTATAAGTAGTAAAGTGATAAAAAACCTTAAAGTTGTGAGAAATCATTTTGAGAATTTGATTTTTAAACTAATGAAGTAATCTAAGCTAAAGCAATATTTTTGTATTTTTCAGTTTTTAAAACAAAGAAGCAAAAGGAATTGAAATTAACACTAATAACAAGAAAAATTCAATTAACTAATATAGTGATGAAATGAGATTCCCTTGAGTTGAGGTTTTAGTCTTCCTTGCTTGCTAATGATATGAATTCCATAATGAGTCAAGAAGATGGAACTAAGCTACCATTAGCTCCATACTTGTAATAATCATTTAATTCATTCTACCGAAGCAATTAAATGAATACCACCAAATAATTCAGACTCAAGGAGATGAATAATCAACTTCTAATTCTAGCTTGTAATTACCAATACAAAAGTTCAAAGCATTCAGTTTAGTCATTTACAATCCACTTAACCAAGTTAGAATAAACAACTCAACCTACTCCTATCTTGAATCATACAAAGCTTAATTAATCAACTCCTAGATCAACCACCAAGCTTAATCACTTGTCATAGAACAATCTAGATCACAATCATATACTTTACCAAGCCATACAATTATGAAATAGAAAGAGAGCTTAAAGGAATTCCATTAAAGTTTAGAAGCTCAAAACATTACCCAACGCAAGGAAATCACCAGTACTTAGCTACTCATGGAAGAGGAAAAGGAAACTTGATGAAAGAAGAGGAGAATAGCCATTGAAGTTGCAACAGCCACCGATTGCCCTTCACGCTCTCTTTCTATTATGTGCTTCCTTCAATCATCTATTTGGTGCTTCACACTCCTTCAACTCACAGCTGCCACTTCCAACTTTTGCACACACAGCCGCTGCTCTCCTCTTTATTCCATCGTATGCTTCCTCCCCTTTCTATTTGGTGTAGCCCCTTTTCCATTTAGTCAACAATTTCGGCTTGCTCTCTTTTCTCATTCAATTCGATCTACTGCTTCACGCTATTCAGTCCAGCATGCATGCTCATTTCGGTCCACTCTCCCTTTGTTTTCATTTTCCCAAATTGGTCAACAATGTCGGCTCAGCTATTTCTCTATTCCTTCAATTCCCATTTTTGGTCAACATCTGCTGTGTCCTTCAACTCGATCCTTCTTTCCTTTTTTTTTCACAGCTGCAATTTGGTTCGGTCCAATCTCTCATCTTCATGTGTCTTCCTCTTTTTCCAATCTGTCCACTCCTCTCTTTCTCTTTTACCTTCTTCTTCAATTGTCTAGCTCGGCCTAGCTCCTTCTCAAGCTATTTCATCTTTTCATTTTGGTTCAGTAGCTGTAATTCCTATACAAAATAACTCAGCCGCCTCCCTTCAATTCCCTTCAATTGTCTTTAGGTTAAACGAGTAACTTATGGCATGTTTGGATAAGAGATAAAAATCTGTTTTGGCATTAGACACAAAATTGCAACCACTAAACAAGGCCCTTACTCATTTAACCTTCTCTTAGAAAAAATGTGAAAATAAATTCGGCACTTGTGATGTTCCACTTTTGTCCTTCATTAAGCTTCAAAATAACATCTTTGATCTTGACCATTCAAGTTGTGCCATATCATCACCTACAAAATTATATTCACAAAGGTATTATCTTTTGATCACAATTAAAGAATAATGGGAATAACAAATATTAATTAAAAATATAACAATTTAACCACTTAACTAGGATAAGTGTTTACACTCTTCTCTCATATAGGGTAGTTTTTCACTCACATCCACTTTAACCACACTCTACTATAGGCTTGTAGTATTTCTAGGCTCTCCACTACTTGCAACAATGGCATAAATAAATCCGAAGGACTTTGTAGGGTTGTAATGTTGAATAGGCCAAATGATGGAAAATGTAACAAACACTATGCTGGCACCAAATAATTTGCTAGATCACTTAGCACTATAGAACTAACTTAATTAACATATTTTACCGTTGTGACTTTATTTCTTTCTTTGAATTTTTTTGTTGTATTCACACTTTTTCTCTTCTTTTTCTTCTTTTCTATTTTCTTTCTTTTGACTATTCACATGGTATTTTTTTTTTCCTTTTTCTTTTCTAATATATAATAGTACTCTTTTTTTTTTCAATAGTGCTAATAAGAACTTGATAAAGGATGCAAATATAGCATTTGTATAATGAAATAGAAACAAAAGTGAAAGGCTCAAAAGGGTAAACAAAGGTAAATGATGAATGGTTTGTGTTTGGGTAAATGGGTGATGAAATGAATGCCAATGTCATCTCTATCCACACCATTACAAAATGTAGCCTCAAGCAAGTTCTAATTGAGATGAAATGTAGCCTCAAACAAAACAAGTTCTAGAGAGCAATAATCTAAGTGGATAAATCACACAATGAAATGAACAATTAGGCCCAAAACATCTTCCAACTAGGCTTTTTGTTTCCTAATAAACTCATCAAAATTAAATCATGCATCATTAAAACACTTGAATTTTGTGGCAATTCACTAATTCAAAACAGGTTTCAACCATGAATCCAGCTAAGAGTAATTGAGATACTTGATCATGACTAAAGGCTTCAAAAATCTCATTGAATTGGACCAAAAACAACAGAGGACATGGCAAGAGACAGAGGCATATGATATCACAGTGAAATCCATTATGAGAATAAACACACTCCCCCATACTCAATCCTTACATTGCCCTCAATGTAATGTACAAAAATAAAGAACCTAGACGCACTTATCTCTTGGGTGAAGTGAATGTTGTGAAGTCCAATTCAAGACTGAAGCACAACACATCATCGTCACAAGGAGAGAGAGAAGACAAGACATAAGGGGAAATAGTTCTTAGAAATTAGGCACAAGGATATAGAGAAAAGGGTAGTGTAGGATAAGGCTAAGAACAAGAGTATGATTCAACATGGAGTTTATTCAATTGAAAAAGCAAACACACAAACTACTTTTGACTACTGATAAGTCCCTCCCCCACACTTGTTCAATTGCATATATCATCAAATAAAATAAGGAATAAGGTAAGGAAAGAGACTACCGTGTACATTATGGTAGTTGATGACTAGCATGGTAGTGCTTCAACAAGTGACCATTCACTTGAAACTTTGCACCACTTGCAAGATCTTCGAGCTCTATTAACCCAAAGCTATGCACCTTGACCACTTTGTAGGGACCTTGCCATTTGGTTTTAAGCATCCCATTTTTAAGCTTGAATCTTACCTTGAACATAAGTACTTGCTCTCCTTCATGAAACTGCTTTCGTAAGATGCATTGATCATGAATCAATTTGGATTTTTCCTTGTAGATATGGGAACTTTCATATGCATCCAACCACAACTCTTCAAGGTCTTGTATCTCGAGCATTCTTTCCTCAGCAGAACCTTGAAGATCCATATTACAAGTCTTCATAGCCCAGTAAGCTCTATGTTCTAGCTCAACAGGTAGATGGCAACCCTTACTAAAGACTAACCGAAAAGGAGACAAGCCAATGGGAGTTTTAAAAGCTATACGATATGCCCAAAGAGCATCATCCAACCGGAGACTCCAATCTTTCCTACTTGGCTTGACAATTCGCTCCAAGATATACTTTATTTCCCTATTAGACACCTCAGCTTGCCCATTTGTCTATGGATGGTATGGGGTAGAAGTCTTTTGGAGAACACCATATTTGGATAGCAAGTTGTCCATCAATTTGTTGCAAAAATGTGAGCCACGATCACTCACAATTGCTCTTAGCACACCAAACCTATAAAAGATATGAGTACGTAGGAATTTAATAATAGTAGAGACATCATCCTTCCTTATAGGAATGGCCTCAATCCACCTTGTAAGGTAATTAACAACCAACAAAATGTACAAATATCCATAAGATGCAGGAAATGGACCCATAAAATCAATGCCCCAAACATCAACAACTTGAAAAAACAGCATGGGTTGTTGCGTCATTTCATGCTTTCTAGATAAACCCCCAAAACGCTGGCATGCATCACAAGTTTTACAAAAAGCATAACAATCCTTAAAGAGGCTAGGCCAATATAAACCACAATCTAAGATTTTCCTAGCAGTTCTCTTTGCCCCAAAGTGACCACCACATAACAGAGAATGACAAGATGCTATAACAGAAGAAATTTCATCATTTGGCACACATCTCCTAATGACTTGATCACTACAATGCCGCCACAAGTAAGGAGGATCCCACAAATAGTATTTAGCTTCATGTTTCAGCTTTTGTTTCTGAAAATGAGATAAAGAATCATGTAAGACTCCAGCAGCAAGATAATTCACAATATGAGCAAACCATGGGTTATGAAGTGTAATAGCAAGGAAATGGGCATCAGGAAAACCATCACAAGTAACTTCAGCTTCAACTACTCCCTATGTAGCAAGGGGCAAGCGGCCAAGATGGTTAGCAATAAGATTTTCTGCACCTGCCTTGTCCCTAAACTCTATGATAAATTCTTGAAGTAGTAGCATCCACCTTAGTAACCGAGGCTTAGTATGAATCTTCCTAGATAAGAACTTGACAACAGAATGATCAGAATAGATAATCACTTTAGAATTCACTAGATAAGACCTAAACTTCTCAAGTGCACAAACAATGGAAAAGAGCTCTTTCTCAGTAGTAGTGTAATTGATTTGAGCCTTATCCAATGTTTTAGAAGTATAAGCAATAACACAAGAGGTCTTACCAATTTTTTGACCTAAAACTGCACCAACAACACTATTAGAAGCATAACAACAAAGCTCAAAATCAAGATCCCAATTAGGAGCAATGGGTATAGGTGGAGAAATAAGTGTTGACTTAATTTCATCAAAAGCCAATTTGCATGCATCATCAAAGATGAAATCCATATCTTTTTGGAGAAATAAGTCTAGACTTAATTTCATCAAAATCCTTAATGAATCTATAAAATCCAGCATACCCCAAGAAAGATCTAAGTTCTCTTAAGTTAGAGGGATAAGGAAGAGATGAAATTACTTCAATTTTAGATTTCTCAACTTCTATACCCTCTTACTTATCAAGTGGCCTAAGACTATTCCTTGATCTACCATAAAGTGGCATTTCTCAAAATTTAGCACAAGGTTCTTTTGCACACACTTTTCTAATGCTCTCTCCAAATTTAGTAGACATTCTTCAAAATAATTCCCATATATAGAAAAATCATCCATGAATATCTCAATACCTTGTTCAAGTAAGTCACTAAAGATGGAGAGCATGTATCTTTGAAATGTCCCATGAGCGTTGCATAACCCAAAAGGCATCCTTCGGTATGCAAACGTCCCAAATAGACATGTAAATGTTGTCTTTTCCTAATCCTCCGGTGCAATAGAAACCTAAAAATAACCAGAAAGACCATCAAGGAAACAATAATGTGATTTACATACCAATCTTTCTAACATTTGATCTATAAAGGGAAAAGGAAAGTGGTCCTTTCGAGTTGCTTCATTCAACTTCCTAAAGTCTATACAAACTCTCCAAGAGTTTTGGACTCTTGTTTCAATGAGTTTGTTCTTTTCATTTCACACAACTGTTATTCCTCTCTTTTTTGGAACAACTTGGACTGGAGCGACCCACTCACTATTTGAAATAGGATATATGATCCTTGCACTCAAGAGTTTGGTGACCTCCTTCTTAACTACATCTAAGATGAGAGGGTTGAGTCCATGTTGGGGCTGTCTCACAGGTTTAGAACCCTCATTCAAAAATATTTTGTGGGTGCATACAATTGGGTTAATACCTGGAATATCACCTAAAGTCCTCCCTATTGGCCTCTTGTGTTTCTTCAACACATGGAGTAAACTTAACTCCTTAGATGTATTTAAGGAACTAGCGGTAATGATAGGTAATTGATCATGTTCAGCAAGAAAAGCATACTTCAAGTTAGGGGGAAGGGGTTTCAAATCAAGTTAGGGGGCTGCACAATTGAAGGTAAAAGTTCTTTCAACTCAAGTGCACTAAGAAACTTCCCTTTCTTATGAGAATCCTTAATAATTGTTGGATAGAAGGTATGTCCCCCTTGTTCAGATGTGGATTGAGATTGTGGCTCATTCACAAAGCAACCTTGACTACCACCTACATCATTTAAAGAGTGAAATATATAAGAGGTAGCATCATGAAATGGTATGCAACAATGTAAGAATTGATTAGAACTGAGTTTCTCCTATGTTATAGTCTTGACATGTGGTTGTCTTATGTTTCCAAAATTTTCAGTAAAGAAATTTATGACTTTTGACCTGCTAAGTTCATCATCAAAAGGAGAATGTAAGTATTTCAATAATTGGAAAGAAGTGAGGTTACCTATACAATCATCCTTGAGGTTAGGAGAAGTCTGAAACTTGTAAGATGGAGGAATGTGAAGCTTAAACCCATGAATTGCAGTTGTGCCATCGTAGCATATTGATTTCTTTCTTCATGGTCAACAATGACTCCATTTGTGTCCATATGAGCAGATTCAATTCTAATAGATGTTGCTTCACTTCCAAAAGTGGAATCCACTTCACTAACATTCTCAAATTCTGCAAAGCTACATAATAATTCTTTCCCAACACCATGATAACTATCAAATAAGGATATAGTACTACCAAGGTTAGAAAAATAAAAAATAAAAGGATTGGAAGTGGAAAGTGAGCTATCAATTGACATGCAATCAATACTACACACATTATCATCACAATAAACAGAGGGAGAAGAATATGAAACAATGGCAACACACACATCATCATGACAATCATTTTTCACACACAATGAGAAGGCAAACTCATCAATTTCCTCTTTTAAGGACAAATGAATCAAATTCAAGCCAAGAAGGGAGTAGTCCTCAAATGGGTGATTCATAGCTTCATAAACATTGAACCGAATTACATGATCACCTACTTCCATAGTTATGTACCCATCCTTAATGCTAATGATAGTATTAGCTGTTCACATGAAAAGCTTACCCAAAATCAATAGTTCCTCAACAAAGACCTCAATGGACATGTCCAGAACATAAAAATCAGCAGGAAATACTAAGTCTTTGACTTTGACTAAGATGTCTTCCAATAAACCATGAGGTTTCCTAGTGGTGCGATCAGCTAGTTATAAGATGACACTAGTGGATTTGATGTTTATGAGGCCAAGAGAGGTGTAAATAGAGTAGGGCATGACATTTATAGCGGCTCCTAGATCAAGAAGAGCATTACTAAAAGGCATGGTACCTATAGTGCATGGAACAGTGAATGAGCCAGGGTCTTTACACTTAATTGGAAGATAGGGTTTAAACATAGCAGACACACTAGGACTCAACTGAACACACTCATTGGGTTTACACCTATGCTTTTGGGTGCACAAATATTTCAAGAATTTAGCACAAGCAGGCATTCCTTTCAACACATCAAGCAAAGGTAAATTAACTTCAGTCTTACTGAAAATATCCATCATATGAAGAAATTTCTTTTTATTTGAAACCTTCTTGCTAAGTACATATGAATTAGGAAATGAAATTTCAGAGAAATTTACCTTTCTACCTTCCCCTTTGCTTGAAGAAGAAGAAGTTGAAGTGTCAAGTACCCTAGTATTTGTTGAAGTTGACACTCCTTGCTTGCTATCCATATTTGAATTTGGAGAAGAATGCCTTTGTAGAAGCTTCTGATCAACCATACTCTCAGATTTTCTAATAGCAAGTGAGTTCTTTGATCAGAACCACCATTACCATCAATATCTTCTACATGTGGTTGCAATGGAACCTCAACCTCTTCATTATGCCTATTACTAGAATGCATTCTAGATTTGAAACTCTCAACATTTTCTTCAAATTGGACTTGTTTACCCTCTTGTTTACCACTTCTAAAGGAGATAGCATGTACATTTTTAGGATTGATCACAGTGTTAGAAGGCAACCCTTGTCCACTTTTAGCTTGTTGCTCATTGAGGCTATCAGACATTTTGTAACCCCCTGCCGTAATTATATCCAAAATACGCGATTAAAGTGAAATAGAGACCAATAAGAAACAAATAACATTTTACAAACCCATCTACCAGACGGGGTTTTCATAAACACCTTTCGAAATCATTCATAACCTGGTCTCACATTCACATTCCGAATACAATTACTACACAAAGATAAATCACATTTAAATATATCAGAGTACGCAATATAATAATCCCGGCAATCCCGGGTTCTCTTCATTAACTCAAGCTTCATAGGGCACATTAGCCCATACAAGCCCTCATATGGGGATTACACAATTCTCTTCTAATACAAATACAAATCCTCATCCACATACATATATTTACATCCAAATACAAATATCCCATCTGGGATGATAACCAACTACCAAAACAACTACCGAAGGAAGTCCCCATCGCCCTTGGCTGCCTGCTCCATCCTCAATCTACTACCATGTCTGAAAGGTTAGTAGGGGAGGGTGAGATTCTAGAGAATCTCAGTAGGAAACAATATCAATATGCAAGTACGATAAATGTTTAATGCATGACATGCTTGCATCACATAACTATCATGATGATAAATCTGTAAGCTCAATGCTTCTAAGAATATACTTATGGCCATAGCATAAATTGAAACATAGCTTCAATAACACATAACCATGCAAAGCTAAGACATGCATCAACACATTAACACATGTATCAAATACAAGCAGAAGAGATATGTTCCCTACTCTCTTTCCACGTAAGCTCCGGCTCCGGTTGCTCACGATCAGGGCGAACGCCAAACCCTATAACCAAACAAGGACATAGGGTTAATCCCTTTTTCCAATTCCTTAACTCTCAAACACTTAAGTTGGTTATCATTCATGACCTTTAGGAGGCTAATCAAAGCCCAAACATATGCCTAAAGGCTTGGGAAACACTTGACCAAAGATCACCTTTTAAAAGTCCAAAATGCTGATTTTTGGGGGTGGGCCGCGGCCCACAATCCTTGGGCGGTGGCCCAAAACTGCCCAGAAACATTTGGGCTGTGGCCCAAGAAAATCCAGTTTCTGGCTGAACTTCCAAAAATCATAACTAATTCCACAAAAATCGAAATGAGGTGATCCCAAAGCCAAATGAAAGCTATTCAAGTCCTCTACACAGGACAAATACTGGCCAATACTGGAAATCACCATAAAAATACAGAATTCCCAAAAATTCAAGACTGTCCCAAAACAGAATCCATTTTCGACCACAAACTTTGGACAGCTATAACTCCCAGTTCTCAAAACGAAATGGCACACATTATATGTCCATTTTGAACCTTGGGAGGTGAACTTTAAGACTGGAAAGTTTCATAATTTTTCAACATCATTTGCCCAGTCAAAACGTCCACACAAGCAGACTGCCCAAAACAGACTTTCCACTGGACAGAATTCCAAATTTGCACAATTGGCTTCCAATGGTCCAATTTTCATATCAAACATCATTCTCACACAAAATTTCACAAGGAATCCATTGGAAATACCAAATCAACCAAATTCACATTATATTGACATGTTTTACAAAAAAAATGGCAACATGTCATACAATATCACATTTCAAACCACCACATTACAACTCTTCCAATTCAAGTTCCCAAATCAATTCCAATGACCAAATACCACAACATGGCACCATTTCCAACATAAAACACAACCCAATTCATCCAATCCAAAATCACAAGAAAATCAGGGCAAAATTCGAAATTCACAAAGCTCAACCAAAACTCACAAAACTTAGATCAAAAGTCTTCAAATACTCACCTCTTCCTCTTTCTCAAACCAACTCTTTGATTCTCCATCTTTCCAAATTTCCTCAAGCCATCAACCACCTCCAATCAAGAATCTAAAACCATAGAGATGAAGCTCTCATCACTATGAATAACTTTATAGAAGGTGATTAGAGCATTAAAGGACAAGAAACAAGCTAAATCTCACCTTGATTCTTTCTCTTTCCTCCTCCACTTGGGCGCCATGGAGTCTTGAGAGAGAGAGGGAGTGAAGATGAAGATGATGAAGAGAGAATCAGGTTTTTAGGGCCAAAAACAGTCCAAAATAAAGAGAGGAAAGAGGGAAAATGAGTTGAAATCTTTGACCAAATCCAAGGGCTCAAATTGTGACACTTGTCACACCCTTATTCAATCTCTATGAGTTCACATGAACCCACACACATGGGATTCCACCCCTTGATCTAATACACAAATCAATCCTAACCATTGATCTTGAAGTTACCAATGAGCTTCCTCTTCGGTAACCGATCAATTGGTCGGTAACTTTACCGTTTTGCCCCTGATTATGGTAATTCTCATTGAATCACCACCAACACTTCACATCTTTTCATTTAGCCACAATATGCGCCTTCCCTCTATTTTAAGTCAATTTAGAGGTTAATCCATAATTGAACTTAAATATAGGGTTTCGGCATTGCTCACAGCACTTACGAATCACATTCGAGTGCCAAATCACATCATAGTCTCCAAAAGGGTTATTTATCACTAACCATATCCACTTTTGGAGTCATTAACCCTTAATCACAATTTGGGATCTTGCTAAACCGGGGCTTAGCAATCCACTAATCTCAGGCTTATTCTCTAAGCTCAAGTCTCAAAATTCGGGGTATTACACATTTGAGTGACAAATGAAGTAAGGTTAGCATTCTTAGAATCCAACAACTCCAACTTGTTGAAGATTGTGTCAAACTTAGTCACAATGTCAGAAAATTTAGAATTGGTTTGAGCTCTCTCTTCATCAAATCTCAAGGGTAAGTTACCCATGGAAGATGACATATTGTTCATACACTTGAGAAGTTGAGAGATGTCATCTTTAGTAGCATAGGATTTAGGTGTAGCAACCACTGTTTGTTGGGGATTAGATTGGTTTGAAGGTCCTTGATTTGGAGCTTGATTTGAAGAACTCCCTTGAAATTGATTCAGGTTCCTCCAACTAAAGTTGGGATGGGACCTTAAACCCTCATTGTATGTATTGGAGTAGGGATTCCAAGGTCTTTGATTCTGTCCTTTCCTCCCTTGAAAAATAGCTGAGACCTCTCCAAGTTGGTGTGGGCAATTAAGAGCAATATGCATGTGAGAGCTACATATGTCACAGCTAGGAGCCACTAGAGCTTGAGAATATGACCCATGAATGTTCACATTGTTTAGATGGGCCATGAGCTTATTGAGGTCAGTTCTCATACATGTCATTTGGGATGACAAATTATCATACACCCTAGAAGTTCTTAAAGCATATGAGATCTCATGCACTTGTCGAGCATCCAACCCTTCAAATTGTTGATCATTACTAGCTATCTTCTCAATTAAAACCCAAGCTTCTTTAGGTGTAAGCAATTGAATAGTGCCTCCAGAAGATGAATCCAAACTCTTCCTATCTTGAGGAAGCAACCCACTATGAAAATATTGCACCAATCGAGCTTCTGGATTTGATGATGTGGATACTTGGCTAGGAGTTCTTGAAATTGACACCAATGCTCATAAAAAGATTCATGGAGGCCTTGTTTAGCACTGAAGATTTCCTTAGTGAGAGATGTTATCTTTGAAGAAGGGAAGTATCTTTCCAAAAAGGCACTCTTCAAGGTGTCCCAAGAGGCTAAAGCATTAGGATTGTGGTGAGGTAGCATCAAGAACCACTCCTTAGCTTTGCTTTCCAGTGTAAAATGAAAGACTTTCTAGCACATCTCATCTAGATCAACTCCAATTGGTTTCATGGAGTCGCACACAATGTACATATTCCTCAAGTGCCTGTTAGGGTCTTCTGCACGTAAACCATGAAATTTTGGTAAGTGACTCAACAAAGGACCTTTCAACTCAAAATTAATATTAAATTCAGGACAAGAGAGGAAAGGGTCTATAATATCAGTAGAAGAGGTAAGATCTTTGATAGTTCTATGCTCCCCAATAGGTAGAGGTACGCCTTCTGGAGGAGGAACTGGATCCATGGCAAGATGGTGATTTACAATGAACGAAGAGCCAATATGAGAAGAATTATCACAAGTATGTGCAACAACTTCAGTGTCAATGACTTGTCCAAGCCCTATACTAGATGATTCAGCTTTCTTACCTTTCTTAAGAAACCTAATTGTCTATTTAATATCTTTATCTAAAGGCACAAGTTCAGTTTTCTGAGATCTAGTCAATCACAGTAAGAAGACTCATATAGACACACGAATTACAGCAAAGTAATTGGTCAAATGGTCAATTAAAGAAGGGTTGTATACAGCAAAAAATTAGCAACTTACAGGAAACTAAGTTAACTAACCTTTGACAACTAAAAGAGTTAACCAAAACCAACAAAATTCAAGTGTCTAAAGAGTAAGACCGGTTTCAGCAATAACAAGACAAGTGCAACACAATGTGACAAGAGGCAAATAGGAGTTGCAACTTAAGACTTCACCTTTTAGGAGAACAAGTTGGTATAGCAATGAAGTAGTACCTCAAATCGCAAGTATATAAGTAGAGTCACTGGAAGCACAACTTACAGAATGTGATAGCTACCTGGAATCTCAAGTTTCAACCAACAACTTCCCAAGGATGAAGAATGTAAAGTTGCTCACCACAAAACAATAGTAAACCACATAATAGCCATTAAGAACATGATAACAAAGCAACAAAATACAAAATTTCTTTTTGTTTTTTTTCTCTAAATGTAAATGGAATGCAAAACAACTATGAAAATGAAAATTAACCTAAACCACTACCAAAGACTCAAACAATTGACAACTAACTAAGACAAACTCAAAAACACACTAACTACCAAGATAAGACTCACTATGACAACTAAAAAGAACACTTAACTACTTAAAACCTTGGCAATCATCCCCCCGGCAACGGCACCAACTTTGATAGACTCATGTCGAGTGAGTTCACAAAATAAACTAGGTTTTAAAATGTAGCATAATAGCTCAACCTAGGTTGTTCTTATGAGAAGATTAATTTCCAAGTTTATAAGTAGTAAAATGATAAAAAACCTTAAAGTTGTGAGAAATTATTTTGAGAATTTGATTTTTAAGCTAATGAAGTAATCTAAGCTAAAGCAATATTTTTGTATTTTTCAGTTTTTAAAACAAAGAAGCAAAAGGAATTGAAATTAACACTAATAACAAGATAAATTCAATTAACTAATATAATGATGAAATGGGATCCCTTGAGTTGAGGTTTTAGTCTTCCTTACTTGATAATGATATGAATTCCATAATGAGTCAAGAAGATGGAACTAATCTACCACTAGCTCCATACTTGTAATAATCATTTAATTCATTCTACTGAAGCAATTAAATGAATACCACTAAATAATTCAAACTGAAGGAGATGAATAATCAACTTCTAATTCTAGCTTGTATTTACCATTATAAAAGGTCAAAGCATTCAGTTTAGTCATTTACAATCAACTTAACCAAGTTGGAATAAACAACTCAACCTACTCCTATTTTGAATCGTACAAAGCTTAATTAATCAACTCATAGTTCAACCACCAAGTTTAATCACTTGTCATAGAACAATCTAGATCACAATCATATACTTTACAAAGCCATACAATTATGAAATAGAAAGAGAGCTTAAAGGAATTCCATTAAAGTTTAGAAGCTTAAACCATTACCCAACTCAAGGAAATCACCAAGACTTAGCTACTCATGGAAGAGGAAAAGGAAACTTGAGAAAGAAGAGGAGAATAGCCATTGAAGTTGTAGCAGCCACCGATTTCCCTTCACGCTCTCTTTCTATTTTGTGCTTCCTTCAATCATCTATTTAGTGCTTTATACTCCTTCAACTCAAAGCCACCACTTCCTCCTTTTGCACACACAGCCGCTGCTCTCCTCTTTATTCCATCGTATGCTTCCTCCCCTTTCTATTTGGTTCAAACCCTTTTCCATTTAGTCAACAATTTCGGCTTGCTCTATTTTGTCATTCAATTCGATCTACTCCTTCACGCTATTTGGTCTAGCATGCATGCTCATTTTGGTCCACTCTCCCTTTGTCTTCATTTTCCCAAATTGGTCCACAATGTCGGCTCAGTTATTTCTTTATCCTTCAATTCCCATTTTCTGTCAACAGCTGCTATTTCCTTCAACTCGGTCCTTCTTTCCCTTTATTTCACAGCTGCAATTTGGTTCGGTCCAATCTCTCATCTTCACGTGTCTTCCTCTTTTTCCAATCGGTCTACTCCTCTCTTTCTCTTTTACCTTTTTCTTCAATTGTCTAGCTCGGCCTAGCTCCTACTCAAGCTATTTCATCTTTTTATTTTGGTTCAGTAGCGTAATTCCTATACAAAATAACTCAGCCGCCTCCCTTCAATTCCCTTCAATTGTCTTTAGGTTAAATGAGTAACTTGTGGCATGTTTGGATAAGAGATAAAAATCTGTTTTGGCATTAGACACAAAATTGCAACCACTAAACAAGGCCCTTACTCATTTAACCTCATCTTAGAAAAAAAATACTAAAATAAATTTGGCACTTGTGATGTTCCACTTTTGTCCTTCATTAAGCTTCAAAATAACATCTTTGATCTTGACCATTTAAGTTGTGCCACATCATCACCTACAAAATTATATTCACAAAGGTAATATCTTTTGATCACAATTAAAGAATAATGGGAATAACAAATATTAATTAAAAATATAAAAATTTAACCACTTTAATTCCAAAATTATTCTTTTGCTAAAGTCTCACATTAACACTTGATTATGCCCAAAATATTCAATTAAGTCCCACAACAGCCTAAGATTAATTAATAAAAATATATAAATATTGAGCTCTATCACCTATCATGATAGATATATGATTTATAAGCAAAGAAAGAGTATGTTAGATCCCTAGAATGAAAGAATATAGGCAACGTACTGTGTATATAAAAAGCCAAGTCTATAAAGTTTGATTTTTTGAATTGGATTGTTTGAAAAATATAGATTTAGGTTTTAAAATTAATTCCATTTCATAGAGATCAAAAAAATAAAGAAAGTGATAGTAAGAATGAGAGAAACAGATGTCAGACGAAGGAGATATGGAGGAGAGAAGTTTCAGGTTCGATGGACTTGACCCTTCCCTCTGATCGGCTCGGATCGAACCCGACGTGAGGTTGAAGATGACATCCCGCATCAAAATGATGTCATTTCAGTTTTTTAATTAAGAAAAAGAAGTTTTCAAAGTTCAAACATGTCTAGGCCAAAAGAAAAATAGAGAAGTTTTTGTTGTCCAGCCAAGCATAGTTGAGTCCCAAAATAAAAAAGGGGTTTTTCCAAAAAAAGAACATTTTTTTCGCTATTTAAATATTATTTTTGAGGCAGAAAAGCCATATGGCGCGTGAGGCCATTGAAAGAGGCAAGCTTCACTCAAGAGGGGGATGAATTGGGTGATGTGATAATTTTTTGAGCATTACGGTGTTATGTAAATAAATGAATGAAGAAAGAGTAGAGATAAGAGAATTTACACATAAGGCGTTATACTGGTTCGGATCAACCCTAAGCCTACGTCTGGTCCTCAGAGATCAACACCTCCAAGATTTTCACTAATCTTCCAAGATTCAGTGGGCTCTTGGAATGCTACAAGACAATGAATGTCCTCACAAGGACTACGAGCAAAAATATTCTAATACCTAGAATTTTCTTTCCCCCTTACAGTAAGTCTTACGAGCAGAATAAACCCGAAGACATTTCTCTCTTGCTGACCCGTGCAAGTTTTATAAGCAACAACGTTCTCTCTTGCTTACACCCCTGTAAGTCTTATGAGTAGTAATGTTCTCTACTATTGGTTGCACTTTATAAGTCTTACAAGCAGAAAGTTTTTCCAGGAATTCTCTACAGCTTCCCCTGTAAGGAATCTACCCTTTTAAGGTCCCTTTACCTTGAGATAAAAAATACAATTCAAATATGTTTACAAACTCTCTCACAGAGTGGAAATAATAATAATTGAAGTGCAATATGAACACAGAGATGAATATGAAAACAGAGACTCTTGTATTTTTTCTATGTATGCTCTCATACTATATTCTACACGCCCTCTGTCTCTGATTTTCTATATTTTTAGTAAGTATGAAATAGCCAATGAAAAACGTGCCATTGAGGAGTAGGATGTTCTGTTATGAAACTGAACGTCACGTTGTGGAGCGAGATATGGGCATTTGTATTTTTAGACATTCGTTCAAGGTAGGTCAACTGCATGTGATGACAATTGTCCAGCAGTGTGTGTGTAATGATGATGTTTGCTGCAATTGACCTTCTTATCTAAACATTCATTTTCCTATTTCACTCTTGAAATATATGTTAGACAATATTTAGGTATAATAACAAGTGAAAATAGAATGAATAAATATCATTTAACCATATTCGGATTGTTCACTATGACTCTGTATTGCATTCTGCTTCTGAGCCAGATGAACTCGAGTGCACCTTCTCACTCGAGTGCTCTAGGAGTTCTCACTCTAGTGCTTTTTGATTTTAACAAGGCTATAAAGAGTAATCTTGATCATACTTTCGAGTACATGGAATAAATTTTAAGTGTTGGGTAGTCTCACTGGAGTTCTCAATCCTCACTCGAGTGCACATATCAAGTTTTAGCTTCTAACTCTCTGCACTTGCAAGAGTGTTCATGTCACACTCGAGTGCAACATCTTAACGCCTAAGTGCTCAGGCTGTTCAGCATCTCTTCACTTAGTTCATGTAAAAAGTGTGAGGTTTGTACTGGAAGTGCAAGTCGACACTCGAGTGCCTTACTCCTTCATGTTAGATCCCATATATTTTGATGATAACAAAGATTGGATCAATGATATAAAAGGATTTGATAACAAACAAATAAATTTGAACAAAGTGGCAAAGTATTACTTGAAGTAAGCGGAGTAATGAGAAAATTCTGTGATGGCTTACTTGAGTGACTACTCGAGTAAGGGAAGCTGATACTCGAGTAAGCACTTAAGTAATCATGGAGAATTTCATCCAGAGAAGCACTGCCAAAATTTGGAAGAAGTTACTCGAGGGACCACTCTAGTAATCTGTAAAGTTATATAGACCATTACTTAAATAGCCAATCGAGTAACATCATTTGTAAAGGCATCACTTGAGTAGCCACTCGATTAACCAGGTCAAAAATCTTCCAGTAGCTCTTAGCTAAGAAATGCAACACTTTACTCGAGTAGCCACGCAAGTAACCATGTGAGAAAAAGGCATAACTCGAGGGACCACTCTAGTAATCTGCGGAGTTATTTTATCCATTACTCGAAGGATCACTCGAGTAACCAGGTAAGCAAACTCTTGGCCAAGATTTGAATGACATTACTCGAGGGAATAATCGAGTAATCTACACACTTATTTGAAATCTACTTGAGGGAGCACTCGTGTAACATCTGAAGAAAACACATAGCCACTCGAGTAATCAGATTACCAGAGTCAGCACTTGAGTAACTTGTAAAGTAAAGATATGGTCACTCGAGTAATCAAGTATTTCTAAGGTTTGTGATATATCTCACTCCATGTCTTACCCGAGTAATATCTTATGAAAAATGTTGAATTAGGTACTGTCATATTTTTAATAGATTTACTTGAGGGACCACTCGAGTAACAAACATGATCACTCGATTAAGGCAATCCAAAAGTTATGTTTTTAATCGAATGTTTATTGATTTGTTATCTATATGATTAACTCTTCATTGCATTAGTATCTTAAGTACATTTTGAGAGAAACAATGAAGAGATCATGCAAGGAGAGCAAAGTGAAATAAAGTGTTCGAGATCTCACCTACCGCTACCTACCGCAAACGGATAGTTTTCAAATTGGAAGAATGGTCAACCGTTGCTGCGTGACTCTAACGGATATGTTTGAATTTCTTCTAACGGACAGTATAAATCATCTATATATATGGAGCATTCAAAGAGCAAAACACAAGAACTGAGAACACAAGAACATACATTGATCAACACACTCTTAGTGCTTTGTTTTCTTATACTCATTCATTGTACTTTAGTATTATATATTTGCTCTGTGAGAGAGTTTTTCATTACAAACTCAATATTTGTTATTGAGACAACTTAAGGTTGTGGCACCTTGAGTTGGGGATTTGATTACAATGTATAAGGGGGAGTGAGTGTCCAGGTGAAGGAACTTGCTGTGTATTAAGGTGCCAATAACCCACTGAATCTTGGAGAATATAGTGAAACTCTCAGAGATGCTCTGAGGATTGGACGTAGGTTGAAGTAGTTGTGGCTGAACCAGTATAACTTCCAGTGTACACTTCGGTGATATTTCTCTTTTCTCTCAACTGCTTTAAATATTCTATCAATTTTCTTATATGCAATGAAATTTCTGGTATCACCCAATTCACCCCCTCTTAGGTGAAATGCTTGCACTAACCTTCACTCTAGTGCACATCTCATGTCAGTTTGATGAACTTTTCTGGTTCTGCTACAGCATGCAATATTGTAGACGTTCACTTGAAAGTGTTACTTCTTGACTCAAGTATTAGTCCCTCACTTGAGTGCATTTCATGGTTTCAACATCTTATATCCTCTCTGGAAGACACTTGCATGCTTGCACTTTCAGAACTCGAGTACACTTCTTACCAATACTTGTGTTTTGAGCTCCTCACTTGAGTGCACTAGAAAGTTTTTGATTCTGCTTGACTCTCAATTAAACACTTGCATGGACACACTTCCTAGACTCGAGTATTGAAGCATGCATCACTCGAGTGCATTACTTGAACATGAGTGCATCGACAGATTTTTAGGTTTCTTCATCAGCTTCGGTATAAAGCTTTGCAAGAGTGTATGATCATACTTGAGTATTGCTTGTCTCAGGACTTGAGTGCAGTCTCCATACTCGAGTGCATCAGTAAAATTTCACTTTATGACCTCCTTCTTCCTAACACTTGCTAGAGTGTGAACCCATACTTGAGTGTTCATGCTTCCAATACTCGAGTATAACTTCCTCAATCAAGTGCATCAGCAATTTTTCACAGAAACTTTCTGTAAACTTGTGAAATGAATTTAATAATCGAAAAGATTTAAATTTACATCTTCAAAACACAAATTCCTTTACAAAACGCTGTATTAACACTTATTATTATCAAAACATGAATTTTAATATTCTCCCCCTTTTTTATGATGACAAAAGTTTAGTGATGGATTTGAAATCTTAATTGACTTGTAAACCTTATTGAAAACTCTTATTTGATTTTCAAATATATAAACACTAAAGTTGCCATAGTTTAAGGTTTGTTTGCTGCTGTTTGGCATTTTTCATCCATTTCTCTATAAGATTTTCATTGCAACACTTGTGACAATATCAAGCCATAGTTTGTGATTCAAAAGCATAACTTAACTTTAAAATTCACAATTAAGCAACAAATTGAATAATAAACATCATAACTTCATTAATGCAAAATACATAAAAAATCATGAAAAGCTTAAAATACAATAAAATGCTCCCAAATACCTGAAATGTTTCATAATGCTCCTCCTTAATCTATGACCTCCTATTAGAAGACTCTAACTATCAGAAGACTCCAAAAACTCTAAAAGCTCAAATTCCATCACTTCTTCTCTCTCCCATTTTGTCTTCAGTAGAAAAGGGAGGCTGAGGGAAAGTGATAAGATCAATGTCCGGATCAGGCTGTGGTGGAGTATTTAAAACTATGGCAGTAGAGGGATAAATAAGATTTGACACAAAAGGTGGCGAAGAGGGCTGAGTGGCTAGCTACTGAGAGGATTGTCCATTCAATGTGACATCTATAGTGGCTAAAGTGATAGGATCGGTACATGTGAACAACACTGTGAAGGTGGCTGGTACAGTCATGGATGGTGATGCAAAGGTGGTTGGATGAGGAACTGAAGTAGGATGAACAGGAAGGTGTGTGTGCAGGAATGTCTCTAACTCATTTAATCTCCTCGTGTGATCCTCCTGAGTCTTAATTATCATATCTAAGTTGAAATTGGTATTTTCTACCAATTTGATGACTTGAGACTCCATTGTTCTAACCAACTTCTCATATTCAGCAAATAATTCCTTCTTTAGGCTTGCCATTGCTTTATTGATAACCTCTGACATCAAGGCTTGAATTGATACACTGAAGAACGAAGGAGGATATGATAGAGATCTGCCTCTTGCAAAGGATTGAGCCTCATCAGCCTTTAAGGGTATAATTTCTTATTATGGTGTATGTGCTTTGCCGATAGGTAAAGATATTTCTATATGAATCATCTGAGTCAGACCAAATCTGGGTGTCTTGACCTTATCATTTCCTTCCAAATACCAAACTTTATTGTGGTGAAGGATGATAGATATAAGTTGAGGATATAGAATGGTAGTGGATTTAGATGAAGAGAATCTGAATCTCCTCATTTCACTAAAGATTAATTCTCCAACATTCCTCTGTTGGCTAGCAAGAAAAGATGCCAACAGATTATAATGCCTATAGGTAAGGTGTAAAATTCTTGGATTTATTTATGATGCTGCGGGTGTATATATAGTCAAGCATATGGTAAGAGTCTGGCATTGTGATAGCCTTGAAATTCAAAAGGCCTACAAGTTCACTTGGTCTTAACAATTGGAAAATTTGGTTAGGAATGAACTCTTAGGCTGGATTAGAAGGTGTTATGATATAGGTGTTATGATATAGCCAAGAATGGTATTTAGAATAGAGGGGGTAATCATCACTAGTTGGCCTCTAACAGAAGTGATAATCCCTTCTTCTATTAATTCTCCAGTCTCAGACTCTATGTTTTACACCTTCATATTGTAGTAAAAGGTTCTAACTATTATAAGTGAATATGGTAGGTGCACAATAAGCTAGGGTTGATAAAATGATAGAAATGGTCTCAGATTCAGGCCACAATGATCATTCAAATAATCCAATTCTACATACACTACAGAGCAGAAGCTACAATAAGCAAATTCAGAATCATATAACTTCTTATTGAAAGGTTTCAATTCCTAGGTATTGAAATTTTCTGGAGGAACAGAATTAAGTTCTTCTTCCACCTGAGGTTGAGAAGTCATTGGTGCTCCTGATTATGAACCAGTATGATTGGACTGTCCAAGTACATGATGAGATGCAGAGGCATCAGCTTAGGAGGCAATCTTGCCAACCAAGGCATCCAACTTTGACTGTTCTATTGCTCGTCGGAGTTGACTATCATCTTTACTGTCAGAGGAGGATTCTTGTAGGACTTTTGTGGTCTTCTTCTTCCCTTTTGCTTGTACCTCCTTTGTTTTTGATTGAGTCACAATTGGTTCCTTGAATGCTACACCCTTCGACGTTTTCTGTGGAGGTTGAACATCCTTCACTTTCAGTCTAGGATGCTTTTTCTTCATAAGAGTTACTTTCTTCTTAGTGACACTAGGCTTAATAGGAGGAGAAGGAGTTAGAGTTGAAGATGGAGTTGGAGTCGGTATTGTCGTCGGTGTCTTCATTAGTGTCATAAACTTACTGAAGATTTTTGAGACAAAATCTGAAGATGATAATGATTAAGAGGTGTTTTGAGTCACCTGAGGCACTTTTATATGAACCATTGTTAAAGATTAAGAGTGAGATGAAGAAACAGAGGATTTGATGAAATTAGAATAAGCATCGATTAGTGCTTGAAAGTGGAGATTTAAAGGAGAAATATGATGTCTGGAGTTGATTGAAGTGTTGCAACTGATGATAGATGGTAATAGAGGTGTCGATTTAGTGTGTAACGGTTGGAATTTGAACCGGTGTAAGTTAAGAGTGAAGAAACGCTCGGGTGTGAGTGAAAGAGTATGCCGTTTGAGCTTTTAGACTTACTGCTATAAAACCTTAACACTCGAGTATGCTACATGTGCACTCGAGTGCAAACACATATTCACTCAAGTATTCTGTTTTAGACTAAAGTGAGTCAGGAAAGAAAATTAGAAAATTGCAATTCCGTACCTGGTTTGAGTGTAATTTGTAGACACCCATGTTTATTTACCATCCTCATGCATCTTTGTACTTAAGTCCTTCAAGAACTTGAGTAAACCGTGCTATTGTCTAAAGTTGTTTTGTAGTGTTCTTTCTGCACTCAAGTCTGTCACTAGCACTTTCAAGTGTTGTTCTTCCTACACTCGTGTGAGACTTTAGCACTCAAGTGTGATTCAACACTTTAAAAGGACCCGAGTGTGCTCTCAGAGTTTATGTACTCTCTGTTAATCCATGTTTTACATATTGAAAGTAGAGTACGTAAATCAAGTTTTTGACTCAAGTGTTGAATGTGCACTCGACTACCATGGCTTTACACTCGAGTGTCACACCAAATTTTCATTTACCATTTGTTTACTTCTGTTTCAGTGATCGTAACCATAACATTCCTGCAAAACAAACTTCTATATACTCATATGCTTAAGTTAGTATAATAACCATCAAAACATATATATAAACATAGTAAATAACAAGAAAAAAAAACTTACAACTCATTGGGATTAACTATTCCCATTTCTCTCCATATATATAAAAATTGATCTTTTGCTATCGTCTTAGTGAATATATCAGCGAGTTGAAGATGTGTTGGAATGAATTCTACTTTGACATCCTTCTTTTGAACATTATTTCAAATGAAGTGATGTCAGATATCTTTGTGTGCTTGGTTCTTGAATGTTGTACAGGGTTCTTGGCCAAGCTTATGGTGCTGGTGTTGTCATAGTAGATAGGTATCTCCTTCAAGTAAATTCCCAAGTTCTGAAGTTGTTGTGTTAACCATACTACTTGAGAACAACAACTTACTGCAGCGATGTATTCAGCTTCAGTAGAGGATAACAAAACTATATTCTACTTCTTGCAGGACCATGATACCAAAACGCCTCTAAGAAATTGATATTGTCCACTGGTACTCTTTCTGTCAATTTTGTGTCCTCTATGATATGAATCTGAATAGGCCATCAAATATTCATTTCCTCCTTTTGGATACCATAGTCCAAGCTCTATAGTATCTCTTAAGTACCTGAATTCGACATGTGATACCTTAGGAGCAAATTGATACCTTGCACACATGCCAACGCTGAATTGTATATCCGGCATGCTTGCTATTAGATAGAGTAATGAACCAATCATTCCTCTATATTTGGTAATGTTGAGGTCAGAGCCTTTTACATCGGCATCCAGCATTGTGGTAGAGCTCATTAGAGTATCAACTCCATTGGCATTCTCCATTCCGTACTTTTTCAATAACTCCTTCAAATATTTCATCTGGGATATAAAAATCCTATTCCTCCATTGCTTGATTTGAAGTTTAAGAAAGAAGTTTAGTTCACCTATCATGGACATTTCAAATTCTCCTTGTATAAGCTTAGAGAACTCTTGACACAATGATTTATTAGTAGCACCAAAGATTATATCATCAAAATATATTTGAAATACTAATAAATCATTCTTGTTATGTTTGATGAAAAGTATTATATCCACTTTTCCTCTGACAAAGTTTTGATCAAAAAGAAATTTGCTTAGTCTTTCGGACCAAGCTTTAGGTGCTGGTTTCAAACCATATAAAGCTTTCTTGACTTTGAAAGCATGATTAGGTTTTATGTCATCTTCGAAACCTGGAGGTTGTTCAACATAATCTTCCTCCATAATATAACCATTTAGAAAAACACTTTTAACATCCATTTGATAAAGTTTAAAACCTTTAATGCATGTACAAGCTGAGAGTACTCCTATTGCTTCTAGTCTTGCCACTAGAGCATATGTTTCCTTATAATCAATACCTTCTTTTTGATTATAGCCTTTTGCAACTAACCTTGCCTTATTTCTCACAATGATTGCAGCTTCATCAAGTTTGTTTTTGAAAACCTATTTGGTTCCTATGATTGAGTGATATTTAGGTTGAGGAACCAAATCCCAAACTTGATTTCTTTGAAATTGATTTAACTCTTCTGGCATAGCAATCACCCAATCATTGTCAGAAAGTACTTCTTCAATACTAGAAGATTCAATCTCATAAATGAATGCAGAAAATGTCACTTTATTATGAATTCTATTTCTGGCTTTGACACCTTCATGAACATCTCCAATTACTTGATCAATTAGATGATCTTTCATGTGTCTCCATGCTCTTGGCTAAGCATGATCATCAACACATTTTTCATTTTGAAAATTATCTGTTTGATAATCATTTGGATTTGAAATGGTTAGATTTTTAGTTTTCTTTATCAAATCCATTTCGTTTTCATCAAAAGACTTTGTCAGAGAGTCAAGTTCATTAAATCAACATGAATGGTTTCTTCTACAATGCATGATCTTTTATTAAAGACTCTATATGCTTTACTTCTATTTAAATGACCTAGAAACAAACCTTCATCAGACTTTGAATCAAATTTACCCAATTTTTCTTTACTGTTGTTGTGAGTGTAGCATTGGCATCTGAAGATGTGTAGATGAGCAAGGTTTGGCTTTCTTCCTTTGTACATCTCATATGGTGTCCTTCCAAGTGACTTGCGAATACATGCTCGATTCTAGATATAGCATGTAATGCTCGTGGCATCTGCCTAGAACACTTGTGACACCTCTTTATCATTAAGTATTGCCCTTACCATTTCTGTGAGGACTCTATTTTTCCTTTCAATAACTCCATTTTGTTGAGACGTTCTAGGTATAGAGAAGTTGTGATCTATTCCCTAATTGTTGTAGAAGTCTTTAAAGAGTTGATTATCAAACTCTCCTCCATGATCGGTCCTGATAGAGACAATAGAGATGCCTTTCTCATTTTAGACCTTCTTAACAAACGAAATAAATTAAATAAAAGTTTTATCTTTTGAAGCAAGAAATATAGTTTGTGTAAATCTTGCAAAATCATCAACTATGACTTAAGTATATAAATTTCCCCCAAAACGTTTTACTCTTGCTGGTCTTGCTAAATCCATATGAAGTAATTGTAAGGGTTTGGATATTGAAATCTCATTCTTTGCTCTGAAAAAAGATTTAGTTTGTTTTCCTTTTTGACAAGCAACACAAAACATGCCGTCTTTGATTTTAAGTTTAGGAAGACCAACAATTAAATCTTTTCTAATCAATTTGTCAAGTTGATTCATATTGACATGAGCCAGAGCTTATGCACTAACCAACTGTCCTTAGATTTGCTAAGAAAACAATTTTCAGAAGGATTTTAATTTAAATCAATAGTATAATAGTTATCGTCCCTTTGATCTCAGATCTTTTAATGGATTCTTTGTTAAGCGGTAGATCCTTTTTGTTCACTATCAAGCATTCTTCTGAGTTAAAGATTACCCAGTTAGATTTATTAGTGCTTTGGCTTACACTAAGGAGATTGTGGCATAACCCTTCAACATAATATACATCATTGATTTGAACACCAATGGATTTTCTAACTTCACCAATTCTGATAATATGTCCAGACTGGTTACCTCTAAAAGTTACCTTTGCTCCTTCTTTAGTTTCCAATATGGTGAACTTATCTTTGTCACCAGTCATGTGTCTTGAGCATCCACTATCAGTGTACCACTTGTTTGCCCGTGATACTTTGAGACATACCTAGAGTAATATGATCAAGTTTTAGGTACCCACATTTTCTTGGGTATTTCGTGGTTAGTATGAATTACTCTTGGTACATGTGTCCCTTTCAAACCCCATTTATATGTGCCAATGGCCTTTTCCTTTCTAAAATGACATGATGAAGCGGTCATTACATGATGCAAATAGATTTGATGCATTATTGTATTTTTACAATATTTGAGATATATCTTAATGCATTTCTTCTTCTTCCCTCTGTTTTTATCTCCAACAAAATTATAGCCTATACCAGATTTATCATGGGTGACTTTCTGAGATTTTAAGATTACTTTAAGAGTTTTACTTCCTTTAGAAAATTTTTCTAAGGTTTTGGTTACCTCACATGATAGACATAGTATGACAGTACTGATCTACTTTCTAATTCTTATACTTTCTTTTTATAACTGACTATTTCTTTCACAACTTTGATGAATTCATTATGTAATACATTATATTCAGATAATAATTCATTATAAGTAGGTTCAGAATCACTTACCTCAGAATCTAATTCTTTTTCTTTGGTTACCAAGCATATGTTTGCAACTTTATCATCATCTCTTTCTTCATCCGATGAATTATCACCCTATATGGATGATATGTATCTAGACTTGAAATGCCCAGGCTTTCCATATTTGTAGCATATGATTTGTTGCTCTTTGCTTTCTTTCTTGCTTGGTCCTCCTTAAAGATTCTTGAAATTCCGTTGATCTCTTCTATAAAACTTCTTGAACTTGTGATCATTCCTATATCATCATCAGGCTCATCTTTATTTTTTGATAAATCAACTTCCTTGATGACTTTAAGGGCGACTCCTCTCTTTTTTTGTCATCGAACTCTTTCATCTCCTTCTTGAATTTCAGCTTTCCTTCATACTCAGAAAGACTTCCAAAAAGTGCAGCTACGGATCTCATTGATTCACCTTGGGCTACTTTGATAGTTGTCACCTTTGCTTTCTATTCTTTTGTAAGAATGTTAAGAATCTTTCTCACTAAGGAATTTTGATTAAAGGTTTTCCCAAGTGCTAATAGCTGGTTCACAAGATGGTTATATCTGAGTTCGAATTTAGAGATCCTCTCTCCAGGTTTTGTTTCAAAACATATCATACATTGTAATTAGAGTATTGATTATATTTTCTTTGATTCTGGATGTACCTTTATGAGTGATTTCAAGTGCATCCTATATGTTTTTAGCTGTTGGTAGCGTGCTGATACAGAAATACTCTTTTTGGTGAGGGTGCTCTGTATCATTAAAATAGCTTTGCTATTTAATGTTACTAACCATTTTTCGTTGTCATCATATTCCTCTAACCTTTTTACATGACCCTAACTTCTTCTTTATTTGATGGAACATAGTCACCATCTTATATTACATTCCATAACTCGTATTTGTTTACCATTACAAATACTCTAAATTTAGCATTTTAGAATCAAAAAAGTTCTCCGACAAAATTAGGAGGTCTAGTGATGGAAGCTCCATTTGGAAGAATGTTCTCACCTATTTTTGCCATTGAATAGATCATTCTCAAGCTGTTAAACTCTTCAAAGAAGACCTTACTTTGATCTAAATGAAAGAGGAAGGCTTTACCCTAGAAGGGGTGAATTGGGTGATGTGATAAATTTTTGCGCGTTACAGTGTTATGTAAATAAATGAATGAAGAAAGAGTAGAGATGAGAGAATTTGTGCATAAAGAGTTATATTGGTTCGGCCCAACCCCAGGCCTACGTCTAATCCTTAGAGATCAACGCCTCCAAGATTTTCACTAATCTTCCAAGATTCAGTGGGCTCTCGGAACACCATAAGACAATGAATGTTCTCGTAAGAACTATAAGTAGAAATATTCTAATACCTAGAATTTTCTCTCCTCCTTACAGAAAGCCTTACGAGCTGAATAAACCTGAAGATGTTTCTTTCATGCTTACCTGTGCAAGTCTTTTGAGCAGTAACATTTTCTACTGCTTGCACTTTGTAAGTCTTACGAGAAGAAAATCTTACCAGGAATTTTGTACAGCTTCCTCTATAAGGAATCTACCCTCTTAAGGTCCCTTTACCTTGAGATCAAAAAGACAATTGAAATATGTTTGCAAACTCTCTCACAGAGTAGAAATAATAATCACTGAAGTACAATATGAACACATAGATGAATATGCAAATAAAGACTCTTATAGTTTTTTTATGTATGATCTCGTACTATGTTCTACACATCCTCTATCTATGATGCTTTGTATTTATAGTAAGTCAGAAATAGGTGTTGAGTAACGTGCCATTGAGGAGTGGGATGTTCCATTATGAAACTAAACGTCACATTGTGGAGCAGGATATGGGCGTTTGTATTTTCAGACATTCGTTCATAGTGGGTCAAATCCATGTGATGATAGTTGTTTGATAGTTAGTATGTATGATAATGTTTACCGCAATTAACTTTCTTATTCAAACGCTCATTTTCCTATTTCACACTTGAATTATATGTCAGACAACATTTAGGTATAATAACAAGTGAAAACATAATGAATAAATATCATTTAACCATATTCGGATTCTTCACTGTGACTCTGTATTGATTCTGCTTCTGTGCCAGATAAACTCGAATGCTTCGTTCTCACTTGAGTGTTATAGGAGTTCTCACTCAAGTGCTCTTTGATTTTTACAAGGCTATATAGCATAATCTTGATCACACTTTTGAGTGCATGGAATAACTTTCAAGTGTTGGGTGGTCTCACTCGAGTGCACCTGTCAAGTTTCAGCTTCTAACTCTCTTCACTTGCAAGTGAGCTTTGCACTTGCAAGAGTGTTCATGTCACACTCAAGTGCAACATCTCAATACCTGAGTGTTCAATCCTTGTTTGTGCATTAGTTTTCAAATCTTCTCTTTATCGCGGGGTAGAGCAGCTTGGTAGCTCGCAAGGCTCATAATCTTGAGGTCACGGGTTCAAATCCCGTCTCCGCAACATTCTTTTGACAAAAAAAGGAGGTTTGATTTAATTAACTAGAAATTTATTCAAACTAGCAATTAATTCAAATGAAAAATGGATTACTATTTTTTTTCTTTTGGGGTTCAAAGAGAAGGGGGAGGGGGATACACTATACTATCAGAGTCACAGGTTGTTCAACATCTCTCTACTTGGTTCCTACAAAAAGTGTTAAGTTTGCACTGGAAGTGCAAGTTGACACTCGAGTACCTTAATCCTTCACTCTAGTGCACTATCTCATATCAGCTTGATGAACTTTTCTGGTTCTGCTTCAGCATGCAATATTGCAGAAGTTCGCTTGAAAGTGTTACTCCTTGACTTGAGAGTTAGTCCCTTACTGGAGTACATGTTCATGACACTCAAATGCACTTCATGGTTTTAGAATCCTATATCCTTTGTGGAAGACACTTGCATGATTGTACTTTCAAAACTTGAGTGCACTTCTTACCAATTGTAGCGCCTAAAATTTGAAAAACAGGGAGCCACCACCAAAATTTTGAAAAATGATAATTTTGGAAACCTTTTTTGAAAAAGGAAAACCAGATAGGGTTCAGGCGTCGATTGTGTATGGGCAAGGTGTTAGGCACCCCACAACACCTATTCATAAGAATGGTTACCCTAAGTCAATTATTTTAAAATATATATGGCTTTTAATCTTATGATAATTACCCAAATAAAAAGGAATATTTATAAAAATAAATGAAATGAAAACTAAAGAAAAAAATGAACATTTATTTTCAAAAAGAAAATAAGGATAAATATATTTATTTACAAAGTTGGACTTGACTTAAAAAGAGAGCCTAGGGCCTACATACCCTTTAGAAAGATCAAAGCCCACGTAGTTCAAGGGGTAGAAAAGCGTGTCATTTGGTTGGTGTTTTTTTAGAAAAATTTTATTTAATTTATTTAAGAAAAATATTGTTTGTTTGGTTTTTGTTTTTTATTTTTTGTAAAAAAAACGTTTTTTTCTTTATTTTCTCATAGGAAGCCAAATTTTTTTATTTTAAAAAAAAGAACCTATTTCTTTTTATTTTAAAACATTTTTTTTTACAAAAGGGAGAGAAGAAAAAAAGATCTCATCAAGCCAACAAGGGATTGCATTCTCATCATATTATTCAATGTAGAAAGTCTAAGAAGGCAAGAAAATCAATGAAGACATGGTGAGAGTGTGTACCTTTTATGCTTTGAATACCACTACCATAAGAGAGAGGGTGATAGAATCACATAATAAACAAGAGGTAATTACAATCACATTACCTATATCTATTAATTATGACACCTAGCACTATTAGAAGAAAAGGCAGCACGCACCTCTTGATCCCAAATGGAACACGTCCAGCAATCATATGTAAGATGATTCAATAGGATAATGAAAACCAAGTCCACTTAATTCTTGATCTAAGATTCAACGTCCAGCAATGTTAAACATATATTGGGATAAGCTAAAAGACAAAACCAAAGTCATAGTGGAAGGAGAGTTTGTCAAAGAGATCATATGCACATGTGGCTATACCTTGTCAAAAATAAGAACAAAAGCTTATCTATATAGGTATATTCATTTACATAGAGCAGTGAGTATAAAGCAAGTAAATGGAAAATCAACAAAACTCTTGCAAGCCTTACATATGAGGATTTTCCCAGTATTCAAATGGGTATGCCTCTATCTCTAACAAAAAATGTTCATTGGCCTGGGCAAAAATATTAAGACCTTATTTAGAGAAAGCAAAATAAGCTGGCATCTTATGTCAACTACTCTTCCCTATGAGAATTATGTATGAGCAATGAAAAATGAGAAACTAAAATTAGCTCTTTGCCTTGCCTCTCTTCACTCTCAAAATTCTTGTGTGTCTTGCTTCAACCCTTACAATCCTATTTATAGTCTTAAGGTAGGGTTTTCTTCATAAATTCTCCTTCTTTTTTGAATTTTTATTTTTGATTTTTTTGTATTCTATGTTAAAAATTACCTAACTTGACCTAATCACCATCAATGGAGATTTTTTTTTTGTATTTCCTATTAATAAAACTTCCTAACTTTACCTAATGACCATCAGTGGAGACTTTTTTTTTGTTTTTAATTTTTTTTATTATTCTCCCCATAAGTAGTTTCCTAATTTAATCTTATCAACATAAATGAGAAAAATTTTTTATTTTGTATTTTTGTTTTTTATTTATTTTCTTATATTTTTCCCACAAGCAACTTCCTAATTTAAACCTATGAATGGGAGATACTTTTATATATATATATATATTTTATTTTCCCTTAATGAATGACAATGCCAATTTTGACACTATTCATCATCGATGAGAGGATTTTTTCTTAAATTTTTGTTTTAATTTTTTTTTCTTTTAATAATGATTGCCAATTTATACACCGATCATCATCAGTTGAAGGATTTTTTTTTATTTTCATTTTTTCTTTATTTTTTTAAATTTTCCCTTTAATGATTATTTCCAATTTAGACACTTATCATCATTAATGTGAGGAATTTCTTTTGTTTTTGTTTTTTATTAGTTTTTAATTTTTGAGTGGGGCCTAGAAAAAATAGGCTATTCATAGTTGCCTTTCTTTACTTGTTTCGTAGCTAAGAAAAGTGAGATTCTTGTCTATGAAGCAAGTAAAGAAAAGATCACATATTTTGTCACCAAAAGAACAGGATACCCCCTTGGAACCAAAGAGTGTTTGGCAAAATACAGTGCCCATGCCCCTTTTTACTTGGTTCATAGGGGAGTAGAACACAGGAGGAGATAGATGATTACCTGGAGTGGAAGTGAAGCTCTTAGTTACATAGTACTTTTTAGGGTGTAAAAGAATTGTTCCAGCCATTACTGGGCTTTGAGAGTGCCTGCTGATACAATGCTTTAAAAGAATAGTCCCTGCTATTACAGGGCTTCAAAAGAATTATGCCAATCATTACTGGGCTTAAAGGGTGCCTGTTGATTTAGGGCTTTGAGAGTATACCAGCGTTACTAGATTTTGAGGGTGTTTGCTGATACAGGGCTTTAAAAGAGTAGTTCCTGCCATTACAAGGATTTAAAAGAATTATGGTAAGCGTTATTGTCCTTTAAAACAATTGTGCCTGCCATTACTGGGCTTTTATGGTGCTTGCCGATATAGAGCTTTGAAAGAATAGTGCATGCCGTTATAGGGCTTTAAAAGAATTATGCCAAGCATTATTGGGCTTGAAAAGAATTGTGCTAGCCATTACTGAGCTTTAAGGGTGCTTGCTGGTATAGAGCTTTGAAAAGGGTGCCAGCTATTACTGGGCTTTGAGGGTGCTTGCTGGTACAGGGCTTTAAAAGGGTGCCAGCCATTACTAGGCTTTGAGGGTGCCTACCGGTAGAGGACTTTAAGAGGGTGCTTGCCGGTACAGGGCTTTTAAAGGGTACCAGCCGTTAATGGGCTTTAAGGGTGCTTGCCGGTAGAATGCTTGAAAAGGATGCCAGCTGTTATTGGGCTTGTGGGGTGCCAACCGGTATAGGGCTTTGAAATGGTGCCAATCGTTCTGGGCTTTGGGGGTGCCTGTCGGTACAGGGCTTTAAAAGAGTGCCAGCCGTTATTGGGCTTTTAGGATGCCTGTCGGTATAGGGCTTTAAGAGGGTGCCAGCCATTACTGGGCTTTGTGGGTGCTTGCTAGTACAGGGCTTTTGAAAGGGTGCTATGAATATGTGATGCCCTTTGGAGTAGTGCTTATGATAATGCTAATGAAGATGCTGACATTGATAATGATGATGACAGTGATGATGAAATCCTATTGAGGGTGACAATAATGATGATGAATAGGATGATAATGGTTATGAGGACGAGGAGAATATGAAAATGGTGAAGTCATGATGAAGGTAATGACACTGATAATGATGATGACAATGATAATGAAATTGTACTGAGGATGATAAACACAATGATAATGCTAATGATGATGATGATAATTATGACAAGGATATGATGATAATGATAAGGAAATGATGAAATGAGGATGAGTGCAATAATGGTGGTGTTAAAGAATAGCCTGCTAGGTGATATTGCTCATTCTTTGTCCAAGTGCCTAACCATAAACCCTTTACTTGTGCAGTCTTGTAGGATGTATGAAGATGTGTATAATGAGATTCACTTAGATGCCATGCCTAGAACCCTCAGTTTAGATTATGTCCCTTTGTCAACTATTTGTCCCCACAACAGAAATTCTAGATGGGACCTTCGCTAATGATCCTGAAATTACACAAGTTAATTGGGAGTAGAGGACACCATGTATATCATTGTAAGTATTTATCTAGACAAAAGTTGCACTTTCATTAAAAAGAGTTACCCTTATATAAATCATGATACAAAGTTTGACATGCGATTTAATAGAAGGGAAATATATACCAAGGACGAAGATTCATTTGAAAGAAATGATCTTCCAATATTCAAGTAGATGTATAATGATGAGCATATATCAGTGTGGACGTGATGCTATTATGAGGTCCTTCACTTTTAGTTCTGTGTAGTCGCCCTGATGGTGCCTTGCTTAATTGCCAGAGATATGTACTTTTTGATGAGTGATTACGGAGTCTTCCTAATAAACAAAGTAAAGAGAGTCATGAGGCTAGGACTGATAACATTTTTTAACATTTGTTTAGCCGGCCCTTTCAGGTTTTTGACTCAGCAAGGTTCCAATTTTGTGCTCTAATTTTTTTTGCCTAAGCCACCCTTTCGGGTTGTCAACTTAGCGAGCTCCTTTTCTCTATATTTTTTTGCTCTAACTTCTTCCTAATTTGGCTTTTTAGGTTTTCAACTTGGTGAGCCTTTTTTTTTGCGCTCTAGCTTTTTCCTAAGCTGCCTTTTCAGGTTTTCAACTTATTGGGCCCCTCGTTGTTTTTGCTCTAACTTTTGCCTAAGCTATTTTCAACTTATCGAGCTAATTTTTAATGATAGTATTTCTTTACATCATTTAAATTGATTGGTCTTGGTAAATCTTGGCCATTCATGTTTGTCAATAGCAATGCCCTTCCAGAGAAAGCCTGCTTAACAATATATTTGCCTTCATAATTCAGAGCACATTTACCTTTATCATCTTCTTGATTTTGAAAGATCTTTTTGAGAACTAGGTCTCCTACTTTAAACCCCCTGGGTCACAGTTTCTTATTAAAGGCCCTTGCCACTCATGATTGATATAGCTGCCTATGACATATTGCTGTGAGTTTCTTTTCTTCAATGACATTTAATTGTTCAAATTGAGAGCGTATCCATTCACTTTCATCTAGGTTTGATTCAACCAAGATTCTCAGGGATGGTATTTCTACTTCAATTCGAGTGATAGCCTCCATGCTATAAACTAAAGAGTAAGGGGCTGCCCCAGTTGAAGTATGTATTGTTGTATGGTATCCGTGTAATGCAATGGAAGCATTTCATGCTAGTCCTTATAGGACACTGTCATTTTGTTGATGATCTTCTTATTGGTTGCCTCAACTGCACCATTCATCTGTTGTCCTATTGAGGTTTGGTGCATTGTTAGTTATGATCCTCTTAGGCAACCTATATCTACAGATGATATTGGCTTTTAAGAATTTGATAAAGGCCTTCTGAGTAATACTAGTAAAGGAATTGGCTTCCACCCACTTAGTGAATGTCAATAGCAACGAGGGTGAAATGATAACCATTCAAAGCTTTTGGGTTAATTGGCCCGATGACATCAATTCCCTACATGGATAAGGGCCATGGAGATACAAGACTATGAATTAGATTCGAAGGAGCATTAGCTTTGTTGGCTTATATCTGGCACTTATGACACTTTCTAACATAATTGATACAATCCTTCTCCACAGTTATCCAATAGTAACTGGATCTTTAAGCTTGTTTAGTTAATGAGTGGTCATTTACATGTGTACCACATATGCCTCCATGGATCTCCAACATAATCTTGTACGCCTCCCTTATGTCTACACAGTGAAGCAATGTCCCATCAAAGCTCCTCTTATACAGGACGTTATTACTAGTAAAAAAGCCTATGGCCATTTGCTGGATGATCTTCTTTTCATTATGTATTGCATCTGGAGGGTAAGTACTATGTTCCATATACATCTTGATACTATGGTACCAAGGTTGCTCTCCGTTCTCTCTTCCAATATTGAAGCAAAATGCTAGCGATATTTTAGTCTCAATCTGTATTAGCTGAACTTGGACCCCATAATCTAGTTGGATCATAGCTACTAAAGTAGCTAAAGCGTCAATGAAGCGATTCTTTTCTCTGGCCATGTGATGGAAATTGATTACTTCAAAAGTTTTGATCAACTCTATCAAATTCTCTTGATAAGGGATCAACTTTGGGTCTTTGATTCGCTATTCACAAGTCACCTGATAAATTATTAGAGATGAGTCAACATAGACTTTTGGTATTTTATTCCAAGATCTATGGCATCTTGGAGACAATTAATATAAGCTTCATATTTTGCCATATTATGGTGCAGTCAAATCTTAGCTTTATAGCAATCGGGAATTGTTTTCCGTGTGGGGATATGATAACTGTCTCTACACTATTACGCTGCATATTTGCTGCCCCATCAAAATACATCTCCCAATCCTTCGATTTGTTTTCCTCATTTGGATCTTCTGTAGCACATATGTCTTCATCTGGGAATTTGAAATCTTTGGCTGGTATTTATCTATGGGGTTTTCTACTAAGTGATAGGCTATGGTACCACCCTTGATAGATTTTTGAGTGACGTACCTTATAACATATTCAAACAATATTACCTACCTTTTAGAAACTCTTCCCGCTATATACAGGCTTTCAAAGGTGTATTTAAGTAGTTCTACTCTAGAAATTAACCAAGTGGTGTAATTGAGCATGATTTGCCTCAACCTCCTGGTTGCCCAGACTAAACTATAACAAGTTCGCTTGATCATCTGGTAACGTGACTCATAGTCATTAAACTTCTTACTCAAGTAATAAATTGCTTGTTTTCTTTGCTTAGATGCATCGTGTTTCCCCAGCATTGCTCCTATGCAGTTAGGTCATATTGTCAAATACAAAATTAAAGGTCGTCCTGGTGTTGGAGGAACCAAAATTGGGGGATTTAGCAAATAATCCTTGATTCTATCAAATACTTGCTGGCAATCTTTATCCCACTTCTTTTTACAGTTCTTCTTTAAAAGCTTGAATATCGGCTTGCAAGTTGCAGTCAGGTTGGCAATGAATCATGCAATGTAATTCAACCGCCCCAAAAAGCTTCAAACTTCCTTTTCTGTTTAAGGATGGGGCATTTCCCTTATTGCTTTTACTTTCTTAGGATCTACTTAATCCCTTTTTTACTTACAATGAAGCTCAGCAATTTCCCAGATAAAGCCCTAAAGACACATTTGTTAGGATTTAGCCACAGCTTGTACTTGTATAGCCTTTCAATAAGCTTTCTTAACACCACAACATGGCTTTCTCCCTCAAAAGATTTTGCTACCATATCATCCACTTATACTTCAAGTTCTCTATGTATCATATCATGGAAGAGTGCCACCATGGCACGCGATAAGTTACCCAAGTATTCTTTAGCTCGAATGGCATGACGTGGTAACAATAAGTGCCTCATTGTGTAATAAATGTGGTTTTTTCTTTATCCTCTTCATCTATAGGTATTTGGTTATACTCTGAGTACCCATCCATGAACAAGTACCTATAGCTACGGGCCGTATTATCAACTAGGACATCAATATGAGGCAATTGAAAATCATCTTTTGGGCTAGCATTATTCATATCTCTATAATCAACACATATTAGAATTCTGCCATCATTCTTTGGGACAAGAACAACATTTGCCATCCATTATTTAGCTACTTCCAAGAAACCCGCTTTTAATTGCTTCATCACCTCATCTTAAACAAATAAGGACATATCGAAAGTGAGCCTCCTCAATTTCTGCTTTATAGCCTTGGTGTCTGAGAATACAAGAATCTTGTAAGAGGTAATCCCTAGATCAAGGCCTAGCATATCTTGATAGAACCATGCAAACATATCCATGAATTCTTTGAAGTGTTCAACTATTTGCTCTCTTTCGGGGTTATCTACTATCTTTAGTTCTCTTTTTTCTTCCTATGTGCCCATATTTATTACTTCAATTACATCTTCATGTGGGCACATTCTATTTTTGTTGGATTTGAGGATTTTTTTGTATACTTGAATGATCTCATCATCATCACACTCGTAATCATGCATATCAATGGAAAAAAGCAAATCATCATTCAAGGGCTTAAAAACCTCTGCGTTGGACAGAAGTTGCGAGGAAATCGATTCGCTGGAGGGCAAAAAATGAACAACGAATGAATAAAAGGAAAAAAGGAAGAATAGATATAAATAAGTGAATTTTATTCGCATATCATTCTTTATTCATGATTCATATAAGAGCTTGCCTAAGGCTCAAAGAAAACATAAAAGGACAACTTTTAGGTAGGTGTTACTTTAAAATAATATAATTGAATGTGTCCTCAAACTCCCAATTTTCTAGAGCCTTCTAGAATCATCAGCTGAAATCCATGTGCAGTTCTTTTTTGCTGTTGTTGAAACCATTGCAATAGGCGGCCTGTTTAGCACTTCAGAGAATTTCAGGAATATCTTCCTTCCACTGATTCATATAAGATTCGGCTTCATGTGCACTGGTTACCATCTGATGACTACATGAGCGCATGTTGTATGAATGCGCAGGGGGTAGCTGGTTAGGACATTTAGATAGAGCAATATTATATCACTTAGAAAGGAACAAAATATCATTAGTTTATTTGAGCTCACATTTCAAGTGGGCATAGCGAGTTATCCAAAATGTATTAGCATAAAGGTCTTCCAGCTCAAGTATCCTCTAGCTTTCTCTGGGAATCAATTATTCCTTAGGGAGAACTAGAGTTGATCCTTAGATAGGAGGGACCTTGAGTCCCATCCTAGCCAAGATCTTGTTATTGATGTAGTATTGAGTCGGCATATAGTCTTCTAGAACAATTGTCCTCTAGACTCCTTAGAGAATCCATTATTCTATAGGGAAAACTAGAGTTGATCATTAGATAGGGGGACCTCGACTCCTATCCTAGTCCAAGATCTCATTATTGATTGTAGTGAAAGGCATGCAAAAAATGATAGTAAATAGAGCAAGATATACTTTTATTTGATAATATCAAAATTTAGTTACAAGTTTGAGTTCCTTTACTATTTGATTATATAATTTGAAAAATTCAACAATCTCTGTCAATGGATTCAAAGGAACAATCATGCCTTCAGTGCGGTTGAATGTGCTAGCAAATTCTGGGATCCTAGTGTTATCAAAGCTGATTAAGTTACCGCACCTCTTTACCCATTCTTCTGTCACAACAACTTGTTTATGGAAGAGGAGTTCCCAGTTGACTAAACCTTTCCTTCATGATTCAGCTTGTCCACAAGGCTCTGAATGGTTTCAGTATGATTGGCTTTTACAGCAACCAATTCACCCATCTTGCTTTCTAAGAGTTGAGTAAGAATATCAACTTCCCCTTGCAATTTCTTAAGGGGGACATTTTCTTGCAATTTCTCTTTGAGCAACTCTTTTGATGTAGTTATTTTCAATAGTCGAACTCTATTGTTCTTCATTTGCCTATCGTTATCTTGCATAGCCCTTTTTAAGCTTTTGTTTTCTTCTTTCAGCTTTATGATTCTTGAGCGTTCTTCTAAATCTCTTCTCTTTTTCTTTTCTGTCAACTTTTATTGAAGGTATGTGCATTTGTTCTCTAGCAGACTTATCTTTCTCTTATTTTGAGATTCTATCACAGATAGCTCCTCCAGTTCCTTTTCTCTTATTTCTAGGTGCCTGGCCAATTCTTTATTTACTCCTTGAGCATTGTTTCCTAATAATGATCTTGGCGACAATAAGATGGATCGGCTTCTTTAATTCTGTCCTTGAGCCGGTCCTTATAGCCTGAAGTTGCATCTATTTCTCGCTTCCCCAACTAAGCCTTTCCCTTGTATGCTATCTTGCCCCAAGCTTCTTTAATTTATTGACATAAGTCCCTCACGCCTTCTTTGTGCAAGAAGTGTATGGCTTGCACTTCTTGAGAGGGAGTTTTTTGCCGAAATGCTAATTGCCTTAATGTTAAAGAAGGGTTGTAATTAATACACCCTCTTGGTCCCATGAGAGGCACATTAGAAAAGTCCCCATAGTGATGGATAATCTCTTCATCCTCCCACCATTCTATTTTCCATAAGAGAGAATCTTCTGTTAATCGTGAGAACTCCTTCCTCTAATCATTTTTGTTTAATTAAGATGATTGAAAGCTATGAGTGGATTAGTAAACTTATCATGCCTTTCCTGGAAGTACTTCCTTTTTCATACATGTGGATTAACATCTATACCATAAGTAATGCAAGAACTGAGATAATGACATATAGGTCTTTGCTAAAACTGTGGGTGCCAGGTTGATTTGGTAATGTTTGACTAATTGAAAGACATTGATAGCTCCAAAAGTCAATTATTCTTGTTGCTGAAGGAAAAAGGCTCATACCATAAATAGCAAAGGCAAAAACCCTGCAAAAACTCCCCTAGTCTTTATTCTCTGCTAGTCTTGCTAAGCGAGCTTCCACTATGGTCCTTTTAATCCACTTGACCTGTCCGGTGCCTACAATATGTACTTCTTCTATGTGAACCCCCAACAACTTCCCTATTCTTCCTAAGAAGGTAGCTGGCCTGGATAATGGTATATCTTATCATTCCTCTTAATTGGCATCTGAAGGATTTCCCCGTATTCCTCAAGGGTTAGGGCTAGTTGAAAATTAGAGAAGGTGAAGCATCTTAAAGAGGCATCCCAATACTAGCCCATCTCTATGATTGCATTAGTATGCACAGGAAAATGTAATTAATCAATGATATTTCCATACTCTTCATGAAGCCCAATTTGACTGAACCTTGAATGTGGTGTCTTAATCAAATTAGGCCTTCAAGTGGTTCTATTCCTGCAGTCAGTCTAATGCCCTTCCCTCTATACACCTTTCCTGGAAGAACTTGATTCAAACTTGGTTTTTGTGCCATTAACATTTATGCTAAATTTTTAGTTGTTGGATAACTTGCTTGCCCTTCATTAAAGAAAAGGGAAGGAAGAGTCAAAAAGTATTTCCAACTGCATACTATGAGATGATTACATGTGCTTTCTAGCCTTGATATGGGTGATAGACATTGAGAAAAAATAACTTCACCTCCTCAAGAGATCTAGTACCTCATAGGGAGGATGAAGTGCCTATTAACCTGTGAACCCCAAGCTATGATACGGCTACGGGTTATGTAAAATGATTATTATGTCTAAGGCTCATATCAAAATAAAGCTAAAATGCCTATGAATGATGTGATGATACCTCATGAGTCTTAAAGGATTATCTCTCATTGAGATGTTTTCAAACGTGATTGATGTGATGAGATCATGGTCTTTTAGGGTCATAGACTCTTGGACTAAGGTTCGCTATCTAATGCATACACCATCCTTGTGATGTATCTTTATGTGAAGTAATGCTAGATACATACTCAGGTGAAGCAATAGTTAGTCACTTGATCCTAGGGTTTTCATTGATTATGTATGGATGATAATAAAGATGATCAGCAATAAATAAATATATGCCCTTCAGTATCCTATTTTAGGCATAACCCTAGGTTGGGGTTATCTATCTTCAGAAAGGCAGGTATTAATTAATTAGGTAGGTTGATAATTTCCACTAATAAGTGTAATGGTTTCAAGGTGGTTCTAATTCTCATAGATAAAGGTCTCCTAACTACCCCCATAGTAAAGATGAAGACCCCATCTGACAAAATTGACCTTCAGGGGGTTCTGAGAACCCCACAGGGATCAACCTCATCAAATGAGTAACAGTTAGGATGAAGTCTTCATAGTAATATAAGGGGGTTCTTAAAATCCACAGGGAGATTGCTAGAAACTTCTGCTCACCTAAGGAACTCACAGACCTGGGTATAGGGCCCAAAGTATATGTGAGGAAAATAGTGCATGTATTTAGTGTATGTGGAGAGCATACCAACCTATGGGCCTAGGTTCTATCAAACCCTCATCTGCTAAGTACATCATAAGATATATAGGGGAAAAATGAATAGATGAATAAATAATTTAATAAATAAAAAAATATTCACAAAAAAGAAAAAAATAAAAAGGGTAATTAAAATAAAATTAAGGCCATATTATTTTTAAATATTTAACTCAAATGGGCTTCACTCTCAAACTATCCCTAGTGAAGTTGCTAACTTATAGCGCCCGAAATTTGGAAAACAAGGAGCCGCCACCAAAATTTTGAAAAAATATAATGTTTGAAACATTTTTTGAAAAAGGATAACTACTTAGGGTTTAGAAGTTGATTGTGTATAGGAAAGGTGTTAGGCACCCTACAACATCCATTCATAAGAATGGTTACCCTAAATCAATTATTTAAAAATATATATAGCCTTTAATCTTATGATAATTATCCAAATAAAAAGGAATATTTATAAAAATAATTGAAATGAAAACTAAAAAAAATAACATTTATTTAAAAAATAAAAAAGGATAAATATATTTATTTACAAAGTTGGACTTGATCTAGGAAGAAAACCTAGGGCCTATGTAACCTTTAGAGATATCAAAGCCTACGTAGTTCGGGGGGTAGAAAAGCATGTCACTTGGTTGGTGTTTTTTAGAAAAATTTTATTTAATTTATTTAAGAAAAATATTTTTTGTTTGGTTTGTGTTTTTTTTTTTATTTTAAAAAAAAAATTTTATTTTCTTATATGAAGCCAAATTTGTTTATTTTAAGAAAAGAACCTATTTCTTTTTATTTTAAAACATTTTTATTTGCAGAAGGGAGAGAAGAAAAAAAAGAGCTCATCAAGCAAACAAGGAATTGCATTCTCATCATATTATTCATTGTAGAAAGTTTAAGAAGGCAAGAAAATCAGTGAAGACATGGTGAGAGTGTGTACCTCTTATGCTTTGAATCCCACTACAGCAAGAGATAGGGTGATAGAATCACATAATAAAGAAGAGGCAATTACAATCACTTTACCTATATCTATTAAGCATGAAACCTAGCACGCTTAGAAGAAAAGGTAGCACATACCTCTTGATCCCAAATAGAACACGTCCAGCAATTATTTGTAAGATAATTCAATGGGACAATGAAAAGCAAGTCTACTTAATTCTTGATCCCAGATTTAACGTCGAACAATGTTAAACATATATTGGGATATGCTAAAAGACAAGAACAAAGTTATAGGGGAAGGAGAGTTTGTCAAAGAGATCATCTGCACATGTGGCTATACCTTATAGAAAATAAGAACAAAAGCTTATCTATATAGGTATATTCATTTACATAGAGCAGTGAGTATGAAGCAAGTAAATGGAAAATCAACAAAACTCTTTCAAACCTTACATATGAGGATTTACCCAGTATTCAAATGGGTATGCCTCCATCTCTAACCAGAAATGTTCATTGGCCTTGGCAAGAATATTAACACCTTGTTTGGACAAAGCAAAATAAGATGGCATCTTATGTCAACTACCCTTCCCTATGAAAATTATGTATGAGCAATGAAAAATGAGAAACTAAAATTAGCTCTTTGCCTTGCCTCTCTTCACTCTCAAAATTCTTGTGTGTCTTGCTTTAACCCTTGCACTTTTATTTATAGTCTCAAGGTAGGGTTTTCTTCATAATTGCTTGATCTTTTTTGAATTTTCATTTTTGAATATTTTTGTATTTTATGTTAAAAACTACTTAACTTGACCCAATCACCATGAAAGGAGATTTTTTTTTTGTATTTTTTTATTAATAAAAACTTCCTAGCTTGACCTAATCATCATCAGTAGAGATTCTTTTTTTCATTTTTAATTTTTTTTATTATTCTCCTCATAAGTAGTTTCCTAATTTAAACCTATCTACATAAATGAGAAAGTTTTTGTATTTTGTATTTTTTCTTTTTATTTATTTTCTTATATTTTTCCCACAAGCAACTTCCTAATTTAAACCTATGAATTAGAGATACTTTATATATATTTATATTTTTTTTTCCATTAATGAATGACAATGCCAATTTGGACACTAATCAATATTAATGAGAGGATTTTTTTATATTTTTATTTTTATTTTTTTACCTTTTAATGATGATTGCCAATTTAGACACCAATCATCATTAGTGAGAGGATTTTTTTATTTTCTTTTTTTCTTTATTTTTTTAATTTTCCCTTTAATAATGATTGCCAATTTAGACACTAATCATCATCAATGAGAGGAATTTCTTTTATTTTTTTTATTGGTTTTTAAATTTTTGAGTGGGGCCCAGACAAAATAGGGTGTTCACACCAATACTCAAGTGTTGAGCTCCTCACTCGAGTGCACCAGACAATTTTTGATTCTGCTTGATTCTCTATGAAACACGTGCATGGACACACTTCCTGGACTCGAGTGTTGAAGCATACATCACTCAAGTGCATTACTTGAACTTGAGTGCATCAGCAGATTTTCAAGTTTCTTCAACATCTTCTATATAACAATTTGCTACAGTGTAAGATCATACTTGAGCATTGCTTGTGTAAGGACTCAAGTGCACTCTCCATACTTGAGTGCATCAGTAAAATTTCACTTTCTGACCCTGCTTATACCTAACACTTGCAAGAGTGTGAAGCCATACTAGAGTGTTCATGCTTCTAGTACTCGAGTGTAACTTCCTCACTTGAGTACATCAGCAATTTTTCATAGCAAATTTCTATAAACTTGTGAAATGCATTTGATAATTGAAAAGATTTAAGTTTACATCTTTAAAACATAAATTCCTTTACAAAACATTGTATTAACACTTTGTTATCATCAACACATGGATTCTAACAGCCATATGGTATTTTGAGATGTGGAGACCACAGTCCGACAAAGCACTGCATGTGGCATTAGGTTGCCCAACCCGTGTTATTGTATGACAGCTGCCATGTGCCACACTGAGAGTGGATTTTGTTTTATTGTTTCCAATTATTGTCTTCTGTGAGTGACTGGTGGCGTATGCCACATTCGATTGAGGTGTTATTTGTTTCTAAACATCCATAAATACAAGAGCTTTAATATGATATGCTATATGACACCATTTGACATATATTTTTGATGTTTTAAACCATTTTGAAACTTCTAAAATTTATTTGTTGGTTTCTGTATTTTCTTTAATATTTTAATATGTCATAAACACGTTTTCATATATTATAGATAACATACTATCTTATTTATATTATAATAAAGCATGTTTTAGTTGATTATTTGATACATTATTATATGTTTTTGACAAGTGGGAGCTTTTAGGAGTTGATGCTTCTAAAAGTTAAAATTGTAAAAGTACTTATATATAATTCTTGACAGAATTTAGTGATATTGCTAATATTTATGTTATGGGAGATACAAGCGTATGCTCCTGATCATGAATTACATTGCTGAGTACAATGGCAGATGACCGCATGTGAGAATATGAGAAAAATGAAATAGCGCTAGCCATATGGGTAGTGTTAAAAGATAGGTTTGGTGGTTCATCCACCTTAAATCTTAGACAATTAACTATTAAGTTTGATAAGCATAAGCTTATGCCATATACTTCTATGAAACAACATCTAAGAGAGACGGAAAATATGAATAGAGAACTGAAGGAAGCTAGGCATACTGTGCTTGATGAACAACAAGTTCAGGCAGTGATAAGATCATTGCCATCTAGTTGGGAGCACATAAAGGTTAATCTAACCCATAATGAAAGCATAAAAAGTTTAATGGTGTAGTAAAACACTTGGAATTGAGTACGAGTGCTTGGAGGCATACAAGTCCTCTGGACATGCCTACTACACTGAGGGTGCAAGTCCTTCTAATGCAAAGCCTTATTTCAATAGGGGGAATAAATTCCAAAAGAATAGAAATAAGGATATGACCAAATTTATAAAAGGCAAAAAGGAATTCCAAAAGAAAGGAAAAAAGGTCAGGAAGAAGAAGAAAAATGACTTAAAGAAGGTCAAATGTTTTACTCGCTAAAAGATAGGTCATTTCGTACAGGATTGCACTGAGCGAAATGAGAGTGAAAAGGTGCTGGTGAATTATGTGAATTCAAATGTTTCCTATGTTCCTAGCACTGTTTTTCTAACAGAGAATACTTGTTCTTGGATTTTGGACCCAAGTTCAACAGACCACTTAACCAGGGATCGAGGATTCTATGTAGAATACCATCGGTTGCTGGATAGATGCAAGTGGCTTTATGTAGGAAAGGCCTTCATCCTACATGAAGTGCTTCATCCTAACAATACAAAGATTGAAGTTAAAGGTATCATAACTTGTAAATTAACTTTACATGGTGGAAAGGCCTTCATCCTTCATGAAGTGCTTTATGCTCCTGATATCTGATGGAATTTAGTTTTTGTAAAATGTTTTGTAAGTTATGGGTTTAATGTAGACTTTCATGGTAAAGTTGCAGACATATTTTATAATTTTATATTTTATGGCTTAACTTTCCTTTCAAAAAGGTTCTTTGTAATTGATATTATTGATGATTATAATATACATGATTGCTTTGATACTTCCTCTTATTCAACTGTTGATATGGCTGTTCGGCATGCTAGACTAGGGCATATTAATCAAAATAAAGTTATTAAATTAGCAAAAGAAGGTTTTCTAGGACCCAAATCCAATATGGAAATGTCCTTGTGTGAAAGTTGTCTAGCATGTAAGGCAATTAGAAAACCTTTTCGAAAGGGAACTAGATTAGAACAATGATTACAATTAATCTATTCTGATATTTATGGTCCTATGGGTATGAGGGCAAGGCATAGAGCTAGGTATTTTATTACTTTTATTGATGACTATTCATGCTACGGTTATGTCAATTTGATCTGGCATAAGTTTGAGGCTCTTGAGTACTTTAGATGATACATAAATGAAGTATAAAATCAAATGGACAATAAAGTTAAAATGTTATGTATTGATCGAGGTTAGAAATGTTTGTTTGATCAATTTAAAGTGCTTTGCCAAGAAAAAGGGATAATTAGGCAGCGAACTATCCTTGACACTCTACAATAGAATGAAGTTGTTGAAAGAAGAAATGCAAACCATATTTAAGTGTCCGGAGTCAACTACATACATCCATGATAATTCTCATATGTATGGGAAGTTAGGTCATAGAGGAAAGAAATATATCTTTATAAGGCACTCTGAACAATCTAAAGGATGTGTCTTCATGGTGAAAATGAAGATGGAACAGTGATTGACATTGAATCTAGAGATGTATTTCTAAAAAAATTGTTAGAGCAAGCATTTCACTCAAGAGGGGGGGTGAATTGGGTGATACTAAAAATTTCGTTGCAAATATAAAAACTTTACGATGACAATAATTCAGTAAGGAGTAAGGATAAATATCACCGAAGTGTACACCGGGAGTTATACTGGTTCGGCCACAACCACTTTGACCTACGTCCAGTCCTCAGAATATCTCTGAGAGTTTCACTATAACTTCCAAGATTCAGTGGGTTCTTGGCACCTCAGTACAAGCAAGTTCCTTCACTCCCCCTTACAAGTTGTAATCCAATCCCAACTCAAGGTTCCTCAACCTTAAGTTACCTCAATAACAAATATTGAGTTTGAATGAAATATCTCTCTCACAGAGTGAATAAGAATCACTGAAGCATAGAGTTACAAGTATTATGTAAAACAGAGTAGTGAACTTGATAATGTTTTCGTGTTTGTGTTCTTGCTGTGATCTCTGTTTGGATGTTCCCATATATATAGATATATTGGTAGCAACTGTTGGAACATTTTCTTCTTGCCCGTTAGAGCGTGTGCAACCACTGTTGACTTTTCCAGTATTTGAAAAATGTTCGTTTGCGATAGGTGGTGGAGGTAGTGTTTGAACATTGCATTTGACTTTCCTTATTTGGTAAGATCTCCTTATTTTTTATCTGTGGATATGCTAATAATACTAATACAATGAAGGGTTAATCATATAGGAAACAAATCAATGAGCGTTGGAATGATTTCTCAAATTCTGAACTTCCATACTCGAGTAGTTATTCGAGTATTCATTAAGTTTACTCGAGTACTTACTCGAGTATCATCGTGAAAATATTGATAAAATGTAAGTCAATAAATGAACATTACATTACTCGAGTAGTGCATGGAGTAAACACAATTTCAACCCTTTGGAAATACCTGTTTACTCGGGTACTTACTCGGGTATGGTATACTTTACTTCATAGGTTACTTGAGTAGCAACTCGAGTAATCTTTCAAATAAAATTTAGGTTACTCGATGCTTCACTCCAGTAATGTTGGCAGGATGTCAGGGCCGAGAGCACTTCAAGTTTGATTACCTTGTTACTCGAGTACTTACTTGAGTAGACATCAATTTTCTGTATAGCTTACTCGGGTAGGAACTTTAAGTTCTGTGTAAATAACTCTGCATATTACTCGATTACTAACTCGAGTAATCCAGTTTAAATGAGTGATTGAATACCTGCATACTTGAGTAGTGCCTCGAGTGAAGTGTGATAAAACCATACCATGTTATTTGAATATTACCTTCAGGTTTTGATTACCACAGTGGGTTACTCGAGTAGCTCCTCGAGTAACATTGGCAGGATAGAAAATGCCGAGAGCAACATTTTTCTTGAAGCAGGGGATTCAAGTACATACTCGAGTATCGTTGGCAGGCTGAGAGTAACTGGAAGTCTTTTACATGGTTACTCGAGTGTTTACTCGAGTAACATTGGCAGGCCGAGATCAACTGGAAGTCATTTACCTTATTACTCGAGTGCTTACTCGAGTAACATTGGCAGGTTACTTGAAGGTTGATTTTGTTTACTTCAAGTTTCTATCCATTACTCGAGTACCTACTCGAGTAACCCTTTAGAAAACTTGCCAGTAATGAAGTTTCTCAGCTTTTTTCTCTTGGCCTTTCTTCAGTACTCCAATGCTTACTTCAAGTGATGATTTTCCCTGTTATTACTTTGTTCAAACTTATTTGTTTATCAAATTTTTTTCATATCATCCTTTGTTATCATCAAAACATGAGAGATCTAACAAAAATGAATTCCCTAATAGGGGAGAAATTGGCCGCACTATATCTCTTTATGAGACTTAGGAACAAATAAGTATAGAACAAGTTGGTAAGCCTGAATCATCCCAAAATGTCAATCTAAGTAGGAGCTCAGAAAGGTTTACACAAAGACCAAAGCAAAAGAAAAGACAAAGCCAAGAAACTCCCATAAGAAAGAGTAACAGGGAAAGTATACCTAAAAGACGCTTCTAAATAGAAAGTGAAGCACTTGTTGTTACTCCTGATGGGGATGATGAACCATCTTTGGTGGTAGAAAACTTATCAAGTCCTGCTAAGGATGAATGGAAAAAGAAATGAACTCAATGAGAAAGAATCAAGTTTGTGAATTGGTTGACCTACCGAAAGGACGACAAGTCATGGGAACAAGTAGGTTCTCAAAATTAAAAGAAAGTAGATGGGTCAATTGATAAGTATAATGCATGATTAGCTGTAAAAGGGTGTACATTACAGGAAGGTATAGATTATGAAAATATCTTCTCACCCATGGCATGATTTAAATTTATAAGAATTATTCTGGCAATAGCAAATAGTTTAGACTTGGGATAGCATCAAATGGATGTTAAAACCTTATTTCTAAATAGTGATATGGATGAAGAAATCTATATGGAACAATCATTAGGTTTCATTGAAAAAGGAAAAGAGAATAAAGTTTGCAAACACAAAAGGTCTATTTATGAACTGAAGCAATCATCCAGACAGTGGTATTTGAGGTTTCATAAAGTAACAACCTCCTATGATTTCTAAATGATTAAAGAGGACCACTGTTCTACATCAAGCAGTTTGAGGGTAATTTTGTTATATTATCCTTATATGTAGATGATATACTATTAGGCTAGAAATAATTTGAATTCGATTATAGCTATTAAAGAACGGCTTTCATTGAATTTTGAAATGAAAGACATTGGCAAAGTAGAGTATATACTTGTAGTTAAGATTCAAAGATATCGTTAAAAAAGAATACTATCTCTTTCATAAGAAAATAACATTAAAAAGATTCTTGAACTATTCAATATAAGCAACTGCAATTCCTTGGATACCCCAGTAGCTTTTGGTGAAATCTTAAGCCATGATATGTGTCCCAAAACTGAGTCAGATCAAAAGAAAATGAGGAAAGTTCCCTATGCTAGTAGTCTAATATACGCAATGATGTGTATAAGGCTAGATATCTGCTTTGCGGTAGGATTGGTAAGTAGGTACCAGTCCAACCTAGGTGAGTGTCACTGGAAAGCTGTAAAGAGAATATTGGGATACTTAAAAGGCACATCGCACATCTGACTATGCATTATCCTATTAAGGAAGCAATCTATGCCGGGTTGGATACTCCGATGCTAATTCAGGCGGAGATAAGCAAGAGTGAAGATCGACTTCAGGTTCTACTTTCTTGTTGAACAATGGCGCCATATGCTGGAGTAGCAAGAAGCAGACATATATTGCTTTATATTCTATGGAAGCTGAGTTCATAGCATGCACTGCAATAGTACAAGAGGCTTTATAGTTAAAGAGGTTTATTGAACATCTTGGATTTGGTAATGAGAGTACCAATCCAATATTAGTGTACTGTGATAACACTGTAGCTATAGCCTATACTAAAGATCCCAAGTATCATAGTAAGACCAAGCATATAAAAATTAAGTACAATTTTGTAAGAGATTATATAGCATAGAAAATTATTATTGTACAACATATCTCGACCAAGAGTATAGTCGCTGATCCCCTAACTAAACCAATTGCCAAGGAGACATTTGAAAGACATGTAAGAGCCCTTGATGTATGCAAAATGTAAAATTGCAAACTTTATGTGTTACATTTGTGATTCATTAAAATACTTATCATTACTGGTTTATATGTCTACATGAAAGTATACAATGCCTAGTATGTCATATAGGCTTGTGAGGTAGCTATCTCACACGAGCAACTGCCTTTGACACTTAGGAGGGGTGTGCAAAGATACGACAATTATGTTCACAAGTAAAGCGGCTAGAATGCTGAAATAGTAAAGAAGAAAAATAAACTATACTGCCTTGACAATAGTATAGCGTGTCAAGATAAGATCCATAATATATGTATGGAATTAATCATGGACATCCACTTCCATGATGCCTATAGCCAGACAACAAATTCTTCAACATGTTCTTCAACAAATTCTTAGTAGAATGGAAGAATTTGGGTTTAGATACTTGGACTGCCTAGACTTAAGTTTGTACAATGTTAACAATATAAAGCAAAATGACATATACTCTTATGGTGTAAGAGTAACATTGTAGCATGCGATTCATACCACATGTGCTAAAGAACCGTAAACGAAAGCAAGTAAGAAGATTCCTGCTTAATTGTTGTGTGAGTCCCAGGAAGTTTCTAATTCTTCCATTGATATCATTTGACTTTTACAAATCATAAAGGTGTGCTTTAGCGACTGCTACTTTAGTATATGTCCTACAACTATGGTAGATGCAATCTATGGTATTATGTTGGGAAAGCGGCTGATGTATACTGAAGTGACATCTGGGTAGAAGGAAGATTACTTAGAATATACACAAAAATGCTGGTGTTTGGACATGTCTCTTATGATATTATTTTTGATAATTTCATAAGTGTGGATACTATACATACTAGAAAGGCAATATGAGTTTTATAGTGACTCGAAAGGGATTAGATTAGCCATGTGAAAGTGTATATAAGTGAATCTAGGATATTTAAGGCACAATATTAAAATCAAGCTACATGATGTAGGTTGTCTTGTGCTAGTCTCTATAAAGGAGATTTCTAGTACATACACCTATATGCAGATGTCATGCCTTTGCAGTCACATCAAAGCACCTAGTATGAAAGAAGGAAGAAAAAGAGACATATCTAATCCACCAAGTGTGAGTGGGAGATGTTGGAAAATAACCTAGTCCACCCTTGGTGGATTAGGCACAAGCCCAATAGGGTTGGGGTCAAAATATAAATAATATAAAAGCTTGGGTAGATATATGTGATATTTTTCAATTATTATGAGTCATTATTTAACCGATAGAATATGACTCTTCTAGTGGTATTGATTCACTAATACAATATGCCTCTTAATCAAAAGGATATTTTGTCTCTCTGATAAAAGGATATGTTAGTAGAGAGGAAAGGGTGAATAGAACACTATAAATAGGCATAAGGGGTTCAGTTGTAAACTACTTGAGAAAGATATTCTGACGCACTAATTCTTTATTCCCTATACTATATTCCTTTATCTTCTTCCAACTGGTGGTGTATTTGCTGTGCATCATAATTGCTTTCGCAACAGTGATCCAATTAGCATGGGTACAAGAGATTAACGGTAGCACTCCAGGTATGCCCAATATTTCCTACAACATGCATACAAATAATTACAATCATTAAAATGACAGCTGCTTGAATATACATCCATACAATTTACAAGTATTGCCGTAAGTGAATTTTTTAATGACTCCATATCCTTGGACTAACTTCCTTAAATTCATGAAGACATACTAATATTTGTATCCTTTGCCAAAAAACATATCAATTTAATGGATGCACATACAAATAGGAAGTTGAAAGACTTGTCAACACTACAAAAATGGTGAGCAAATAATAATTTCAATTTAATAGAAGGTAACACAAATGGGAAGTCAAAAGACAAATGGTGACTTTAAATTTGACTGCTGCACAAACAGTAGCAACACATAACCATAAAGCATGGCCTCGCAAAGTGTCCTGCACATCATACCGGGAGCAACTAGGAAACATGAAAGAGCTACCAAGCAAAACACTACCCACAAAGAATGCAATCCAAAAAGACTCGGCTCTAGGGTCAAGTAGAAATATCACCAAGACACAACGCAAAACCAAGTCAAACATATACCAAAGGCTGTAAATGAATGTGAATACATGATACTATAGAAACCTGTTAATGATAGGGGCAAAATATAGAGCCTAAGACTCTACAAGTGCACATACCGTATCAAGTAATAAAGAGTAAGTAAGATATTGTTCCCTTAAGGACTTGGTACCAATAATGTAGCTAAGCAACGATTTTACACTTTTGATTAAGTTGACTCAACACAATTTGAATAGAAAGGAGGAATACAAGCTAACTTAAAAAGAAAGAAAAATAAATCTAACTATAATTATGACTAAGAATAAGGATGATTCTAAATCTTAAGCAGTGACTTGGATTATTATAGCCTTGATTATTTCTTAGTGTCTAATTTCTACTCTTAATTACATTTAAAGTTATATTTGCCAGTCTAGGACTCTTAATTCCTAAGAGTGTCTGTCGATCCACTGAAAGGAATTCCAACTATATTAATTCCTAATGTCTTAAGCAATTAGTACTTAATTGTATTAATTTAGGTACAAGCCTAGCGAGACTATGTAGGGCCGGTAGGTATATGTCTATTTTACAAGAAAATTAAATCCGAAAACCTAATCCTATATGTTTGATTGAAGGTCTAGTCTAAATTCCCTTTGTCTAGGCTCCTTTATAAGACCAAAATAATCCCAATTAGATGTCTCTTGTTTTAGGGTAATCAAGCAAACAATTAAATCAACAAATATAATATTAAAGCAGTTACGAAAAAAATTATCATCCACAATTCATAATCAAACTAAATAATCTGAAACCAAGGTTTATCTACACAAACTGAACATTCTCATGAATAAAATACTATCTAACCAAAGAAAAGATAAAAAGACAAAGAGAGAAGAGAAGAGAAAGGAGAAACAAAAACTCATGCCAAATTTTTATCCGTGCTATCATTCTTTTACATCTCTAAACTTTAATCTCCCTCCATGAAAGCTCTTGCCTTACCTCACCAACAAGGAAAATAGAACACACCTCCCTCTTGCCATGCCTAGCATATATATATAGGTATATATTGCCTCTTTGTGTGTGTCTCTATCACAATACCTTAGTTTATCTCTTTCTTTTATCGATTATCATATAATATAGATATGTTATATTGATATTTTGTTTTCGCTTGAATCTTATAATATCTCTTGCAAAATAAATTAGGATATGAGTATATTTTATATCAAAATATCCTTTTATCCTATAATTAATTAAAAGATAAAAAATATATAAAAGATAATTAAATAATTATAATATATTAATAAATTTAAAAAATATATCTCAAAATCTACACTTATTTAATTATAAAATCTATACTTATCAAACTCCCTCACACTTAAACATTTGCTTGTCCTCAAGCAAAAGAAAGAAAATTTCATTATTCGAACAACAAGAAGATTGCTTATGAAATTCCTAAGTAGAGAGCAACACACCAGCACACTTAGATCATGCTATCAAATTTAATTTAATTTAATTTCTTATAAAAATGGATTACTATCCCAATAGCCTTGAACAATTGTTATAATCTCTTAATGTTCCCATGATAAAAGGATTCACAAGTAACAAGTGTAACAATAAGATTATTAAAGGAATAGTAAGCTACTCAACTCCTCCAGAAAAGTTTAAACCGTCCACTTATCCAAACTTTTCATTTAATTTAATAAGGATCATCTGGTAGAAAAGTGATGAATTATATTTTTTTCCTCCTTCTTTTTACAATTTTTTTCATCTTGGGTTGTGGTAGGTCCCTTTTTTACATGACCCTGCACATGGGTGATGCAGTACCGGTTACTTAGTTAGTCCAACAAATACCTCAAGAGGCTTTTAGCCTAACTTGTAGCTCTATTTGACTTTACTGTTTGATGCTAGTGCCAACATTGGTGATGAAGTGCCCCCGGTTACAAAGTTAGGTCTAGAGAACCCATTGGAGTTGTGTTTCTTATCTCTTTTTAGTTTTTGTCTTTTTCTTCTTTCTCTCTCTCTCTCTCTTTTATTTTTTTCTTTATTTTTCCTTTCTGAGTTATTTATTCTAAATAGATGCTTTGCTTAGGTAATAAGGGTCATCATCAAATTTCTAAAGAAATTAAGTAGCAAAATATTCATAAACTAATAATTTGTTGGTCATATTACAAATGAACCCTATTCTCATAGTCCATATCCAGATTTATGCAAAGATCAAGGTTTAGAGGCTTAATTGAAACATTATTTTCTATTTTAATTTTTTTCAACAATATTTTCTAAAATGGGGAAGGCTTAAATTTTAGTTCAATCATAAGCAATGCAAAAATTTCAACTATGAAAATCTTGCAAAAAACTTAAATAAAATCTTTTCAATTGCATAAAAGGACAACCAAAAATAAAAATTATATCCCTCCCCCACACTTAAATCAAACATTGTCCTCAAAGTTGTAAAAGTCAATAAAGAGAGAAGGGAGCTTTAGATTTATGAGTCTGATGTGGAGTTCTTCCTCTAGCACCTTCATGACACTTTCTTTCCCATAACGAAACTTGATAGGGGTGTTAACAAAAAATTTGAGGGTAAGACATAGAGGGAAAAAAAGAAAGAAAAATAATTGAAAGTAGAATTCATTATATTGGGTTGACTCCCAACAAGCGCTAAAATTAAAGTCTTTAGTCATCTTCTCAACACAATCATCTAATCATACGTATCAAAAACCATAATCACCTTGCTTTCATTTCTTTTAAAGCAACAAGATTTCAAACCAAAAAGATGTTCTTTCATGTTAATTACATGTACTTCCTTAATCATAGACAATTTCAAAGCACAAGCATTCAGTGAATTCAAAGAAGTCACAACATGCATGTAATGGCCTAATTTGGAATTAAGGGCTAATGACTCTGATATTGATTGTAATTAGTGTAATTAAACACTTTTGGAGAAATGTGATGTAATTTTGATATAAGTGTATTTGGAGATTAAAGATCAATGGTTGAGATTTATTGACCATGGGTCGGAATCCTATGCTTTGGACTTGTGTGAGCTCACAAAAGGGAGTGAGTAAGATGGTGACAAGTGGTACTTTGGTGGACCAATGGATATGGCACAAAGGACAAAAGCCCACTTTCTCTTTCTCTTCTCTCTCCTATTCGGCTATATGCTCGGGCAAGGGAAAATTTGTACATCATCATCATCATTTTCATCATCTCACTATCTCTCTCTCTCTAGTCTCTATTTCCGGCGGATACAAGCAAGGGAAGAGAAAAGAGAAAGCTTTGATTTTGGGTGAGTAATGATCTTCCTATGCTCAAATCCTCTTTATTAAACTTGTTCATAGTATTAAGAGCTCCATTTTGGTGCTTTTTAGAATTTGGAAAGGTAGTGATTTGGGTATTGGAGTAATTTGAAAGTTGGAGAATCAAGGTTCTAGATTTGGCAAGTCGAAGAGGTAAGGATTTGATGCATTTTGGTATATTATTTGTGATTTTTGGATGAGTTGGGAAATTTTGGAAATTTTCCCTAGTTTTATGCCCATTTTGAAATGTATGAATTTCATAGTAGATGATGTTGGGATTAGTTCATTATGAAGTTCTTTGAGTATTTGATATGGTTTTGAAGTTTGGAAGTGTATTGATTGGAATTGGGTATTGTGTGTCATAGAGACCCAAGGGAATAGATTGTGTTTAAAATGGTATTTGAGTGTTTTGTAGGTTACCAATGGGTTCCCTATGTCATTTTGAGTGAGTATGAGCTTTGTGTGGAGTTTGGGAACCATTGGGTGTGATTTTGGTCGATCTGGGAATTTCTATCAGTTGCTGTGATCTGGCAATCTGATAGCATCACCGAGTGAGGGAGAAACCCACTCGAGTGTTGCCTTGTGTTTTGCTTGGGTTTTCATGAAGAAAGCTCGAGTGCACTTCCTTCTACGCGAGTGACGTTGGTGATCACTCTAGTGATAGTGTTAGTTCATGATTAGGATTGCTCTCAGGTTGTCACTCGTTGGCTAAGTTTCAAGAGTGTGTTCTGACACTCGCAATTGAAACCTTCTCACCCGAGTGCTAGGGGGTATGCTCAAGTGAGCCTGTCCCTTTTATGTTGCATGTGCTCTCGGGTTGTCACTTTCTGTGTTGCACTTTCAGGGACTCGAGTGGATTTGGGTTATCACACGAGTGCAAAACCCCATGCTCGAGTATGGTGAGCACTTTCTAGCCGTGGTTGTTGCTCACTGTCAACACTCGCGAGTGATAGCTAGTCTAACTCGAGTGTGAGTCTTTCATCACTCGAGTGAGGTCATCTTTACTCGAGTAAGTCAGCCAAAAATCTATGTTTTGCTTTTGAAAAAGGGGTCTTCAGGGTAGTTTCTCATAACCCTTTAGGCATATGTTTAGGCCTCTAATAGTCACTTAAAGAGTCCTAAATGATAACCAACTTAAAGTATTATGGAAATAAGTATATGGGAAAGAGATTAATCAATTGTCCCTAAATTGATATAGGATTTGATATTTGTCAGACGCGTGAGCCCACTGTGCCAAAGAACGTCAGGAAAGATACAGGTAGTGACTTCTCTCTTATACTTTGTGTAAATGTATTGTATGTTTGCCTATCATGCATTGTGTGTTGCTGCTGCTGCTTTGAGATTCATTGAGATACCTTGTGGAGCTTTGTGCCTTGTGATACATTTTGCCTTGAGATACTTTGTGCCTTGTGATGCTGCTGCATAGTGATTACCGTAAAAGCAGGCATTGAGATTATAGCGAGAGCTGGCATAGTGATTACCACGAAAGCAGGCATAGTGTTTTCAGTGAAAGTTGCCATTGTGATTACCACGAAAGCGGGCTAGTGCATTGTGATAGAGCCGTGAGTGCTGTCATCTGTGGCGCGAGCCATGGATCATTGTGTTGCTGATGATGCTGGTGAAAATGATAACATTACATGATTTGTGTTTATATATTGTATGAGTGATTTGTTACTACTGGATTCTTTAGAATCTCATTCTTTTCAATAACTAACATTTTCAGACAGGGCAAGTAGCTCGAAAGGGAAGCAGCTAACCCGGAGTGATTAGGACCAGTAGGGACATATTAGATTTTGGATTGTTGGTTGTCTGTTTTAGATTTTGGATTTTGGGATTATCGTATGTATATGATTGTAAATATGAATCTTTTGGATATGTAATCCCCATTTTGGAAAACTTTAAACCTTTTGTATATATACAAGTAACCCGGGGTTGCTGGGATTTTGGTTACGCACTCTGATATTTATTATGTGATTTATCTGCACAGGTAGTTGTATCCGAAGGTGAATGTGAGACCAGATTAATTATGTTTTTGAAATATTTTCGGTATACCCCATCTCTTGGAGATGAGTGATTATAAATGTGATTTTTGTCTTATTGGTCTCTAGTTCACTTAAATTTTATAATCCGAATATAATTACCAATGCACATAATTGCAAATAGATATAGGCTCTTTCAAAAATTTAGAGCATCCAACAAAATCCACTTGCCTCTCAGCAGTGAAAACATCTATAAAAGAGTCATGTAGAACAACTATTGGGACATCATATCAATTTGATCGTCAAAATCACAAACTTTAGGCTCCACAACCGGAACCTCTTCTAGACACCCAATATTCTCATCTACATCAATTTTAAGCTCATAGTCACCTTCTACTATAGTCTCATGCAATTCCACATCTTCAACTTTCTCACAATAATCATTATCAACACAAGAATTAGTTATCATGTTTAAGGAATTATCTTGGCTTATAGTCTCAAGGGTTGAAACAATTTGACTCACATACACCCCAATATTTTGGATACTTGACTCAACTCTAGTGACAATTTCCTTTTACTCTTTATTAAATCTCTCTGATGCTTCCACACAATCCTCAAATAATCTTTCTAAATTAGATTTTTCCCTAAACTCAATGGTGTGTTTTTCTATATATGGATAAGAGTAGAAAGGAGGGGTAATTTTATTAGAATAATACATGACATGTGGATCTCAAAACTTTCACTAGGACAAAATGAATGGTCAAAACAAGTTTGGTTCCTAAGTTAGTTTTCTGAAAAGCCTAATATTGAGGTCGAAAGTAGAGGAATATGAGAAAATAATATTTAGTCCAACATTAATGTTAATTTTGGTCATAGGAATTAAATATTGGAAATTGAAAGGTGAACAATGCTTCTAGTGAAATTTCCTATAAGGCAGTGAACTTGTCATATGATTTTATATGAATAAATGATGATAAATAATTATGAAATTTTACAAGATGAAAGTAGACATCCTAAGCTTTAATTTGATAGGTAATGGGTAATTTTTGGAGTTGTATAGAAAAAGTTATGTATTTTTGAAGTTTACCTAGTGAAACAAGAAAGTTTTTGGAGCAACATCCAAATATGGAATTTCTGGGAATTGTGTGCTTCTATTTGGATAAAGGCTATATTTTCCTTAAAAAAAAAGACTCAATAAGGGTTCTATACCCTTTAGAATCACTCTAATGTAATGTCTACAAATTTAGTTATGATTTTTCAAAGTTCGGGCAGAAAATTTGCCAGAATTTGCTTAAATCCGAAATTTGGAATTAAATAATTAAAAGGGAAAATAGGATATTATAAAATATAATTCGCTTCATCCTCTTCCCATTTTCGTCTAGCAGCAAGCATAGGAGGAGAGAGAAAGTGTTTTTCAATTTTAGAGAGAGAAGGAGGAAAATCTCACAAGGTAGGTCGATTTCTTCGGTGAATTCATATCTAGCATGTATAATCCTTCTCCTAAGCTTCTCTTCTATGTTATTTAAGGTATTTGAAGCACAAATTTTGGTCTTTTGAAGCTAGGGCTTTCGGCGACACCAAGGATAAGCAAGAGGGAGCTTAGATAACTTTTGAAACTTCAAATATTGATTGTTCTGGTTGCTGTGAATAATTTAATCGGTGAAATTCTGCTGGATTTGCTCTGTTTGTAAATTTTGGGAAAAGTTGTGTCCCAAATGTTATGCTACCCAAACTGATTCTAAATGGTGGTTATAACGTAATTAAATAGTTAATAAAGTGATTAGTGTTAGATCCCATATGTTTTGATGATAACAAAGATTAGATCAATAATATGAAAGGATTTGATAATAAACAAATGGATTTGAACAAAGTAGTATAACATCACTTGGAGTCAGCAATGGAAATAATCAACAATTTTTAAGAAGGCTTACTTGAGTAGCCACTCGGGTAACAGAAGCCATTACTCGAGTAGCAACTCGAGTAAGCAAACAGAATTTCATCCAGTGAGACTCTGCCAAATTTTGAACGAAGTTACTCGAGGGACCACTCGGGTAATCTACAAAGTTATATAGACCATTACTCGAGGTGGCACTCGAGTAACAAGATTTTCACAGACATCACTCGAGTAGCCACTAGAGTAACCAGGTCCAAAATCTTCCAGTGACTCTCAGCCAAGAAATGCAGCCCATCACTCGAGTAGCCACTCAAGTAACCAATGAGAAAATAGCATTACTCGAGGGACAACCTGAGTAATCTGCAGAGTTATTTGAAGTGCCACTCGAGTAGCCACTCGAGTAACCAAATAGTAAAATCTCGGCCAAGAATTTGATGCCATTACTCAAGGGAGTAATCTAGTAATCTGCCAGGTTATTTGATAGCCACTTGTGGGACCACTCGAATAAGGTGTGCAGAAAAATGTTGTCCACTCGATTAGCCACTCGAGTAAGCAGTTTACCACAGTGATCACCCAAGTAATATGTGAAGGTAAAGACATGGCCACTCGAGTAGCCACTCGAGTAATCAGGTATTTTCAAGGTTTGTAATATATCACTCCATGTCTTACCCAAGTAATTCTTGATGCAAACTATTGATTTGCTTACTTCCATATTTTTGACATGTTTACTCGAGGGACCACTCGAGTAATAAACTTGATCACTCGAGTAGCCACTCGAGTAAGGTAATTCAGAAATTATATTTTAATCTAATGTCTCTTGATTTGTTATCTATATAATTAACTCTTCATTGTATTAGTATTCTAAGTACATTTGTAGAGAAACAATGAAAGAGTATGAAAGATTTGAGAAGTCAAAAAAAATTCTGAACGTTCACCTAACGGTACCTATCGCCAACGGATAGTTTTCAAATACGAAGAATAGTCAACTGTTGCTGTGCGACTCTAAATGACAAGTTTGAAATTGCTTCCAACGGATATTACAAATTATCTATATATATGGAGCATTCAAAGAGAAGAAAACAGGGAGATACGTACTGAGATCACACATCGAACAATACACTTAGTGCTTTGTTTTCATATACTCATTCATTTGTACTTCAGTGAATATATATTTGCTATATGAGAGAGTTATTCATTACAAACTCAATATTTGTTATTGAGACAACTTAAGGTAGTGGAACCTTCAGTTGGGGATTTGATTGCAACGTGTAGGGGGGAGCGAGTGTCCAGGTGTAGGAACTTGCTGTATACTGAGGTACCAAGAACCCACTGAATCTTGGAGAATATAGTGAAACTCTCAGAGATGCTCTGAGGAATGGATGTAGGTCAAAGTGGTTGTGGCTGAACCAGTATAACTCCCGGTGTACACTACGGTGATATTTTTCCTTATTCTTAACTATTTTTAATATTTCGTAAATTTCCTTATACGCAGCGAAATTTTTGGAATCACCCAATTTACCCCCCCTCTTGGGTGAAACGCTTGAACTAACATTTGGTATCAGAGCATAGGTCTTCTTGTTAAGGTTTAACAGCCTAAGAAGGATCCAGTGGCAAGCATGGGTGAAGGTATTCTTCCCGATGGAGCTTCTATCACAAGACCTCTGGGTTTTAATGGCGAACACTTCTCATTCTGGAAAGTGAAGTTCAGAGTCTTCATAATGGCTACTGAATATGGGCTATGGGATGTGTTTGAAAGTAGAAACTACAAAGATGAAAAGATTGTAGATTCACAAAGAGTTCCCAAGACACCAGCAGAATATGATGAGAATGACAAGAAACTCGTCACACTCAACAGCAAAGCAATTTTAATGATTCAAAGTGCTTTGAGTCAAAATGAGTACCTCAGAATCTGCACACTCCCAACAGCTAAAGAAATGTGGGAGGCTTTGGAAATAGCTCATGAAGGAACTTCTGGAATAAAAGAAAACTGGATCAATACTCTAGTTACTGAGTTTGATTTACTTCGAATGAAGTCAGGTGAGTCGTTAGCTGAATTTGAACTTAGATATACTTACCTTGTTAAACAACTTGCAGCACTTGGAAAAGTCTATGATCAACATACCCAAGTATGAAAGATTTTAAATATTCTTTCTAAAGACTGGGAGGCAAAAGTCACTGTAATTGAGGAAGCAAAAGGTGAATCAATGCGATCAGTTACTTCTCTATTCGGAAGTTTTTTTGAATATGAAAGCAAATTAAAGTTCAAACGAGAACTAGATGATATTGGTGACAAGAAGAAAAGAGGTCTAGCACTGAAAATTAAAGAAGAAGAACAAGATGAAGATGAAGAGCTTGATGATGATGAAATGGGCCTAATCATGAAAAGATTTAGAAAGTTTTACAAGAAAGGCCAAGGATTCAAAAATTTTTTGAAAAGAGGAATAAGCAATAAAGAACACATCATCTGCTAAGAATGTTGAAAGCTAGGACATTTCAAATCAGAATGTCAAGAGCTGATTCAAAAGAATAAAGAAAAGAGAAAAGGCAAATTTTATAACAAGAAGAAAGCTTTTGTATCTGCCATATGGGGAGATATTTCTTCTGACGAAGAAAGCGATGAAGAGGAAGTAGCCAATATATGTCTAGTTGCTCAAGAGGAAACAGAAGAAGAGGTAATTGATTCTGATCCTACCTATGATGAATTACTTTCTGAATATAATGCTTTACATTCTGAATTCATCAAAGTAGTTAAAGAACTAGTTGTTTTCAAAAAGAAAAACAAAATTCTTGAAGTAGAGATTAAAGAGAATTTTGAAAAGGATTGTGAAAATTGCACTTCTTTGAAAAAGAAAAACACGGATGTTACTAAATCTCTTGAAAAATTCACTAAAGGAAGTGAAATGCTAAATGTGATTTTAAAAGCCCAACGATTTGTAAATGATCGATCTGGAATTGGATATGATCCAAAAGCAGACAAAAGGAAAGGAAGAAAGAAAGCAGGAGGTAAATCATACTTAAATTATTTTCAGCATTCTGTGCATACATCAAATCCTTTTGCTCATTGTAATTATTGTAATAGAAAAGGTCATTATACTTCATCATGCATTTATAAGAAGAAAGGAATGATAGGAACATATATATGGGTACCTAAAGGCTCATATATTTCGAAAATTTCTTGTACTAACCCACAAGGACCCAAAAAAAAGTAGGTATCTAAGACTTAATAATATTTAATTACAGATATGTCTCAAAGCATCCAAAAACAACAAGTGGTACATAAACAGTAGATGCTCTAGACATATGATCGGAGATTTCGAAATTTTACTACATTGCAACCTAAGGAAGGTGGAAAGGTGAAATTTGGAGGAAATCAATCTGGAAGGATAGCAGGAATTAGTGAAATCAAAAATAACAAAGGAATACAGTCAAAGATGTATATTATGTTGATGGCTTGTGTCATAATTTGCTGAGCGTAAGTCAAAGTGCAGATAAAGACAACTGGATAATATTTGATTCAGAAGAATGTCTGATTGTCAACAAGAAAGACTTATAACTTGATAAGAAAATATCAAGGCAAAGCTTAGAGCAAAAAGGGAAGGTAAATGCTATACAATTGATATAAATAGAAATGATTCTGAAAATTGTTTTATGAGCAATACCGATGAAAGTTGGTTATAGCATAAGAGACTAGCTCTTGTCAACATGCACCAACTAGGCAAATTACTCAAACATGATTTAGTCTTTGGTTTACCTAAAGTAAGTTTTAAAAAAGATTTGATTTGTAACGCATATCAAAGGGTAAACAAACTAAATCATCTTTCAAATCAAAAATTGAGATTACCACAAATCGACTACTTCAACTGATACATATAGATTTAGTTGGTCCAGTAAGAGTTAAAAGCCTTGGTGGCAACTTATATTCATTGGTCATTGTTGATGATTTCTCTAGATTTACATGGACTATTTTTCTGTCATCAAAGAATGAAACCTTTGCAAAATTCATTGTTTTTGCTAAGAAAGTGCAAAATGAGAAAGGTATGTCCATTGCAGGTATCAGGACAGATCACGGTGGAGAATTTGAGAATCAAGCCTTTGAAGAATATTGTGATACTAATGGCATTGATCACAATTTCTCTGCTCCAAGGACACCACAACAAAATGGAGTCGTGGAACGAAAGAATATAGTGCTCACTAAAATGGCTAGAGCAATACTAAATGAAAAGAACGTATCTCAAGTTTTCTGGGCCGATGCAATGAGCACAGCGTGCTATGTTTCAAATAGAGCCTACATTAGAACAAGACTAGGAAAGACACCATACGTGCTATACAAAGGAAGGAAGCTGAATCTTGCTCATTTACACATCTTCGGTTGTAAGTGTTTCATTCATAATAATGGTAAAGATAACCTAGGAAAATTTGATTAAAGAACAGATGAAGGAATTTTCCTAGGATATTCTAACCGAAGTAAAGCATATAGAATTTTCAATAAATGAACATGTGTTGTTGAAGAAGCAATTCACGTTGTATTTGATGAATTTGAATCCTCTGACAAAACCATTGATGATGAGCAGGAAGTTGTTTTAAATCAAGAAAATAGTCAATCTATTTCTGAATCTCTTATTCCAGAAGTTGATCAAACCAAGGATGAAGAACAGTCACTAGGTCAACCTAAAGCCTGGAAATATAATAGGAGTCATCCCCTAGATCAAGTTATAGGAGATGTGAATGAAGGAGTCAAAACTAGAAATAGAATTTTCAATGAAGTAAGTTTTTCTGCATTCATTTCTGAGATTGAACCTTCTAACATTGATGAAGCCCTATCAGACAATGATTGGGTTATAGCAATGCAAGAAGAACTAAATCAATTTGAAAGAAATTAAGTTTGGGATTTGGTACCCCGACCTAAGGATCATCCGATCATTGGCACTAAATGGGTATTCAAGAACAAACTTGATGAATCCGTAATTATTGTCAGAAACAAGGCAAGATTGGTGGCCAAAGGCTATAATCAGGAAGAAGGAATTGATTATGAGGAAACGTATGCTCCAGTGGCTAGATTGGAAGCTATACGTGTACTCTTAGCCTTTGCAAGCATTAAAGGATTCAAACTCTATCAACTAGATGTAAAGAGTGCATTTCTAAATTGCTACATTATGGAAGAAGTATATGTAGAGCAACCTCCAGGTTTTGAGGATGTAACCCAACCTGATCATGTCTTCAAACTCAAAAAGGCTCAATAAATTTCTTATTGATATGGTTTAAAACAAGCTCCTAGAGCATGGTACGAGAGGCTCAATAAATTTCTTATTGATCAAGGTTTTGTACGAGGAAAAGTTAATACAACACTTTTTACAAAATGAAAACGTGATGTTATATTAATTGTGCAAATATATGTTGATGATATAGTTTTCGGTGCTACTAACGAAACTATGTGCAAAGAATTTTCTAAGATAATGCAGGGGGAATTTGAGATGTCAATGATGGGAGAATTAAATTTCTTTCTCGATTTGCAAATCAAATAAAGAAAGAATGGAATCTTCATATCTCAAACAAAATATTTGAAAGAGCTATTGAAGAAGTGTGGATTGGATGAAGCAAATGGAATGGACACACCCATGAGCTCAACCACATTACTTGATGCAGATGTCAAGGGAAAAGATTACAATATCACAAAATATAGGGGAATGATTGGATCATTACTCTATCTCACTACAAGCAGACCTGACATTCAATTCAGTGTGGGTATGTGTGCAAGATATCAATCAGCACCAAAAGAGTCACATACTGAAACCGTCAAATGTATCTTTCGATATCTTGCTGACACACAAGAATTGGGTCTAATGTATCCCAAAGGAAGAAGTGAATATCTAGTTGCTTACTCAGACTCTGATCATGGAGGATACAAGACGAACAGAAAGAGCACAAGTGGATAAGGCCAATTTCTTGGAGGCTCACTTGGATCTTGGTTTAGCAAGAAACAAACTATAGTGTCTCTTTCGTCAACAGAAGCTGAGTATGTTGCAGTATCAAGTTGTTGTGCACAAGTAATTTGGCTAAAGCAACAACTCCAGAATCTTGGTATTTATTTGAAAGAAACAGAAACATACTGTGACAACACTAGCACGATAAGTTTGGCAAAGAATCCTGTTCAATTTTCCAGAACCAAACATATTGATGTTAGACATCACTTCATCAGAGATCATGTCCAAAAGAAAGATATCAAAGTCATATTCATTCCAACTCATCTTCAACTAGCTGATATCTTTACAAAACCTCTTGCAAAAGATCAAATTTTATATATTAGAAGAGAATTGGGAATGGTAAATCCCAATAAGTTATAAGTTATCTAGTGTTTACAAAATGTTAGATAATATTATTTATTGATGTTTTGATGATTACTAACTTAAGCATCGGAGTTTCTAGCAATTTGTTTTTGTAGGATCATAATATTTTGTTTTGGGGTATGAATACAGACGTTAATAGAGGACAACCTTACTGGAGTGTCAACTTCAAGTAATAAATGTATCACTGGAGTGACAACTTGAAGTAATGGATGCATTACTCAAGTAGCCACTCGAGTAATGAACTTGGAAATATGCCAGTAAAGTATTAATTTCAAATAAAACAACACAATGGTTGAAAATAAACAGTTAGAAGGTGAAGAGAAAGCTTACCCGAGGGAGGCCTCGAGTGATGTTCAATATTACTCGAGTAAGGCCTCGAGTGAACCTGGGTGCAAATATTAAATCATCTGATTTTCAAGTCAAATCTATTTTAAAGAGTCATCCAGTGTTAGAGGAAATATACATGGATAATTACAATATTATTCATGCCAGTTACGTGCTTAAAATTGCTGTATTTGAAAATTTTTCATATGATCACTCGAGTAGCTACCCGAGTGATGATGATGATCACTCGAGTAAGCCCTTGAGTGATGTTGGCTCTAGGTTATTTTAACTCGATACTCGGTCATTTCTCACAAAATCACCTTGAGTGATTCACCAAATGCTCTCACAAAAATTTTTCACAATCATTTCCTTGCTTCATTTTTGTCAAAATCCATCAATTTTTAGCTCAAAAAAATTTCTTATTTTGCTCAAAATCTTTCTGCCCTAGCCGAGCGACTTTCACATTTTTCAAAAATTCTCATCAAGATGGCTAGAACCAAAAATCTCACCCCTTTAGAGTCCTCTGAACCTAAACAATCATCTAACCCATTCTCTTCTCCACCCACCAAGAAACGCAAGCTTACATCCAAAGCCAAATCTTAGTCTAAGCCTTAGTCTAAGCCGAAAGAGAAAGGGGTTGTGATCAAAGAGCCCATTGTCACAAGAGCTCAATCCAAGAATAGTACCTCAACTAGAAGAGGCAACGGCACAAAAGTATCATCCCCTTCTCCTTCTGATACTTCCATACTCTCTTTTACTCCAAAACCTTCTAAGAAACCTAAATATGATGAAAATATTGCCAAAGAAATGGCTGGCTTTCTTGAAGAAGCTATCATGGAAGGCATGGATTCAAAGAAAATAGGAGCAAAGAAGGGTCAATCCTTTAAGAAGCCAGAAATGCCAGAAGAGGAAATTACTCTCCCCTCTAAAGGCTTTAATGTTAGCAAGTTGGAGGAGTCTCAAAAGTTCCTGACTTATTTCTCTAGGATGAAGGTGTGCAAGACTCACTACATTGATCTCCAAGTTCTTTGGGAGGTATTGAAGTACGACCTTAGTCCTTAACTTGAACCCTTTATGCCTTGGTTATCTATTAAATTACCCTTTTGCACCAAGGTAGTTAGTCATTTCTACTGTAATCTTGAAATACTAAATGACCCCGTTAGAAGATCAGTAGAGGAAGAAATGACCACAAAAGTTAGAGGTCAGAAAATCCTCATCTCACCCTCTAGGATTAATATTTGGTTAGGAATAGAAAATCCCCCTGATGATATCTATTATAAACTTGAGCCTAACCAGATCTTCTCTGTTCTTAGACCTGGTGAGTTAGTAGGACCTCTAAACTTCAATCTGAGTGATATGTGTAACCACCACAGGGTTCTATGGTACATCTACTCTAGAGCCTTAGTAAACAAATCTAATAATTATACACATTTCACTGAAAGGGACTATAGGTTGTTTGCTTCTTTCCTTCTCCAAGAACAAAAAGACTTGGGAGAATATATTTTTGTGTAGATACAAAAGTACAAGACTGAAGGGAAGCCATCCACTCCTATGCCATATCCTCAACTCATATATCTGATTCTGAAGAAGAACAAGATTTGGTATCTGGAGAGTAAGGAACCAATTGAGAGGATAACTCCTGTTGGGAGGAATTAAATTGGGAAACTGAACATTGAAATACCTCTCAAGAGTCCTCTGGAGTCAGGCCCCAGAAAGAAGAAGACTGAGACTGAGACAAGTAGAATGGATGACACACAATCTTCTGCTCCAGCCGGCATAACATCCTCACCTTTATTCCTCAATGCCACACTACAACATTTTATGGAAAATATGCTAAAGGGATTTCATATCAATATTGCAAATACCAATGCCGAGTTGATCACTCACATGAATGATAAGATGGGATAACTTTTGGAAAGGATGGATAAGAGGCACAAAGAATTGTTAGCAGAACAACGTGTCCAGGGTGAGCTTCTTAGGTCGATTGTAGCCAGACTTGATGCTATAGCATCTGGCCCCTCTACCTTTAGTACCTCTAAACCTTCTTTCATGCCTGAGCCAGAGTCACCTCCTAAACCCAGACCATTTGAGGCACCACATTCTGAGTTAAGACCTCCTGAGTTTGGCTCTACTACTCAGCCTGAACCTTCTCAGCCAATATCTTTTGAGCCTAAACTTTTTGAGGCCGGTCCTTCTTCTATTCCTCCTCCTACATTACCTATCACTATCTCCAAGAATCTTTTGTTTTCCTTGCCTGACCCAGAAACACTTCAGTTGGTTCATGTCACCCTTGATGACCCAGTTCAGCCAGCTCAGCATGTCCAACCTGAGTAGTACCTACTCCAGTTGCCTCACCTACTCGCACTGAGGAGGTTTTAGTTTTTTTACCTGTTGGTGCAGAGGAAGTAGAAATTACTTCTCTGCATCCAATGAATACTCCAGAGGATCTTCAGACACCTCTGGTGCACTTTCCTGACCCTGAACCATCATCCTCACACTCTTCTAGTTCAGATGGTTCATATGAGTCATTGGCTTTTCCTGTCACTTCCATCTCAACTGCCAAGCCACCTACTCCTCATAATGATTGATTCCACCTTTGTGATGAAGACAAAAATGGGGAGAAGAACTTGAGTGATTTTGTGAAGAATGGCTGAGTCTATAGATTAGGATTTAGGTGTATAGGGCTTTAGGGTGTTTTTATCTTTGAATTATAAGTTTTGATTATGTAATGAACTTCTCATTATGCAAGTTATTTCTTATGTCATTTATGTTAACATTTCATTGAAATTATATTGCATTAAGGAACTAATGAGTTTTTTTGATTGTGTTGCAAAGTGAACAAGTAATCATAAGAACAAAAACTATGAAAAGATCTTCAATAAGTTATTTCAAAGAATTTTCAAGTTTAATTTCAACAAATGATTTCATATGAAACAGAATTTTGAGAAGCGCATGTTTAGAAATTCAACTTCAAAAACTTTGTTCAAAATCACCAAGTTTTGTCATCATAAAAAAGGGGGAGAATGTTAGATCCCATATGTTTTAATGATAACAAAGATTGGATCAATAATATGAAAGGATTTGATAACAAACAAATGGATTTGAACAAAGTAGCATAGCATCACTTGGAGTCAGCAATGGAAATAATCAACAATTTTTAAGAAGGCTTACTCGAGTAGCCATTCGGGTAACATAAGCCATTACTCGAGTAGTCACTCGAGTAAGCAAATAGAATTTCATCCAGTGAGACACTACCAAATTTTGAACGAAGTTACTCGAGGGACCACTCGGGTAATCTGCAAAGTTATATAGACCATTATTCGAGGTGCCACTCGAATAATAAGATTTTCACAGACATCACTTGAGTAGCCACTCAAGTAACCAGGTCCAAAATCGTCCAGTGACTCTTAGCCAAGAAATGTAGCCCATCACTCGAGCAGCCACTCGAGTAATCAATGAGAAAATAGCATTACTTAAAGGACAACCCGAGTAATCTATAGAGTTATTTGAAGTGCTACTCGAGTAACTAGATAGTAAACTCTCGGCCAAGAATTTAATGTCATTACTCGAGAGAGTAATCTAGTAATTTGCCAGCTTATTAGATAGCCACTCGAGGGACCACTCGAATAAGGTGTGAAGAAAAATGATGTCTACTTGAGTAGCCACTCAAGGGAGCAGTTTACCACAGTGATCACCCAAGTAATATGTAAAGGTAAAGACATGGCCACTCGAGTAGCCACTCGAGTAATCAGGTATTTTCAAGGTTTGTAATATATCACTCCATGTATTACTCGAGTAATTCTTGATACAAAATGTTGATTTGCTCACTGCCATATTTTTGACATGTTTACTCGAGGGACCACTCGAGTAATAAACTTGATCACTCGAGTAGCCACTCGAGTAAGGCAGTTCAGAAATTATATTTTCATCTAATGTCTCTTGATTTGTTATCTATATCATAAACTCTTCATTGTATTAGTATTCTAAGTACATTTGCAGAGAAACAATGAAAGAGTATGCCATATTTGAGAAGTCAAATAGAATTCCGAATGTTCACCTAACGGCACCTACCGCCAACGGATAGTTTTCAAATATGAAGAATAGTGAACCATTGCTATGCAACTCTAACAAACAAGTTTGAAATTGCTTCGAATGGACACTACAAATTATCTATATATATGGAGCATTCAAAGAGAAGAAAACAGGGAGTTACTCATTACAAACTCAATATTTGTTATTGAGACAGCTTAAGGTAGTGGAACCTTAGTACTGAGATCACACATCGATCAATACACTTAGTGCTTTGTTTTCATATACTCATTCATTTGTACTACAGTGAATATATATTTGCTATGTGAGAGAGTTACTTATTACAAACTCAAAATTTGTTATTGAGACAACTTAAGGTAGTGGAACCTTCAATTGGGGATTTGATTGCAACGTGTAGTGGGGAGTGAGTGTCCAGGTGTAGGAACTTGCTGTGTACTGAGGTACCAAGAACCCACTGAATCTTGGAGAATATAGTGAAACTCTCAGAGACACTCTAAGGACTGGATGTAGGTCAAAGTGGTTGTGGCCGAACGAGTAGAACTCCTGGTGTATACTACGGTGATATTTCTCCTTATTCTTAACTGTTTTTAATATTTTGTAAATTTCCTTATATGCAGCGAAATTTTTGGAATCACCCAATTCACCCCCCTCTTGGGTGAAACGCTTGAACTAACATTTGGTATCAGAGCATAGGTCTTCTTGTTCAGGTTTAACAGCCTAAGAAGGATCCAATGGCAAGCATGGGTAAAGGTATTCTTCCCGACGGAGGTTTTATCACAAGACCTCCGGGTTTCAATGGTGAACACTTCTCATTCTGGAAAGTGAAGTTGAGAGTCTTCATAATGGCTACTAACAATTAGGAGTGGAAAGGAGCAAGTATGTGGAGTCAGGTTTTAAAACCCCTACATTTTCTCAGAGAATTGAGAATTTTGGCTACTACTGGTTTAAGGGATTAAAGTTGGATTTTTGAGAATCTGATGATTACATTGTGTTCAGGAGGGAAAATAAGGTAGGGTTACAGTTGAACACTTTTCCAAAAAAGCCTTAAAAAGCATAATGATCAAAACTCCCCTGAAACCCTAAATTCGGGGTTGGCAAGGGCATTCTGGTATTTTTACAGTGAATTTGGTAATTTTGAATCCAGAAATGGATTCCTTGGGCAAAAATATATTAGAATAGCCTAGGTCAAAATTTCAAGAAAAGTATGGTCGGATTGGGTACTACGGGGCCGGGCCGGGTCCCCTGCGGTATTTTGGAAAATTTTAACAATAGACTCACATAACCACTAAAATACTATGGAAGTCCCTAGAATAGTACATTAATGGGTTTGAACCTAGTTCTTGTACATTTGAAATTTTAGGACCAAGTTGAGAGCCTAGTCATTGGCACACATTATGAGGCACGAGTTTCGAGGCAAAAAAGGGTTAAAGTAGTAGCATAATCTCTCATACACTATGTGATTGTTGATATTCTGTATGTTACTATATTTTGTGATATGAACACAGTGCCTAAGGTATGTTACCTAGCTGTGGTTAGGTGCTCAGCTAAGGTACGGGTGGGGTACATTACCTAGCTATGGTTAGGGGCCTAATTGAGGTACGCGTAGGGGATCTAACATTAATTTGGCCTTGAGCTTTGTGTACACACATGTATTGTTATGAATTTTCATTTTACATTATATAGTGCATTGCATATTTAATTCTCGCATTTTATACTGGGATTCCTCATAATCTCATTCTTTTTAAAAAATGATAATGTGCCAGTGGGAACCAGCGGATTTAAAGGCAAGGTGGTAGACCGGGAAACTGATGGGTGCGGATCCCAAGACAAAGATGGTGGTTATATGCAGTTTATTTTTGGATATTTTGGGGGAAAACCGGGAATGTAATCAAATACGTTGTATCAAGATATCATTATATTTATGTTATTCCTGTGTTATCTACTAAACTGTGTATCATTTTTAGCAAATACTCTAAAAAAGGTGAAAATAAGATAAGAATGTGATAAATGACTCCCTCCACAATAAGCTCAAGACATGTAAACATATTTAAGAAGAATCAACATATGGAATATAACTATCACTTATGCTCCTTTTATATTGCCTATATTCATTCAAAGAATTTATAAAAACAATCAGTTCATCTTGTGTGAAAGACAAGGAATTCATCTCCTTCTTAATATTAAGACCAGTTGGTTGCCAAGTAAAATCCATTTTTCCACTAAAAAAGAAAAGAAACAAGATATTTACCAACTCAAACTTAAAACTACTAATACTCAATCAATTCCAACCAAGACAATGGTGGCACGCAAGTCCCCAGAAATGATGCCAAAAACTTGATAGGGGATAAATATAGAGCAAAAGACTCACAAGTGTACGGACAGTACCAAGTAATAAAGAGTGAGATAGATATCATTCCCTCAAGGACTTGGTACTAACAATGTAGTTGAGCAATACACTTTTTCTTAAGTTGAGTCAACACAATTTGAATAGAAAGTAGGAATAAAAGCTAACTAATAAAGAAAGAAAAATAAATCTAACTTTATTAAGACTAAGGATAAGGATGATTTTAAATCTTAAGCAGTGACTTGAATTATTATAGCCTTGATTCCTTCTTAGTGTCTAATTTCTACCCTTAATTGCATTTAAAGTTGTATTTGCTAGTCTAGGACTCTTAATTACCTAAGAGTGTCTTGCAATCTACTAAAAGCCATTCCAACTATGTTAACTCCTAATATTTTAGGGAGTTAGTACTTAATTGCATTAATTTAAGTGCAAGCCTAGCGAAACTATGTAGGGTCGGTAGGTACATGTCTATCCAACAAGAAAATTAAATCTGAAAACCTAATCCTACACAATTTAATTGAAGGTCTAGTCTAAATTCTCTATGTCTAGGCTGCTTTAGAATACCAAAATAATCCTAATTAGATGTCTCTTGTTTTAGGATAATCAAACACACAATTACATCAACCAATATACTATTAAAGATATTAACGACAAACATTATCATCCACTATTTAATTAATGACAAACATTAATAAAATATATCTCAGAATCTACACTTATTTAATTATAAAAAATATACTTATCAGTTAACGTTGCCTCAGAAATTATGGTAGATTAGTAAAATTATGACCTAAAATGCAGGGGCTGTTGAAGAGTTGTATGATGATGAAGCCACCGCAGCATAGGGTGAACCTTAGAACACTAATGCAATTTCAAATACATGATATCTAGATGAAGGAGGCCCTGTTTAGGAGTGCCAATATTGCAGTGCATTGTTATGGTACAATGAGAGGCTACAAAGGGCACAACTTCAGAGCACCCACTATTCTCAATTTGTTGTGGTCATAGAAAGATCAACGTGCCATTCTTCTAGGCACCACTGCCTAAACTAAGGTGGCTCTTCTTGGACAAAGATGATGTAGAAACCAAAAATTTCTTGGCTAACATAAGAGCATATAATGATATCTTTGGATTCAATTCCATGGGAGTGAAGATAGACCACTCAATTAATCGTAGTAGCCGGGGGACATATTCATTTAAATTGTGTGGCAAAAACTATCATTGCCTCTTGAAGGAAGAACTCTAGTATACTCTCAACTATACATATATGACACTGAAAACAAAGTAGCAAATTGAATTGTATCAATCAGGTGACTACTACAAAAACAATCCTTCTAGTATCCCATCAAAATAGTCAATCTTATATGCTTCTCCTCATTTGCATGCCATAATCTACTTACAGGAGAACTCAAATGGCGTGGAAATCGATGAAGCCATAGTGAGGGTCATCAAATCATGCCTTGACCAAAATAATAGTTTGGCTCGAAAATATAGAATGACTTTAGAAATTATAAATGGGATTAGCTTGCTGACATAAGGATTAGACTCATTAGGCAATCATGCAATAGCCAAAGAAATTATGACCTACCTGTGCCATCAAAGGTTATAGCGCTGGTAGTGGGGGACTTCGATAGGTCCTACTTCAAGAGAGGTATAATTGTGGAGAAGAAAGCAAGCACTTTAAATCGTGTCAATGAATTACACAATGCATATCTTCCCTTCCAATACCCTTATTTTCCACTATGTTGATAATGGGTGCCTCTTAGACTTGGAGCATAATAGCCATTCACAAACAACTACAAAAAGTGAAAAACATTAACAATTCGAGAGTACTTGGCATTTAGATTGATAGATAAGCGTGAAGAGCAATCTATGCTGTTATATTCTAAGCGACTACTACAACAATTCATAGTTGATGATTTTATAATCGTGGAATACGAAACGTGGTCCTACATACACAGGCATCAGAAAGACATCAAAGTAGATTTGTGTAGGGGTTTAACTGATGCAATATCTTGAGAGAAACTGATGCATCAAGCATGGTGAAGAGGATAATCATCCCCTCATTTTTCACTAGAGGTAAAGATGCATGATACAAAATGTCACGCCCTTATCTCAATTTCAACCTTTTTCAGAGTATTTGCAGAAAACGATTTGCGGTTCGGTAGGCAACACAGGAATAGCATAACTATACTGATAATATGTGCATGGTTACATAAATTCCCCATAGGGGTTTGTACATGATACTTACGATTAGTGTAGCCGCACAGGGCTACTTGGGTGTCTAAACTCGCCCCAGTGAAATGGAGACTTCCTCCCGTCTTCGTTCTACTACTATAATCCTCTCGTACAGTACTCTGCATTGTTGTTTACATATCTTCTGTCTTCTCCTGTCTAAATTGTTGGTAGGGGAGGGTGAGATTCGAGAGAATCTCAGTAGGAAACAGATACCGTAATGCATGCATGATTGATGCTATGTGTATGACATGTTAGCTTTATCTAGATGTATGCCCCATAATGACATTGCTGCATGCTCAATGTTTCATACAACAAGACTATGGCCACAGCGAAAACAGAAACAGAGCTTCATTTATTCAAATATGCTCTACACAATCAGGTAAAGCAATCACATACATCATTACACAAGCAAAGATATCAAATACATGCAAGTAAGGTAAGTCCCCTACCTTAACCCGTTCCCGCCTCGAAATGCGTGCCTCGATCTATGTGCAAACAGCTCGGGGTTCCATATTCGATCCTACAATGTCAAATGTACTATTTAGACACTTCCATAATGTTTCTGGGGGTTATATGAGTCTATCTTGAAAAATTACTAAAATACCCCCGGGGTCCCGGCCCCATCATACCCGGTCCGGCTGTACTTTTCTCGAAATTCTAGCCTGGGCTATCCTTACATATTTTCACCCAAGGAATCCATTTCCGGACTTGGAATTATCAAATTCAATGTAAAATTACGAAATTGCCCTTGGCAGCCCTACTTTTAGGGTTTTAGGGGCGTTTCTGTAATTATGCTTTCTCGGCCTTTTTTGAAAAAGTGCCCAACTGTAACCCCACCTATTTTCGCCCACTGAAGCCAACGGAATCATCAAATCATTGAAAATCCAACTCTAAGACCCATTTACAATGCTGACCGAAATATATAGGTTTTAAGGGGAAAATTGGGGTTTTTCGGTTTCGGCTCCGTAAACACGTTCCTTTATACTCCTAACCACTTTATTGACTATTCCATTAGGTTACAACTACCATTTAGTATCAATTTGGGCAGCATAACCCCTAGGAAAACCCATTTTCCATTTTTACAACCAATGGCAATCCGGCAAAATTTCACCGATTAAATTGCCCACAACGACTAGAATAGTCAATATACGAAGGTTTGGAAGTTACCTCAAGCTCCCTCTGGCTTTTCCTTCTTGTGGCTGAACCCTAACTCTTCCCCATACTGAAATTCAAGCTTCCAACCCCTTAAATAATATAGAAGAGGAGCTTAGGAGAAGAGTTATACACGTTAAGAAGTAGATCGTCGGAGAAATCGGCTTACCTTGCGAGTTTCTTCCTCTTCTCTCTCTAAAACTCTCTCTCTCTCTCTTTCTCCATGTTGCCTCACGAAAAACTGACGGAAACAAGAGGAAGAAGATGCAGATTTTATTTTTAATATCATGCTGATGTCATGTTTTATTATGCTGATGTCATAATTCCCATTTTCGGATTTTATGACAGTTTTTCTGCCCAAACTTTGAAAAATCATAACTAATTCTAGAAAAATCTAAATGAGGTGATTCTAAAGCCTATAGAACCCTTATTGAGTCTAGTTTCAAGGAAAAATATAGAATTTTGCTTTCTGGAATCACAAAATTCCCAGAATTTCAATCTTTGCATATTGTTCCAGAAATTTCACAGTTTATCTGTGCTGACTTCAAAAATTCATATCTTTTTGTGTATAGCTCTAATTGATTCATATGACCTATCAAATTAAAGCTTAGGATGTCTAATTTCATCATGTAAAACCTCATAATTTTTACTCATCATTTGATCATTTAAAATCACATGACAAGCTCACTACCTCATAGGCGATTTCACCGAAAACATAATTATATTCTCCAAAATTCACCATTTTACTTTCTTAATACCCCAAAAATATAGAAATCATTAGGGAATATATTTGGGACATCTACTAAATCGGGGCTTAGTAGTCCACTCAATTTAGGCTTATTCTCTAATCTCAAGTCTCAAAATTCCGGATATTACATTTCTCCCCCCGTTTAATAAATTTCGTCCTCGAAATTTGACGAACCACTTAAACCACAACCTCGGATGCCCCTTCACGATGGCTTCCGTTTCACAATTCATTTCACATTAGGACGGTCTTCTCTAGACCACCCACACACAAACGATAATCCACAAATCCGATTCTTGTAGGAATCTTAACTATGAATGCAACTCAGTTGCCCCAAACTGGAATCGGCCCATTTCACGATTGCCGCACAGCACAATCACCACACATTTCTTAAACAAATGCAATCGCCTTCACTTACGATTGCCACAACACCATAATAACATAACCACAATCGTCGCAAGCTCCCCAATTCATGAGTGGCTAGTACATCTCAATATCTGGAGGCTCTAAATCATGAGCCATATCATAAGATCTCGGTAGTTGGGCAGCATAGGCCACCACTCTGCTTAACTCAATCTAGTTACCCCTTTTGGGAGTAACCCCAAAACACCACAACCTCAATACATCAAACGACAGCCTCAGCTGTATACACAAACATTTCAGCTTTCGCTATATCCACTTTCACAACTTTACCCTCACCCGTACACCCACCAGTAACTCCACTAGTGGTAACCGGGACTTTTAGGAATTCACAACAATATCACATCTGTATCAACTTTCATGGTGTCGCCGTCACCCGTACACCCACCAGTGACTCCGCTAGTGGTAACCGGGACTTTTGGGTATCAACACAATATTATCACATCTGTATCAAATTTCATGGTGTCGCCCTCACCCGTACACCCACCAGTGACTCCGCTAGTGGTAACCGGGACTTTTGGGTATCAACACAATATTATCACATCTATATCAACTTTCATGGTGTCGCCCTCACCCGTACACCCACTAGTGGCCGCAGGTCATGGCTGTTATATTAAAGTTACCAGCTTTCGCTGTATAATATACTCACCAGCTTTCGCTGTATACACAAGTCATCAGCTTTCGCTGTATACACAAGTCACCAGCTTTCACTGTATAATAAAGTCACCACTATGTTCTTTACTATGGTGTTCAGACAGAGGTTACTCAATACCAGGACAAATGTCGGAGCACATCACATAGCTTTCATACCAACACACATCGCAGACTCTAATTTTACGCACCGCCTTTCGGCCTTGGGTCAACACCGGTGCAACCAACCTGGTGGCTAGCCATGCCGGCCATGCCGGGGTAATTGTCCTCACAAACGAGAACCCCCGATCATGTAGTCGAATTAGCCATCAGCCGAATTAGCTCTGCTCTACAAGACAACTATACCTCAGTCCCAGCTTATCCACAATTGTCACAAGACACACAAATCATACTCCACCCTCATCCCCTTTTACCGCCGGGAAGACACACAGTCTTTACCCGAACCGTTGTTAGTGACTCAGGGACTATTGGCGTGGTAGTGCATATACATAGCCTCGCGACTCATAAATAGTCAACCCCCTGTAACTACCGCCCTAGCGGAACGGTCCTCCGCCATAAGAATCACCCCATGCGGCCGCAGTGAGAGACTCACAATGCACAATTGCAACAAGTTGGAACCAGGCATTTTAATAATTCCACCCACCACAAATTCTTTTCACCAAACTAGGATCCTTCACGACCCCTTTTTCACAAAATAATCTAAACTTCGAAGTTTTACCTCCCGAAGCCATGATTAACACATCATTCTCACGGTAACCTCGAGCTTCTGCTCAACACAATTCTCAAACATATCACATTCTCACACTTCCGCTGCACACTTTGAGGTCCATCTCCTCATCTGTGCTTTAACAATGTCAAGTTGATTTAACGGAAGTCCCATAGGATTCTCCCACCACAACTGACAACATTCACAATTTGTGCCAGACCTTAGCCCCATTCAACTCAAATCAATCAGAGCCATAATCAGCACTTTGTTGAGATCCCATACTCCCAATGTTCCCAGAGCTCTATCCTACGATTCAACGTCATGGCAAGTGCACACTAAGGTTCATCGTCACGGCAGCTGCACACTAGGGTTTGTCGTCACAGCGGCTGTCACAAAATTTTTTTTTTATATTGTCACACCCCTTTAGAGTGCCCACCTCCTTGGTCAACTACGTACCAGGGCTCCGCTAGCCGGCCCTTACACTGAGCCTGGCAGGCAGCTGGGTTACTCATATTTCACCCAGGACTCACATATAGCCTAACCGATCAGGTGTCACCGTAGGTAGCCCTCTCCGATCAGAACTCCCTGTAGGTTGCCCTCTCCACTCCGAATCCTCGTAGATAACTCTTTCAAATTCAAATTCTTCTCAGAATCACTTTTCCCTGTGCTAGATGAACACTAGCAACCTCAGGATACCTGACACACATTTCAATTCCAATCTAGTACCATATCCTGGTACCATTGACCATCTAGGTCAAGTCAAACTCCTAAGGACCAGCTTGACTATTGAGTCTGATCCTTGGATCACAATTCATCTTTCTAAACCTCAACCTTAGTTGAACCGGGAAATCACTTCCCTCATTTCCACGGAGCATCACAACTCCTATACAAATCCAGATATCTCTGCCAGCCTAAGGCATATCAGCCCCCTAGGTCTTAAGGACTTTATACACACAAGCTCAATATGATATCACTACATGTAACATCATACCACCTTGGGTTACTTACCCAACATCTAGGCTAGTTATGATACCTAGAACTTCAATATCAAATACCTCGGAAACCATTTTCCTCGGTTTTCAAATCAAATGATAAGTCTGATTGCCTCCACCTCTGGGTTTACACCTCAAATCCTCGGGTGAATCATACTGACTCACCATATCCACAACACAATTAATGTATACACATGGCCCTTAAACTTACATATCCATAAATAGCAGGGACCTTAATGTGTATACCACAACAAACAAAGTCATCTCCTATGACTTAAGGCATAAACTACTGCATTATCCTAGCGAATCCTTTACTTGCCAGGAACTACAGCTTCGATACCAAAATGTCACGCCCTTATCTCAATTTCAACCTTTTTCAGAGTATTTGCAAAAAATGATTTGCGGTTCGGTAGGCAACACAGGAATAGCATAACTATACTGATAATATGTGCATGGTTACATAAATTCCCCATAGGGGTTTGTACATGATACTTACGATTAGTGTAGCCGCACAGGGCTACTTGGGTGTCTAAACTCGCCCCAGTGAAACGGAGACTTCCTCCCGTCTTCGTTCTACTACTATAATCCTCTCGTACAGTACTCTGCATTGTTGTTTACATATCTTCTGTCTTCTCCTGTCTAAATTGTTGGTAGGGGAGGGTGAGATTCGAGAGAATCTCAGTAGGAAACAGATACCGTAATGCATGCATGATTGATGCTATGTGTATGACATGTTAGCTTTATCTAGATGTATGCCCCATATGACATTTCTGCATGCTCAATGTTTCATACAACAAGACTATGGCCACAGTGAAAACAGAAACAGAGCTTCATTTATTCAAATATGCTCTACACAATCAAGTAAAGCAATCACATACATCATTACACAAGCAAAGATATCAAATACATGCAAGTAAGGTAAGTCCCCTACCTTAACCCGTTCCCGCCTCGAAATGTGTGCCTCGATCTACGTGCAAACAGCTCGGGGTTCCATATTCGATCCTACAATGTCAAATGTACTATTTAGACACTTCCATAATGTTTCTGGGGGTTATATGAGTCTATCTTGAAAAATTACTAAAATACCCCCGGGGTCCCGGCCCCATCATACCCGGTCCGGCTGTACTTTTCTCGAAATTCTAACCTGGGCTATCCTTACATATTTTCACCCAAGGAATCCATTTCCGGACTTGGAATTATCAAATTCAATGTAAAATTATGAAATTGCCCTTGGCAGCCCTACTTTTAGGGTTTTAGGGGCGTTTCCGTAATTATGCTTTCTCGGCCTTTTTTGAAAAAGTGCCCAACTGTAACCCCACCTAGTTTCGCCCACTGAAGCCAACGGAATCATCAAATCATTGAAAATCCAACTCTAAGACCCATTTACAATGCTGACTGAAATATATAGGTTTTAAGGGGAAAATTGGGGTTTTTCGGTTTCGGCTCCGTAAACACGTTCCTTTATACTCCTAACCACTTTATTGACTATTCCATTAGGTTACAACTACCATTTAGTATCAATTTGGGCAGCATAACCCCTAGGAAAACCCATTTTCCATTTTTACAACCAATGGCAATCCGGCGAAATTTCACCGATTAAATTGCCCACAACGACTAGAATAGTCAATATACGAAGGTTTGGAAGTTACCTCAAGCTCCCTCTGGCTTTTCCTTCTTGTGGCTGAACCCTAACTCTTCCCCATACTGAAATTCAAGCTTCCAACCCCTTAAATAATATAGAAGAGGAGCTTAGGAGAAGAGTTATACACGTTAAGAAGTAGATCGTCGGAGAAATCGGCTTACCTTGCGAGTTTCTTCCTCTTCTCTCTCTAAAACTCTCTCTCTCTCTCTTTCTCCATGTTGCCTCACGAAAAACTGACGGAAACAAGAGGAAGAAGATGCAGATTTTATTTTTAATATCATGCTGATGTCATGTTTTATTATGCTGATGTCATAATTCCCATTTTCGGATTTTATGACAGTTTTTCTGCCCAAACTTTGAAAAATCATAACTAATTCTAGAAAAATATAAATGAGGTGATTCTAAAGCCTATAGAACCGTTATTGAGTCTAGGTTCAAGAAAAAATATAGACTTTTGCTTTCTGGAATCACAAAATTCCCAGAATTTCAATCTTTGCATATTGTTCCAGAAATTTCACAGTTTATCTGTGCTGACTTCAAAAATTCATATCTTTTTGTGTATAGCTCTAATTGATTCATATGACCTATCAAATTAAAGCTTAGGATGTCTAATTTCATCCTGTAAAATATCATAATTTTTTATCATCATTTGATCATTTAAAATCACATGACAAGCTCACTACCTCATAGGCGATTTCACCGAAAACATAATTATATTCTCCAAAATTCACCATTTTATTTTCTTATTACCCCAAAGATATAGAAATCATTAGGGAATATATTTGGGACATCTACTAAATCGGGGCTTAGTAGTCCACTCAATTTAGGCTTATTCTCTAATCTCATGTCTCAAAATTCAGGATATTACACAAAACTCCAAGATGCCATAGCAATTTGCATATGGGCTGGATATCTTGACTTTTTCTTAACATCCCGTGTGCCTGAGATCACATGGTTTTGTGACAAAAATAGGCTCCAATCGTTAGACCATCAAGACATCTTAACCAAGTATTTGACCTGAAACTTAAGGCATTAATGAAAGTTACAAGGAGTAGAAAGGTGTTTGGCCCAGTCCAAGCGAGTAATCTATAACTAATTTTGAAGACAGCTTATGATGTAGAGCAATCCATGTATCACTATAATTGGGTGTAACATTATATTACTTTGCTTCAAATCATGACACATTTTTTGTTTCCCAAATGTTTTAGAGACATACATGACAAACTTTAGAAGAGGGGATTGCAACATGCCCATGTCTTGTTGTTCCTAGAGCAAGCAGTGAAGGCAAAAGTGCCAGAGGATATTGACATTGGTTACAGATCCTATGCTCTATGACTTGGTGACCAACTACATGATGCACCGACCCTGTGGCACTAGGAACCCTAAATTGCTATACATGAAGAAGGGAAAATGCAAAAAGTACTTTTCCTATAAATATAAAGAGCATACAATTGTCGACGATGAGGCCTACCCTACATATTGGCAGAGGAACAATGGAAAAACAAATGTAAAGAAAAGGACACAACTAGATGATAGATATGTCATGCCTTATAACTCAATATTATTGAAGCTTTTCCATGGTCACCTCAATGTTAAGAAAACAAAATAGCTGAGGCAATCAAGTATTTGTTCAAATATATTAGTAAGGGAAACAATTGAGTCATAGTTGGCTTATACAATAATGAGTGCTTTGTAGAATACTAGCAATCCTTTGACGAGATCACACGTTATGTCAACTGTAGATATATTTCATCATGCAAGGGTGCTTGGAGGATATTTGCATACAACATCCACCACAAACACCCTTCAGTTGAAAAATTGAGTTCTACCTACTCGACCAACAACCAGTCTTCTTCTTAGGAAGGCAGGAGATTCATTCACTATTAAATAGGCCAAGGATCAAGGATTCGATATTCCTCTCATGGCTTGCTCAAAATGAAGATGACAATTTTTCCAAAACTTTGACATATGTCGAATTCCCCCAACACTACAAATTCAACAAGGGAAAAAGGGCAAAGAAGCTGAGGCATAGAGGTTTCTCCGTTGTTAAAATTGCACATGCATCCCTATCTTAGGGTGAGACTTATTACTTGCACGTGCTACTGATAAAGGCAAAGGGGCCAAAATCTTACGAGGAGATCAGAACGGTGGACAGTGTTATCTACCTAACATATAGAGCATCTTGCTATGCATTTGGCTGGCTCAACGATGATCAATAGTTCATTGACGACATAAAAGAGGCATCCTACTAGGTACTGGCCAATAATTGTTCCGCTTCTTTGTTAACATACTCATATGCCATTGCCTTTCAAATCCATCAATAGTTTAGAAATAGGCAAAGCATCCAATTTGTAAGGATATGCTCTGCATACCACAACATGACCCTCGATTCCAAGGTATGGCTACCAAATGTAATATTAAACATACTTTTCTCAAAAAAGCACGATAGGAAAAAATACATATTTACTACATAGAAACAATATGCAAAGAAAAAAAACTCAATAATGAAGTAATATAGTACAACAGATAAAATGCCTTATCATTCTAAGTGCTATTAGCATATTTCAAAAAGAGGTTTTATCATTTATGCTTTTAAAATCAAATATAAAATTATCATTTCTACCATATTCTTAAAAGGGAAAGACCATTTTTAACTCGAAAGTTGACACAAAAAGAAGAAAAGGGCCCTAATGATGTAAAAAAGAGTGACATATAACCATAGCATCCCACTCTTAAATTTATTCCCAAAGTAATCATCAATGATTAATATCCATGTCTTGACAATTATCACTACACTTCTTATACAGAGATATAAGTGACAGAGGCAGATAAGGAGGAGGCAAGATAGTAGGAAATTGAGAAACTATTGTGCATGAATGGGTGGTCTCTAAATGATTATGATTGCATAACAAGGCTAAAAGGGGGAGACGTGATGGACATCACAAACAATCTACTCTTCCAAAAACTCTGCTTTAATAAGGACAACTATAAGGTAGAGGCCATAAAGCTTACTACCTTACTACTAGAAGACCAAGCTAGGTTACTTATAGATTTAATGAAGACTTTCAACAATACCATGGGCAAAGTTTTTTTCTTTACAGCTATGGAAGGACTAGAAAAACATATCTACAGACTGCTCTAACCGTGGCGATAAGAGCTGAAGGCCACATTGTGATAAATGTCGCAGCTAGTGGTATAGCGGCCAATTTGCTTTCATTAGGATAGACAGTACATTCAAGATTCGCAATCCCTATTGACATTAATGATAATTCAGCATGTAACATCTCCTACAACTCATCATTAGCAACTCTTTTGAAAGCATCCAAAGTTATAATCTGGGATGAGGCACCAATAATTAAGAGGTATTGCATCGAGGTCATGGACCAAAGTTTTAGAGACATCATAAGATCTGATCTACCTTTCAGTGAGAAATGTGTTGGCATAGGAAGGGATTCAGGCAAATCCTACCAGTCATTACAAAGGGAGCACAAGCTGACATTGTTGACGCCTTTTTGAACTTCTCACCACTATGGCCATCACGTAAGATGTACAAGCTCATAATGAAATTGTGCCTGTGGACGATTACTAGAGCAATAAACCAACAAAGGGTTAAAGATTTCTCATAGTGGTTGCTTGATGTCAGGGATGGAAAGATGGGATTGTCGGATAAAGGCATTAATGAAATTAAGATCCCAAAGGAACTATGATTACAATTTGTGCCAACCCCATAAAATCTATAGTGGAAGCAACATATCCTAATCTACAACAACACATATCCAAGTCTTAATACCTCATAGATAGAGTGATCCTCGCCCCAATAATAGAGGTTTTCTATAATACCCTTATCTTATTTCCATATTTTTTAGAGTGCTTGCGCGCAGTTCGGTGGGCACACAGGAATAACATAAATATACTAATATATTGATACAAGGTACTTGATTACATTACAAGTTTTCCCCGTAAGGTTTTATACATAATACTTACAGACCTTAAATTAATTAAAAGGTCTTTAGATTACCAATAGTCTTGCTTGATCCGTACTGAAACCATTAGTTGTCGGTAAGTACGCCTTTGCCACTTGAGCAACTGTCTGCTGCTGAAAACTATATAGATTTATGGAAATGATGAGATTCAAAATAATCTCAGTAGTAACATGCAATCAGTCATATAAAATGTGATAGATAAATATGCCATATACCATGTAATGCAACAAAACAATAATCACATAGTGTATAAACGAAAGAGTTACTAGATGGAATTGCCCTTTCCTGCTTTAATTGTCCCTTCAAAATCTTGGTTGGGCTATCGCAAATTCCTATAAATTAAAGTTACAAGTAACTAGTTGTTACTTGAACTATTACTGCCTTGAATAATAGTTTATTGGTTATCTATCACAGTTTCAACATTTTCTACACAGTACAACTCTGCACAGTGCAGTTTCACTATTTTCCAGAAAACTGGTAAATTTTTAGTCAAATTTGGAAAATCATAATTAATTCTAGGAAAATCCAATTTGAGTGATTCCAAAGCCTATGCCTTTAATAACAGTTTATTGGTTATCTATAACAGTTTCAATATTTTCTACAAAGTACAACTCTGCAAAGTGTAGTTTCACTATTTTTCAGAAATCTTGCAGATTTTCCGTCAACTTTGGAATATCATAAATAATTCTAGGAAAATCCAATTTGAGTGATTCTAAAGCCTATGTACAATTCTCTAAGTATATTTTAATGGAAAAATACCCAAGGCTAGTCACTATTATCACATTTTTCTCAGAAATTCACCAAACTTCCCCTGTTCTATATTGCCTTCTAGAAATAGGGCACAACTTTAAAAAATCATATATCTTAATCAACTCATCCAAAAATCATGTTCTACCCAAATTAAAGCTCTAAATGTCTACTTTAATCCTACCAAATTTTATAATATCTGGACTTGGTTTGGCTAACGAATTTCATTGCACAATAACACTGCCTCTAGTGAAAAAATCAAACAACATTTGCTTTCAACTTCACTAATTTCCAGATTTGCATACAAACATCTAAAATCATGAACTCCATAATATCCTAAATTTTGGGATTAGAGGCTTGAGACTAAGCCTAAATTAGTGGACTACTAAGCCCCAGTTTAGCAAGAGTCCCAGGAATGAGGATTTGCAGCCAATGAAAATTTCTTGTGTGGTAGCGATATTATTATATGTTTTGGATGATCAAATGATGTCCAAAAGTTGTAAAATTTTGCAGGATGAAAGTAGACATCCTAAGCTTTAATGTGATAGGTATTATAAGTAATTTGGACCAGTGGATTGAGAGTTATGAATTTTTGAAGCTAGTCCAGTAAAACTGGTCCACATTCAAGGCAGCATCTAAAAACAAAAATTATGGGAAGTGTGAGCTTCTAGCTGGTTAAAGGCTATTTTTTTCTTGAAACTAGACTCAATAAGGGTCATACAGCCTTTGGAAACACTCCAATTGAAGTTCTACAAATAAAGTTATGATTTTTCAAAGTTGGGTGTTACATGTGTAGATGATCTATTAAATAGTGTAAGTGTATACTATCGTAATCAAGTAATACAGAAGTGAGTAGAGTATCATTCATATGAGGATTAATCACTAAGTACCAAAATGGGTAATTTTAGTTCTATTTAGTTAGTCAAGTATTTGGGGATTGAGAGAACAAAATAAAATGATTAAATATGAGTGCAAATAATATGAAAGAAAATATGAGAAAAAGCCCTAGGGGTCAGATTTCACTTAACAAATTTTGGATTAAATCACTTATCTATTCTAGCCTAATTTAATCTACATGATTGATAGTCGAGTTTCCCTAATTTAATTACTAGCTTCTTCCAAGGTCAAGCAATTCTTTAATTAATTGCTAATCTAATATATTTCTATATGAATTCAAACAATTAATTATGCATTAAGCTTTATGGAACTCAGTAAGACAACACAACACATATGAATATATTCCTATTTCATATGCAAGTCATGGTTTTAATTATAGGATCTATACAAATGCATCTCCTTCCAGTTTCAACATACATATTGGAATCATTCAAAAGGCAGCCAATCAATTGAAAGCATTAAAAACAACTATTAAAACTCAATCATAAAGGAGAAATTCAAACTATATTTAATAAGTTAAGATTCAATCCGTCATTAGTAAGCTACGTCATCACCCTAGGAAATTAGAAATTTAGCTTATGATGAAATTTAAAAAAAAATAAAAATAAAATAATATTACATAAAACTAGAATAAAAACATCATAAATACTGCATACAACTTGAATATTAAATTCTAAAACATAAATATACAATCAAACAATGCTTGAAAATGAAGAAATATAGCCGTTCATTTAAGAGGTAAAACTTTCCATTTAGGAGGCACCCTATACCATCCATATAGGAGGACTACCTGAGCCTTCCATGTAGGAGGAAAGAAAGAAGTAATACAATGCATGAAATTAACTCTAAAAAATAACACAACTTTTATAAAACTATCAAAGAAGGACCTCTAATTGTCAAAGAATGAAGACTCTACATCTCTTCCCTCTCTTCTATTTATGCTCGGCCTTGCTCTCTATTTATAGGGAAAAAATGCGTTGCAACAGTGAAAATTGCGTTGCTACAATGAACCATGTCTGGAACAGTGATTTCAAATAGTAAACCACATATGGAATAGTGAAAATCGCATTTGACACAGTGCTCCTGTTGCTACAGTACTTTCCATCCTGCTACGGTAACTGTCTGCTACAGTACTTCCGTATTTTTTTTATTTTTTTTAAAAAATACTATTTATTCTAAACAACATTATTTATTTATCAATTACACCCAATTTATTATATTAAACTCAAATATTATCCACAAAATCATCATATGAGGGAAAATAAATATGCAAATATTTTGCTTATCATTTGGTCAGAAAATCTTCCAAAATTGCCAATTGTTGTGAATTTTGAAAAAAAAAATGTAATGGCAATTTTGTAAATTGTGGAATAAAGAAATAGGAGGTAAAAATGATTATTGGCTTATAAACATGCCAAGTGCCATTAATCTAAAGGAAAGAGATTAGATTATAGATGTTAGAGTATGAGCACATGTGAAATTAAATTAAAATACTATTAAGTGTACAAGTAGTTCAATGTTAATTGGAGAAGCACAATTAGGTCATTAAAGGGGACCCTTATGTGTTTTTATGGGCTAAAGGAAGATAAGGGAATTAGTTCAATTAGGATGGAGAATTATGACACAAATTTAATGAAGATGAGATCAAGTAATAGGTGATGTCATTATTCATTATGATACCATTTATTAAATTAAGGTTATGTAGGATATTTTAAAAACACTTGCTTCATCATGCTTTGGCCATTTTCACACCTAGCAACAATAGAGAACACAGAGAGAGAGAGAGAGAGAGTTCAAGAAAGCTAAAGAAAAGGAGGAGAAATTCCAATGTAAGTCTTATTGTTACTAAGTGATTTAGCTTACAGTTTATGTAGTTCTCTCTCTAATCTCTTATTCTCCATGATACACTATGTTTAGCAAGCTAAACTTAAAGGTTGAGGAGGGAGTATGTTCGTCTTAGAGAGAGAGAAGAAGAGAAATCAAAAGGTAACTTCAAAATCTCAAATCCTTAGAAGTATGTTGTTGTTGTTGATGTTCATGGTTGGATTTGTCGTTTGTTGGTTGATTTTGTAAATTTGGAAAGTGATAACCCTAAGGGGTTATGCTGCCCAAATTTCCTCAAATCTTGATTTTTATGTGTTTAAATGGTTTAAGAAGTGATTAGGAGTAAAAAGGAGTAAGCTTTAGGTGTTGGATTTCAAAAAACATATTTTAGCTTTTGTGAGCACAAGTTTTGTCCTAGAGGAGATCAGGGGGTTAGGGCTAGAATTTCATAAATCTAAGGCTTCCATGGTGTTCAGGAGGGAAAATTATGCAGGGTTGATGTTGATCATTTTTTCAGTAAAACCCTAGAAAGTGAAATTACAAAAATACCCCTGAAATCCTAAATAGGGCTTGTCAAGGACAAAAATGTCATTTGGCAGTGATTTTGTGAAAACCAAGGTTAAAAATGGATTCTGCAAGCAAAACTGTGTAGGAATAACTCGGGTCTAAATTTTTGGAAAAGTACGGTCGGACCGGGTATAAAGGGGCTAGACCGGGTCCCATAGGCATTTTGATAATTTTACAATTTAGACTAATATAACCAACAAAAACACTTTGGAAGTGTCTAAATGGTACATGAATGAGTTTTAACTTAATTCTTGTACATTGGAATTTCAGGACTGAATTATTTGCCCGAGCCCTTAGCACGTAGTTCGAGGAACTATTTTCGTATAGCAAAAAGGGATGTAAGGTAGTAGCTTTATCTCTCATACACTATGTGAAAGTTTATATATTATATGTTGCTATATTCTTTGATATGAATACACACATAGGGCACATTACCTAGCTGTGATCTGGGACCTAGCTGAGGTACACAAACATATAGGGGATCCAAATAGTCATTTGGCCCTAAGCATTGTGCACACATATGATGTAGTATGAATTTTCATTTTTCATTATATGGTGCATTGCATATTTAATTTTCACATTTTATATGATTAATTATGTGTTACTACTAAGATTCTTTTGAATCTTACCCTTTCTCAAATAAACAAATATTCCAGTGGGAACCAATGGCTCCAAGGGTAAAGTGGTAGATACGGCAATTGAAGGGTACAGATCCTGAGATTGGAGTTATTTGGTTATATGTAGTCTATTTATGAATGTTTGGATATTTTCGGACAATTTGTATATATATTATCAAACCCTGTGGGGAAAGCCGGTAATGTAATCAAGTACATTATATCAATATATCAGTACATTTATGCTATTCTTGTGTTACTCACTGAACTGCACACAAGCACTCTGAAAAATGTGAAAATAAGATAAGGGTGTGACAAACTTGTAATATACCAAATTTTGTAATACTAAAAACGTGTAAATATGGAAATAGAGGAATAAAATAAATACTGGTATTTACAAATTAAAGGTACAGTTACTTACGGAATTCCCATATGTCTATTATGTCATTCACGGAAAAAGAGAAGTCAAGATTGTAAAAATACAAGTGTAAGAAGTTGGAGGAAAATTCGTTGGTGGCCACAGGGCACAAAAGCGTCAGTTGTGAGATCAGAGGAATTTGGGCTTTGCATGGCGTGCCTCGATATGTGTGCCATAGTCCCACGTGGAATTTCGAGTAATGCACCTATAGAGCAACTTTATTAAAAGAACTTCAGTAAAGCATGTAATGACAGCTCATTATGACTCATGATGACACATCTTTTGTATTGGCCAAATAAGAAAATGACAAGTGTCCCAAAATCATTACAAAGTAAAACCATGTTTTTGTGTTGGCCAAATAAGGAAGTGACATGTTTCTCTCATCACTACACATCATTACACCCACTTTAACCCTTTTGTGTTGTCATCTTCAGAGTATGCCACCTAGCATCAGAGTCTGGGGAATTCACCGTCTCCAGCCAGGTCGCTTACTTTATGAGTCGAGCACAAAACCCAAGAGTCTGGGGAAATTGTCAGGCCTCCCCTTCCCCTGACCATTTATACCCCACTGAAGAAAGAGAAAATGGAAGACCAATGGTTGCATGACACGTGGCACTCTTAAGCCTTAAACTTGTGACACGTGGCAAGCTAAGATGAGATCACTTTGCAAGATTAAATCTCAACCATTCCCTTCCAATTTAAGAGCTAAATTTCATGCAAGCATGGAAAGAGAAAGAGAAATCATATTTCTTAAGCTTAAGAACACAAGAAGAGAGAAGGAGGAGTGAATAGTGAGTTCTCCTAACTACCGGAGCTGATTTCGACCCCGAATCACCGTTATAGTCCAGTAAGTCCTTCAGGAAACTTCCTCTACTCACTATAAGCTTCAATTAAATGGACTTAGATTCTCATCTAAGGTGTTTTATGTTATTTATTCTACCAGAGTGCCGCTGGAATACCAAACCACCTATAGAAATGCGAAGAGGTCAGCGTAGGCTTCCTTTTTAACCGATTACTTCATGTTTTTGTTAGCTATTTCTTGACTCTTATGCCACCTTTTATTTTTGACCAAGGGGAGTTTTTGAAGCAAGATGATGTTTTTAATCATGTTTAAGGTGATACATGATGTTTGTGGAAGTATTAGACTTGTTGGTAGTTAAAAGCACAAAGTTGGATTTTTGTTGTTTTGGGAGGCAGATTTCGGTTAGGGGCTAAATCTGGTAGAAGAATTTGATTTTGGTGTTTTTGAGCTTTCCATTGGATTCTACATGAAAAATTGTGTAGGAATAGCCTCTGGCTATAATTTTTGACAAACTGGTTTAAATACTCAAAAATTGGAAATTAAGTCTGCTTGTGTAACAAAGTTGCCAGTGTGCATTTTTGTCTGGCAGTTTTTTCGTAGTGAAAATTTCACTATCCAAACTTCATCTGATGATGATGAGATTTTCCAGAGTTAAAGTACACTTAAAGACCTTTAATTTGATAGGTATAATGAAGGATTTTGATAAATATACTAGGAGTTATGAGCGTTTGAAGTGGACTATTAAAACTGGTCAGATTTTCTGGTAGCAGGGGTAAAAAGAAAAACTGGGAAGTGTGCATGGTCAGATGGCTAATGAAAGTACTTTTCGCTTCAAATAGACTTAATAAGGGTCATATAGAATTTTGAATCACCCCAATTCAATTTTTTTAGAATTAGTTATGATTTTTCAAAGTTCAGTGAAAACTTTGCCAGCTTTTGGTAATTGTGCGAAAATTCAAAGTAAAGTGTTTTTGTAATAGAATTGGACATTTAAGAGTTAAGTTAAGCATTTGGAGTAGCTTGAGGTCTTTAACTTCATATTGGGCCTAATATAGTGACCCTAATGATAACCAACATAAGAGAATAATTTATGAAGATTTGGACGAAGAAATAACTCATTGCCCGTAAATTATAATTTATAGGACTTGACACTTGCCCAGGACATTCAAAGCACATCAATCAAGATCAAAATTTAGAAAAATTGTCAGGTAGTAACGTATCCCTTACATACTATGTGATATTTTATATGCATGTTTGTCCCATTGTGAATTTAAAACATTCAGATGAGAAAGGCTAAGGCTCAGCAGAATTTCCTAGCGCTATGGCAAGGGATGGTTGTCCTTGAATTGGTAACTTTATGCTTTCTGCATATTGTGAATTTATCTCTTAATGTTGAATTTTTTGATTGTACTATAACTTTGGTTGACATAGCATGATATATGTGCATTTTATATGAGTGATATCTGTTACTACTGAGATTCATTGAATCTCACTCTATTTTTCCAAAAACAAATTTTTAGCTAGGGCAAGTAGTTCCTCAGGTAGGAAGGTAAACACGGGCAAATGAAGCAAAGGATTTAGAATTTAATTTTCTGTTGGTTATCCATTTTGGAGATTGTACTTAATTTGTATTTAAGTGTGGTCAGTCTCATACTGACATGTAAGTAAGCGACTGTATATAAGCAAACGCTCAACAACATTCGAGACAGTAGTGGACAGCCAACCACCTAGGGCCGTTAATGAAACATAGTAGTTTGGGTTTCAGCAAAGAATTTATTAGTAAAAAATTCTAATATGAAGAAATGAACCTAAAATGGATGACTTAAAATAAATCATAAAATAATATGAGACCAAATCTAAAAATGATTTTTGAAAATATTTTTGAAAACCCACTCAAGTGCAGCTCCACACTCTGCTTGAAGTTGGGACTTACATTGTTTACGAAAGATTACTGGTCTCTTTTTTTTAAAAGATACTACTACACTTGTGCATCTATATGCTTTCAAAACATGGGTGTTATAAAACTCATATATTCCTATACATTTTTCCCTTCTAAATCCAATGGAATCATAAAAAATGATCAAATTCTAACTCTAACCTTGGGAGAACAGTAGCTTGATGAATTTAATGGATAATTAGGGAAATTAATGTTTCTTGTTTCCAATCAACTTAACACCTTCTTTACACCTCTAATATCATGTTTAACCCATTAAACACCACTTAAACATGATTAGAGTGAATTTGGGCAGTACCTCCCCTTAGGGTTTGGTATTCCCAATTTACAAACCAAGGAAAAATGAAGCCAAATTCAACAACAACAATCACAACAACATCTTATAACACAAGAGGATCAAGTTTATGATATTACCTCTTGATTTCACCACTTTCTCTCTTTAAATCATGGCTGCCCTCTCCTTCTTGCCTCTTGATTTAGCTTGCAATAAGTGATATGTATGAAGGAAAAGAGATTAAGAGAGGTTTCATATGAGTTGAGGCCTTAAACAAGTGATAATCACCATTAACTCACCTTATTTTGCCTTGAACCCTTGTTGCTTGCTTGTTCTTGCTCTCACTTTGTATGACTCTCTTTCTCTCTCTCTCTCTTGATTTTCAAGTGTTGGCCGAAATATGACCAAAAGAAAGAGATAAGAAGCTTATAAAAATGTCCTCTTGCACCTCTTTGAAATATTGTATTTTATTGTATTTGAACACATGCCATTTGCTTTTTGCTTCATCTTTTCTCTCTCTCTCTCTCTCTCTCTCTCTCTCTCTCTGTGTTATACTTGGCCAAAAATAGCTTCTTGAATCATAAATTTCACCTCCATAAATATTACCTTTGATTTACAATTCTTGACCTTCAACATCATCTTTTTCTTTCCCTCTTTAACTCATACGAAATATGGGCCTAAGAAGAGATAAATGAGGTCTTGAAATATCTCAATTTACTTCAATAAAGAATGCCAATTAGATGAGATATTTGACCAAAGTCATTATCTCTTTTATACTTGGTCAAATAGTCTCCCTTTTGCTTTAGTATGAACCAAGTATTTATTTCCCTAGTCTACGTTCTCTCTTTTGGATGTAAAGTGCTTTTGAAAAAGGATGACGATCTTTTCGAAAATATCACCTCCTTAATTGAATAATACTTGATTGCAACTTAGCATGAGTTTTTTGACTTTTTCCATTACATTTACTTGGCTAAAAATGCATCATCTTTTGGCATAATTATGTCAACATTTATTTCCCTCTTGCTTCCTCATGTTGGATGTCCAGTACATAAGGAAAAGGGAAAAATATTGGCTTTTGATTTCATTAGCCAAATGACTACTTTGCCCTTGCATTTTTGTGATTTTTGCACATTGATAAAAGCTGATAGAATTTTCATCAAACTTTGAAAATTCATATCTAATTCTAGAAATGTTCAATTGGTATAGTTCTAAAGGCTATGTGACCCTTATTAAGTCTACTTTCAAGAAAAAAATATAGTCTTTAGCCAACTGGAAGCTTATAATTCTCAGAATTTTCTTTTTTGGATGTTGTCTTAGAAGCTTGCTAGTTTCACTAGGCTAACTTCAAAAATTCATAACTCTGTGTACAGCTCCAAATGACTTATATGACCTATCAAATTGAAGCTTGATATGTCTACCCTTATTTTGGAAAATTTCACATTCATTAGATATCATTTGATTATCCAAAATAGTCACACAACCAGACTGCCACGTAGGAAAACACACTGGCAGCAAAGTTTACATTCCTGAGACTCTTGCTAAATCGGGGCTTAGCAGTCCACTTGATTCAAGCATATTCTTAAGTGTTTAACCCCAAGATTCGAGATATTACATCGTCGAACAAATTAATGACTATGTAACATCCCATTTTTATTCACCAATATACATTGTAAGTATTTGTGGCATTCAATGGAATAAAAAGGTGAATTTTGATGCAATTAAAATGACAACAACATCTTTAGTTGAAGTCACATGGAAATTGAGATAAAACAAGTCATGAAAGCTAATGTTTGTTTTTCAAAAAGGCCATTATGAAGGCACAAACTTAGAGAATAAAAGATCACAATATTTGGCCCAATAAAAAGGATGGAATTTTGGCCATGAAGGGAAGAAAAAGAAAAAGCCACAAATAAATATAAAAATGCAAGAGCAAAATGGTAATTTACCAATTAAACCAAGAGTTAAATTATTTTTCCATTTTCTTGAAGCCAATTTCTGCCAAATAAAGGAAATAAAGGGAAAATAAATATTTTGTGATAAATATCCCAATTTTGGAATAATCGTGGCCAAGTAAAATAGTTGGAAAAGTCAAAAAGTAAAACGACGACATGATTAATTAATTAAAGGAGGGAATTCTGATAATTCAAGAAGCAATATTATTTCCTTATTTCCCTTAATAATTATAAAGGGGAATATTTGAGTAATATAAATGGTTGGATGATGATTGTGCCATGTGTCATTATCTTGACCCAAGCAAAAGATAATGAAGTAAAAGTAAATTACATTGTAAATTATGTTAAACTATATTATTTTAAGGAGGTAGATTGGAGATATTTTTAAGAGCATTCTTATCTCTTTCTTGGGCCATATTTCAGCCAACACCAAGAAAATAGAGAAAGAGAGAGTTTTCAAGAAAGTAGGAATAAGGAGAAGGAACTAAGGTTCAAGAGACAAGAATCAAGGTAAGTACTTGTGATTTCAAATGTTTATGCCTCAACAATCCAAAGAAAACCTCTTCTAACCTATACTCCTTCATGAATCCCATATGTAGCAACCAAAATTTCAAGAGAAGAGAGAGAGAGGAGGGTGACACCTAGAGAGAGAAAGTTAAGAAATCAAGAGGTAACTCAAGAATTTTGATCCTCTTGATTAATATGTTTGTTGTGGTGGTGGTTGTTGTTGATATTAGCTTGATTTGTGGTTGTTTTCTTGACTTTGTAAATTTGGGATGATGAAACCCTAACGGGTTATGTTGCTCAAATTTCCACAAATCATTTTTAATAAGTGTTTAAGAAGTTAAATATGCTACTACGAGTGAAAAGGAAGGAGTTTGGAGGATTAAATCACAAAATCCCAATTTTCCCTTTTTCTTTGAATGTTTCAACTAGTGCAAAAAATAAGGGAAGGAGTTGAATTTTGTAATTTTGATGGTTTCATTGTGTTTAGAAGGTAAAATTGTATAGGGTCCATGTTAAGTGTGAAGTGTGAAAAGCCTTCGAATGTGAAATGAAAAAATGACCCTTAAAACCCTAAATAGGGGCTGCCAAGGGAAAATTGTCTTTTGGCAGTGAACTTGATAATTCTGAGGTCAAAAATGGATTATACACACGAAGTTGTATAGGATTAGCCCAGGTCATAAATTTTTGGAAAAGTACAATTGGACTGGGTATAAATGCATTTGGAATAGGTCATTAGGGGCATTTTGGTCATTTTGCACTTTTAAGCTAAGGTAACCAACAAAATCAGTTTAAAAGAGTTTAGAATAGTATATGAATGAGTAATAACTCAGTTATCGTAATCTTGGAATTTTATAATTGGACAATTTACCCACGCAGGGACGAGGTTAGAGCCAGGAAAAGGGATTAAGGTAGGAACTCTATTTTTCATAAACTGTGATTATTTGTATGCTTTGTATATGTCATCTTCTGTTATATGTTTAATGCACTCTCTAATTGGGATGGGCAAAAAACACAAGTACCACTCGGGTGAAAAAGCACAAATACCCCAATGGCCCTAAAAGAGGATCCAGTTATGAGATATAATACCAAGATGGTACATTATCCAATCTGTAGACTTGAGCCCAACTGAGGAATAGGCAAGTAAGGGTTATAACAGTAGTTGGCCTTGAACATATGTGCACATTTTGATGATTATGAATTATACAGTATATTTATTATGTTGCATTATATATTACCTGTCATATTTATTTATCACATTTTATATGACTGATTGCATGTTACTACTGAGATTTATTTGAATCTCACCCTTTCCAATATTTAAAAAAATTATAGCAGGAGCTAGTAGCTCCAAGGGTAAAACTATAAATACCGGCGTTTGAGGGTAATGGTTCAAGCAAGGATCGCTGTTGGCTACCACTAGTTTAATTTTGTGAATTTTTTAGGATTGTATATATTTTTCAAACCCTATGGGGATTCTCCTATATTGTAAACAAATACTTCTTATCAGTATGTTGGTGCTATTTATGTATGCCTATGGAACTATGCCTTTATCACTCTAGCAAAAATCAAAATGTTAAGGGGTTTGACAAACTACATGTTGTCAATGCTCCCTGGAGAACCTATAGATTGCTTTAACATGATTCTGTTGCAATAACAAATGAAGCCAATAGTACATTTAGAGGATTATATTCCACAGAGTCCCTAAACACAATAAATTGCTCTAGCCTCTCATCCCACATGCTTGGCCTCAAAATGGGATTCCAATAATGTTGTTAAGAAATATTGACCAAGCAGATGGGCTCTGCAATGGAACAAGGCTTTGTATCAGAGTTCTGGGAAAGCATTTCATAAAAGTATTGACCTTAAATAGGACAAGTGCAGCTCAACAGGTGCTAATACATCGAATGGACATGAATCCATTAGAGTCAAATCTACCCTTCAAAATGATTAGAAGGAAATTCCTTATCATAATTCTATTTGTAATGACTATAAACAAAAGTCTAGGCCAATCAACGAGTCATGTTGGCCTAGTCTTGCCACAACCCGTTTTTAGCCTCAGCCAGCTATACATCGCCATGTCAAGGGTAGAGAATATGGCAGGTCTTAAAATACTAATTTTGGATATTGAAAATAGGTCAAAAACCACCAACACAAATGTGGTATACATGGAGATTTTTCAAAACCTCACCAACACATGCTCTGCACTATAAAATAAAGACAAAAATTGAAATGGTAATTTATTATGGGCTACGAATGTCTCCACAAAGTGATATTTTAGTTATGATTATTAATCAATAATTGTCAATTAATATTAAAGTATTAATATAACAAAAAGGTGGTTAAACTCAATGGGCACTATTTTGAAAGTGGACTTTAATTAATTAAGACTTCACCATTTAATTGTTTCATGCGTACAGAATATAGCAGGCAAGCAAAAAAAGGCAAACTGTGATATTTTTGTTTTTTAAAAGGAACCCCTAATATTATTAAAATTAGAGCCGTCGATTGAATTGAGTCCATTCCTAATGAGAGACTAACAGCAAACGCACCTTTGGAATCTAGCATAATTAATTAAATTAAATCCAATAACCAAGCCCACTCATTTCCTCAACCATTGGAATAAACCAATATGCACCAAATGTTACACTTCCTAACTTATAAATACATAGAGTTCTATTTTGGACTTGTATAAAAACTTATAGTGAAACTAGAAAACAATCAAAATAATAATAAGCAAGAGCAAATCAAATGGCCCAATGTACTATAACATTCAATAATTACAAATCTTTGATGAAGTTCACCATATTCAAAGGTGTGGAGCCGTGGAGGAATAAAGGAGTATTTATTAAAATAAGATTTCCATGAGTAACTTGTAAAGAAAAATCGTTAGAGGAACCGCCATTTAAAAGGAAACAAAATTATAAATGAAAATAATAATATTATTATAAAAATTAATATTATTTATTATTTAGTATTCATTATCCATGTTGTGCCTTCACAATGACAGGAGATGCAATTTTGGCAGAAACCACTAAGAATGATGGGGTGGAAGCTCAATCAATTTAATAAAACATTAAACTGCTATTATTAGCAAAAAAAATACTTCTAATGACATAAGTTGTCAAACACCCCGCGGGTGCCGAAAACTCTAATAATTGACCAAACTACAAATACTATACAAAATTGCAATAATTAATGATAAATGACACAATGAATCCGATGTACATTTGAGACCACAATTATAACCCATTAATAATAGTGATAACAACAGGATGTCAGAGGAAGCAAGACACACACACAAGGAAATCACATAGGCTACATATATAAACTCTCATTTTTTGCATTGACTACAGCAATCTTGTAGTTAGTCCAAGCGTTTCACCCAAGAGGGGGGTGAATTGGGTGATACTAAAAATTTTGTTGCAAATATAAATCTTAACGGTGAATACAAAGCAGTAAAGAGTAAGGAGAAATATCACTAAAGTGTACACCGGGAGTTATACTGGTTCGGCCACCACCACTTTGACCTACGTCTAGTCCTCAAAGCTTCTCTGAGAGTTTCACTATAACTTCCAAGATTCAGTGGGTTCTTGGCACCTCAGTACAAGCAAGTTCCTTCACCTGGACACTCGCTCCCCCTTACAAGTTGTAATCTAATCCCAACTCAAGGTTCCACAACCTTAAGTTACCTCAATAACAAATATTGAGTTTGAATGAAATATCTCTCTCAAAGAGTGAATAAGAATCACTGAAGCATAGAATTACAAGTATTATGTAAAACAGAGTAGTGAACTTGATAATGCGTTCTTGTGTGTGTTCTTGGTGTAATCTCTGTTTAGATGTTCCCATATATATAGATATGTTGATAGCAACTGTTGGAACATTTTCTTCTTGCCCGTTAGAGAGTGCGCAGCCACTATTTACTTTTCTAGTATTTGAAAAATGTCCGTTTGTGGTAGGTGGCGGTAGGTAGTGTTTGAACGTTGCATTTGACTTTCCTTATTTGGTAAGATCTCCTAATTGTTTATCTGTGGATATGCTGATAATACTAATACAATGAAGGGTTAATCACATAGGAAACAAATCAATGAGCGTTGGAATGATTTCTCAAATTCTGAACTTGCATACTCGAGTAGCTACTCGAGTATTCATTAAGTTTACTCGAGTACTTACTCGAGTATCATCATGAAAATATTGATAAACTGCAAGTCAATAATTGAACATTACATTACTCGGGTAGTGAATGGAGTAGACATAATTTCAAATCTTTGGAAATACCTGTTTGCTCGGGTACTTACTCGAGTATGGCACATTTTACTTCATAGGTTACTTGAGTAGGAACTCAAGTAATCTCTCAAATAAACTTTTGGTTACTCGATGCTTTACTCCAGTAATGTTGGCAGGATTACAAGGCTGAAAGCACTTCAAGTTTGCTTACCTTGTTACTCGAGTACTTACTCGAGTAGATATCAATTTTCTGCATAGCTTACTCGGGTAGGAACTTCAAGTTCAGTGTAAATAACTATGCATATTACTCGATTACTTACTCGAGTAATCCAGTTTAAATGAGTGATTGAATACCTACATACTTGAGTAGTGACTCGAGTGAAGTGTGATAAAACCATATCATGTTATTCGAGTATTACCTTCAGGTTTTGCTTACCACAGTGGGTTACTTGAGTAGCTCCTCGAGTAACGTTGGTAGGATAGAAAATGTTGAGAGCAACATTTTTCTTGAAGTAGGGGACTCGAGTACATACTCGAGTATTGTTGGCAGGCCGAGAGTAACTGGAAGTCTTTTACATGGTTACTCGAGTACTTACTTGAGTAATATTAGCAGGCCGAGAGCAACTCCAAGTGATTTACCTGGTTACTCGAGTAGTCGTTGGCAGGCCGAGAACAATAGGAAGTCATTTACCTTATTACTCGAGTGCTTACTCGAGTAACATTGGCAGGTTACTTGAAGGTTGACTCTGATTACTTCAAGTTTCTGTCTCATTACTCGAGTGCTTACTCGAGTAACCCTTTAGAAAACTTGCCAGTGATGAAGTTTCTCAGCTTTTTCTCTTGGCCTTTCTTCATTACTCAAAAGCTTACTTCAAGTGATGATTTTCCCTGTTATTACTTTGTTCAAACTTATTTGTTTATCAAATCTTTTTCATACCATCCTTTGTTATCATCAAAACATGAGAGATCTAACACTTGCCACCTCATTCGTAAAAACCCACAATAGACAGCAACCTCATCACCCAAAATATGGCTCGCAAAGGAACTCAAACAACATTGGCTATGCTCAACAGTGACAAACAAAATAGCAGGCTTGTCATCAACATCCTTTGGTTTATGCATGACACGAAGACAAATGCCACCAACACAGTACACTTCATCCTAATGGAAAATGAGGTATGGCAACTCAATATAGTCAAAATAGTTCTTTAGTAACATACTATATAAAAAATTGAAATGATATGATGAAATAAAGGAGAAGAGATTGCTTCCCTCATTATATCGAGTGAGATCTAGATGACCTCCACTCTTCTTTTAAGAACACATACATAAAACTTTGCTTAAAACTAACAAGCAAAGAACACATTTTTCCATAAGAAATACATGGACTTGGGGCTCCTATAAGTTAAAGTGAGGATTTACAATTGCATTACCTAAACACCTAATCTTCTGGAAAAATAAAAAAGGTACAGGACATTATAGGGCAGAAAAGGGCTCACAATCTTGGCCCGCAACAAGAAAGACCAACCTTGTCCAAGCCATATTACCGACTGGATACCCGCGGTTGTGCAGTGCATAAGGAGAAGCCCCTAGTTATTACTATTTTGTGTTAAATTAGAAATTTATTTGTTGAAATTTACTAATTTTATTTATTTGAAAAAATCTAAAAAAATAGTAAAAGGTTGTTGAAAGGGCTTCAGGCCCTGCAGGGCTAGCCTTGTCCCTTATGTTCAAGGGCTAGGCCTCGAGAAATTACTTTTTTTCTTTAGCAGGGGCCCTAGCCCAAGAAGGGCTAGCCCTTTTCACCAACCTTATAAACAAGCAGAGTGGTGCAAAAAGTTCTTCTTATGCCATGGACTTTTATAAAGGGTCAAGGTGCTTAAATAATCTTTTATTTGTTTTGAAAAGTGCAATAGTAACTACAAACTATTTTTTAGAGTAAAAGTAACCATCAACATTATAAAAGAGGGCAAATGTAACCATACTGTTAATAATCCATTAATGTCCGCTACTGTGAGCATTTTAATGAAAAATTAAGGTGCTAAAATAGCTATTAGCTTATATCAAAAGTGCAAAAGTATTCATAAACTTTTTTTTATGCAAAAGCAACTAAAATGTGACTTCTTAAGCATTAATTCATAAGGCTTTCTTTGGCTTTTGTATTATGAGTGTTTTATCAATTTGGGGAGGAAAATGATGTAACACCCTTGCCTTATTTTCACGTTTTCAGAGTATAAGTGCACATTTCAGTGGGCATACAAGAATATCATAAAAATACTAAAATTACTGAAATCATATTGCTTGATTGTATTATAGGAGTTCCCCACAAGGGTTTGTACATAATAATTATAGACCTTAACACAATGAAAGATCTTTAAATAACCAACTTCTCCTCTTGTGCTTGTCCGGAATCTTCTATTACAGGTAATTATGATTATGCCATATGAGCCATTATCTGCTGCTGAAAACTTTTTTCATTTATGGAAAGGGTGAGATTCAAAGAATCTCAATAGTAACATGCAATTAGGCATATACGATATGAAAATAAATATGTCATGTACTATGTTATGTGAAATGATAAAATGTTGTGTGCATAATATCATGGGCCAAATGACTATTTGCAACCCCAACTTAACTCTATGCCTCCTTTAGGTCCTGACCACAACTAAGCTAATATGCGTGTCCAAGACACTGTGCTCATGTTATAGAAGATCACATACATAAACATAAACTAATCACATAGTGCATGAAAGAAAGAGTTACTACCTGGAATTGCCCTTTTCTTGCTCTACTTAACTATTCATTACCTTTTATCTAACTCAGGCTATTGTAAATTCCTATAAAATTAGAGTTACAAGCAACTGGTTGTTATTTGAACTATTACTGCCTTTAATCACATTTTGTTGCTTATCTATCAAAGTTCAACAATTTCTGCACAGTTCAACTTTGCATAGTGCAGTTTCGCTATTTTCCAAAAAACTGGCAGATTTTAAGTCAAGTTTGGAAATTCATAATTAATTCCATGGAATTCCAAATTGACTGATTTCTAAGCCTATTTAAAGCTCTTTAAGTGTTTCGTTAAGGAAAAATACTAAAGTCTGACCATTATCGTCATATTTTTCCTAGAATTTCATCAAACCTCCCCTGTTCCAGATTTCCTTCCAGAAACAGGGCTTAACTTTTAAAAACCATATCTTTTAATCCACCCATCCAAAAATCATGTTCTACTCAGCAAATTAAAGCTCTACATCTCTAATTTAATCTTGTAAAATTTCATAATTTTTGGACTAGATTTGGCCAACGAAATTCATTCCATAACAAAACTGCCTCCAGTGAAATTAATCAAACAACACTTCCTCTTAACTTCTATAATTTCCAGATTTGCATACAATTATCCAAAAATCATGAACACATATATTCCTACACAATTTTCCCTTCTAAATCCAATGGAATCATTAGAATTTTGAAATTCCAACTCTATCCTTATGTTTTGCTTCTGGCCAAAACTTGGGTTCTTATGAGGGAAATTATGTTTTCTTGATTTCTCTTGACTAACCACTTCCTTTTCACTTATAATCACAAGATTAACTACTTAAACATTAAACAAACATGATTCATTGAAATTTTGGCAGCATTTCCCCTTAGGGTTTCATTTTCCCAAATTTATAAAACAAAGCAAATCAAGTCGAAGTCAACAACAACAACCACAACAAATCATGCTACTCAAGAGGATAAGTTTGTAAGATTACCTCTTGGTTGCTCACTTTCTCTCTTTAGGATGCCACTACCCTCTCTCTCTTCCCTCTTGATTTTTCTTGCTAAACATGATTTCCAAGATGAAGAAGAGGTTAGGAGGGGTTCATAAGTGATTTAGAAGGCATAAGTACTTGAAATCAAGCCTCTTACCTTAGATTTTGCCTCTTGAACCCTAAGACCTTGCACTTCAAGCTCCCTTCAAACTCTCTCCTCTCTCTATTTTTGTTACTTCAGCCGAATTATGAGCAATGAAAGAGATAAAAGCCCTTTGATAATATCTTCATCCATCTCCCTTCTTTATTTTATTTTATTCCCTAATAAACACATGCCCACTTTTTTTCGTTTTCTTCATCTTTTACTTGGTCACAATTGCTTTCCCTTTGCTCTCTTTAAGTTGACGTAGGTTGGCTCTTTAAAGGACCAAATAAGCTTTTTGAATTAGCTTCATTCACCTCCACAAATATTTTACTCTTAGTTGCAATTATGGACCATTTTGACTTTCCCTTTTACCTGGCATAATTTTTCTCTATCTTCTTGCCTTCATCTTTTTGATTTTAGGCCATAAATATTCTTTCCTCTTTCTCCGTTTACTTAACCAAAATCCATCAAGAAAAGGAAGAGGATTTGCTTCTTAAATTACATATTTTACTTCCTCAGTTTACATACAATTATTGACTTTTCAACTTTTACTTTTACTTGGTCTAAAATGTTTCAACTCTTGGGATGAGTATTTCAAATATCCATTTACCTTCTTGCTTCCCTTTTGACCATCCAACATCATGAGGAAAAGGGAAAAATATGGGCTTTGAATTAATTTTAGCCAAATAACTATTTTGGCCATACATTCTTACCATTACCTTCTCAATTTCACACAAACTAAAAGATGACAGAATTTTCAACAAAATTTGAAAACTAATAACCTTATTGTGTATACTGTTTAGTACAACGCAACATGTTTGTCAGGTCTTACTGCCTAGGGACACTGCCCCATACAAATGTGTATATTAGGTCTTACTGCCTTTATCACTATTCGGTATAATTGTGATTGCATAGCAATTTGCTGGCCTAATTACATACTAGTCCCACAGGTCTTATTATCTCAGGACACACCATTCACTATTTACTCTAGGCCCATTGACTTATCTGGATGCTGCCCAGTGTATTTCACCTTATGGCTTATATCACTCTATTCTCACAACATTGAATATTCCAGTTTTACAACTCGATACAAACATGTACATTAGGGCTTATTGCCAACATGCTTGGCTATTCGGTGTTTAGGATCAAATGACTATTTGACACTTACTATTTATATTGTGTGCATAGTTCACTTTATGTACTACACATTGGGTGCACTGTTCATTGAGTGGGCAATTAATTCTGTAAGGTTACACTATTAAGAGTGATTCGCTACCACCATTATGCCCTATTACACTATGGCTCATCCCAATCTCTGTTTACACGTGTTACCACAAACTACATTAGTTGTGTGACTGTTGACCACAACAGCCATATCACTGTTCACCACACAGGGTGTATTACTATTGGCCATATCACCTCAGCACACATGTTTTAGGCCCAGCATCTCAATTGCAAGCAACCAGTGCAGTATAGCCCATCTAGCTGTGTTAGGTAAGAACCTCCTGATCTTAGACTCATTAGTCACATCCTTAACATGCTCTGATGGGTTTCCTTGCTTCTCAGGACCAATCACTATATACCATATAGGCTATGTCACAGTAGACCACACGGGTCTAATCATGACTTGGGATGATCAGCAGTAGTATGAATATCGACCTCTCCTATTCACCTAAAAAATTACATTTAAATTGATAATTTTTCTACTACTCACTCTAATATTTATCTCCTCATGTAAGCTTTAATAATGTCAGGATGATTTAATAGGAGTCCCATAGGAACCACTTATAACACTTGACTGTACCTACAATCTATGTTCATCTATGCCAGTTACTGGCCCATTTCAACTCAATGTTGTTTCCACTTGATTAGGATCTGTTAGATCCCAATTTGTGAAAATTCTTGACATGTTGTCTCATAATGTCTTAGAACCACTCTTAGGTTCTTCTTATATTCTTCATTACTTGTACCTTTCAACATGTTATCTATCATCCACCAATCGACTCCTAGTATAGCCTCAAGTTAGTGGAATAGTTGGCAAATCAATTCTATCTCTCATTTCTCAGAGAGCTATTACCTTAATCAATCCTTTAGGGAATATTTTAAGATCATAATCCTTCCCTACGCTAGACTTAGTAGCTAGCAATCTTTCAAAATCCCTTTATGTAAGGATTCGTATCCATAAGAATCTTGTTCCTCAATTCCATGGGTCATCACTAGCTCGAACACTCTGATCAAGCACCTCAAGGATATCTTGGGTACTTTAACTAGACCCAAATCCCATTGAGTATCTCATTAGGAGTAGTCTATCTCTACCCCCACTCCTTGGGTCACAGTCTGACACAATTCTGAATACATCTGCCAGCCTAAGGACACACTGGTCTACTAGGTCCTGGGGCCTCTGGACACACAAGTCCACTACATCATATCTGGCATATAGGATCATTCATCCTAGGGGAGCTAACCCAACTTTTAGGTTCATCATAAAATATGAAAAATTATATCACATAGATTGGGAATCATTTTCCTCAATTACACCTAATAGGCATGCTAAAATCGTGATCAATAGTGCCTATTCTAACCTTCAAGATTTTCGGGTATTATCCTCAAAATATTACTAAAGGTTTAACACTATCCAGAAGGTTCAAACTTCCATCATGGAATAGAACCATCGTAAAACTAATTCACATTTTGACCTAAGCACTATTTTAGGTTAGATTGGGTTCAAGCCTATCCTCAACCTTCAAACTATCAGATCGGATCCTCTAGGATCGATATACGACATAATCACTACTAATCATACAGCACTGTATATCATATCTACATTCCTTTAACACCATGGTGTTACAAAGAATCATCACTTAGCATAAAGAAACCTCAAAATATTTACTATGCCTCAAGTTTCTCATCACCTCATCAAATGAACCATTTTGGGCAGTACTCACTTCAATAGAAATGTTTCGAATTAAAATCAATACTTAAATCATCATCATCATCTCCATGCTTCTAAGCTTTCTTTAAATCATCTAACTAAGATTATTATTGGCCATAGAGAAATCTCAACGCAATAACTGTTCCTCAAGCCTCCATAACCCTATCATCTTAAATTCCCGGGGGGTCACCCTTCCTAAGATTTCACTGGGTTGAGCACACTTAAATTTTGTATGCCCGCACCAAAAGGTAGATACCGGCTCTATCTGCTCCTGACCACTGATACCTTGAGACTATACTTGCCTTAAACATCATGCCCACTATCTCCAGGCATCAAAATACTATGTGTGGATTACATATCAGTGCTAAAACATATACTTGGTCACGTACTTTGTGATATGCTTCCTGTAGTCCACCAATCTCTCATTCAACCCTACTTCCTCGGTGTCCGTGACATCCTTATACCACACTCAAACTAGTATTATGATACTAGTTATCCTTTAAGTATTTCACTATTTCTCTGGGCTTATCTATTCCTTTTAGGGGATTAATTGTGAACTAGCCAAAGTAATTCGCTTCACTATTCTTGTCATTGTATAACCAAGCATATCACTATACTATCCTATTGCCAGAACTGCACGCACTATGGCTAGAACTATAGTCTGATCCCAAAAATGTAACACCCTTATCTTATTTTCAAATTTTTAGAGTATTAGAGTGCAGTTTGGTGGGCACACAGGAGTAGCATAAAAATATTTATATTATTGAAACCATATTGCTTGATTATATTACAAGAGTTCCCCATAGTGGTTCGTACACAATAATTATAGACCTTAAAACAAGAAAAGGTCTTTAGATAACCTACATCTCCTCTTATGCTCATCCAAAACCTTTTGTTGCCGGTAATTACGATTCTGCCATTTGCATTGCTGTTCGTTGCTAAAAACTTTTTTTTTATTTTAGGAAAGGTGAGATTCAAAGAATCTCAGTAGTAACATACAATCAAACATATACGATGTGAAAATCAATATACCATGCACCAAGTAATGTGAAATGATAGAAAGGTGTGTATACACTGTCCAAGGCTAAATGACTGTTTGCAACCCTGGCTTAACTATATGCCTTCGTTGGGTCCCATACCACAAGTAAGCTAATATATGTGTCCAAGGCACTGTGCTCATGTTAAAAAGGATGGCATACATAAACATACAATAATCACATAATGCATTAAAGACAGAGTTACTACCTAGAATTGCCCTTTCCTGCTCTACTTGTTTGTTCATTACCTTTGATCCGGCTGGGGCTATTGCAAATTCCTATTAAATTAAAGATATAAGTAAATGGTTATTACTTGAAATATTACTGCCTTTAATCATGATTTGTTAGTTATCTATCATAGTTTCAACAATTTCTGCATAATACAACTTTGCACAATGTAGTTTCACTATTCTCCAGAAAATTGGTAGTTTTTCAGTCAAATTTGAAAATTCATAAATAATACTAGGAAATTCCAAACTAACTGGTTCTAAAGCCTATATAAAGATATTTAAGTGTTCCTTTAAGGAAAAATACTTAAGTTTGACCATTGTCACCACATTTTCCCCCTAAATTTGTCAAACCTCTCCTATACCAGATTTCCTTCCAGAAGCAGGGCACAACTTTGAAAAATCATATCTTTTAATCTACTTATCCAAAAATCATGTTCTACCAACCAAATTAAAGCTCTACCTCTCTAATTTAATGATGTAAAATTTCATAATTGTTGGACTTCGTTTGAGCAATGAAATGTATTCCACAACAAAATTGCCTCCTATGAAATTAATCAAACAACACTTCCTCTTAACTTCTACAATTTCCAGATTTGCATACAATTATCCAAAAATTATGAACACATATTTTCCTACTCAATTGTCCCTTCTAAATCGAATGGAACCATCAAAATTTCAAAATTCTAGCTCTATCCTTATGTTCTGCTTCTGGTCGAACTTGGGTTTGTAGAAAGGGAAAGTGTGTTTTCTTGATTTCTCTTGATTAACACTTCCTTTTCACTTATTATCACAAAATTAACTACTTAAACACTAAACAAACATAATGCATGGAAATTTTGGGAGCGTTTCCCCTTAGGGTTTCATTTTCCCAAATTTACAAAATAAAGCAAACCAAGCCAAAGTTAACAACAACAACAATAGTAAGACCCCATCTTACAAACCACTTAACATTGATATAAATCAGAGTAGCAATAGCACAGTTTGGTGGGCAACATATGAATAGCAAAAATATACTGATATTGTGGAAGCAATAGGCTTGATTAGATTATGGGTTTTCCCTATGGGGTTCAAACATAATACTTATAGACCTTGACATAAATAAAGCTTGTCAGATAACTAACCTCTTCTCTTGATTTTGACCAGAACCTTCAATTACTTGTAAATACCATTTCATTCTCAGAGCTATTTTCTGCTGCTGCACACTTTATGGAAAGAGTGAGAATTGAGAGAATCTCAGTAGTAACAGGCTATTAATCATATAAAATGTAAAAATTAGATATGTCATGCTCTATGTTATGCAATACATTAGTAACAATACCATAACATGTTTACATGAGTTAGGGGCTCAATTGCTTACTACCCGTAAACCTCAGTTGAGTTCTTACTTAACAACCAGGTAAGTGTGCCTCTATACACAAATTGTCCACCTCGGTAAAAATCACATTTATTAATTTTATCACAGAAGATGACATACACAAACATATAAATATTGGCATAGTGTATAAAAGATAGAGTTACTACCTGAAATAGCCCTTTTACAGCCTAACCGTTAAACTGTCATGATCCAGCTCGGCCACAACTGTCCAATCCTAAAATTCTAAGTTTAAAATAATTATTTTAATACTTATTCATGTACTTCTCTAAACTCTTTAAAACTTATTTTGTTGGTTATCTTTACTTAAAACTATAAAATTACGAAAATGCGCTTAGGGACCCAGTCTAAGCTCCTTTGTACCCATTCCAACTGTACTTTTCCAAAAATTATAGCCCAGGTTATTCCTACATAATTTCACCTAAGGAATCCATTTTTGACCTCAAAATTACCAAATTCAATACCAAAAGATGAAAATGCCCTTGGCAGCCCTTAACTTAAGGTTTTAGGCGTAATTTTACCATTTCACATTTGAAGGTTTTCCCACTTCATGATCAACATAAACCATACACAATTTTTCATTCTAAACACAATGGAATCATCAAACCCACCAAAATCTAGTTTAAATACCCCTAAAATAGGTCTGGACAAAAATCACAATAAATTGGAGAAAATGGAATTTCTTGATTCCATTCCATTAACCACCTTCTTTTCACCTCTAATTACATGTTTAATCACTTAATTACACTTCCCACATGATTATTCCAAATTTGGGCAGCGCTTTCCCTTAAGGTTTATTCATCCCAAATTTACAAAAACATCCAAACAATCTACAAACCAAGTCAAGAACCACAACAACAAAACCATAACAACAAAAGGATTGAGGTTCTTAGAGTTACCTTTGATTTCTCAAGCTTTCTTTCTCTAGAATGTCTTCCCCTCTCTCTCCTCCCTTGGAATCTTGCTTGCTAACCATCATATTCATAGAGGAGAAGAGATTAAAGAGGTTTTACACAAGTTAGAAGGCAAGAATGCTTCAAATTACCAACACTTACCTTTGATTTTGCCTTCATGAGCTCTCTTTTCTCTAAGTGTTTAATCTTTCTTCTCTCTCCTTTTTCCTTAGTAATAGATGAAAATGAGATGAAGAAAGACATGATGGTGATTTAAGAAATATCTCTTACCAACTTTTAAAATATAATATTCTATTAAGGTTTATGACATGTGGTTTTCTTTGATTGGTTTATCCTTAACTAATTGGATTTATTCCTTCATCCTTTTAGGCCCAAAAATGATGCCACTTCATGGTCCTAAATGAACCAATTTGGTTCTTTTAATTAATACATATACTTGAACAATTATCATATTTTATGACGTTTCCTATATGTGCTCTTATTTTAGGAAATTCTTATTTAATTCATTGACTCAAGATCATGACACTTGGCACAATTTGTTTCCAAGTAAATATTTTCCTTCTCCTTTAATATTTTGGTAGCAAATATCCACCATTAAAAGGAAAATATGGGCTTTTACTTTATTCCACAATTTGCACAATTACCAACACATTTTTTTCCCAAATTCGCAATAGTTGGCAATTCTGGCAGATTTGCTGACCAAACTTTGAAAATTCATCACTTTATTTGTAGAAACTAAATTAGAGTGATTCTAAAGGCTATGAAACCCTTATTGAGTGTAGTTTCAAGGAAAAACATAGCCTTTACCCAACTATATGCTCAAAATTCCCAGAAATTAGTAAAACCTTACATGTTCTATAATTGGTTCCAGAAACAGGGTCTAATTTTGAAAAATCATATCTCTTAGTGTACTAGTCCAAAAATTACCAATTAGCCATCAAATTAAAGCTTCGGATGTCTACTTTCATCCTATAAAATTTTGTAATTTTTTGACTTCGTTTGCCTATTTAAACATACATTACAAGAAAACTGCCAAGTTGGAAAAATACCCTTGTAGCAATTCCTTATTCTTGGGACTCTTGCTAAACTAGGGCTTAACAATCTACTTAATTCAGGCTTATTCTCAAGCCCTAATCCCAGAATTCGGGATATTACAACAACTACAACAACATCATACTACTCAAGAGGAGCAAGTTTGTAAGATTACCTCTTGGTTGCTCACTTTCTCTCTCTAGGACGCCAGTGCCCTCTCTCTCTTCCCTCTTGATTTTGCTTGCTAAACATGATTTATAAGATTGAGCAGAGGTTAGGAGGGGTTCTCAAGTGATTTAGAAGACATAAGCACTTGAAATCAAGCCTCTTACCTTAGATTTTGCCTCTTGAACCCTAAGACCTTATTGCTCTTCAAACTCTCTCCTCTCTCTATTTTTGTTGCTTCAACTGAAATATGGAGCAAAGAAAGAGATAAAAGCCCCCTTCTAATATCTTTATCCACCTCCTTTCTTTATTTTATTTTATTGCCTTTCTACTTTTTTTTTTGAGTTTTCTTCATCTTTTACTTGGCTACAATTGCTTTCCCTTGGCTCTCTTTAACTTGACGTAGGTTGGCTATTTGAAGGTCTAAATAAGCTTTTTGAATTGACTTCATTTACCTCCACAAATATTTTACTCTTAGTTGCAATTGTTGACCTTTTTGACTTTCCCTTTTACTTGGCATGATTGTTTCTCTTTCTTCTTGCCTTTATCTTTTTGAATTTGGGCTATAAATATTCTTTCCTCTTTCTCCGTTTACTTAACCAAAATCCATCAGGAAAAGGAAGAGGATTTGCTTCTTAAATTACATATTTTACTTCCTCAGTTTACATACAATTATTGACTTTTCAACTTTTACTTTTACTTAGTCTAAAATGTTTCAACTCTTGGGATAAGTATTTCAAATATCCATTTACCTTCTTGCTTCCCTTTTGACCGTCCAACATCATGAGAAAAAGGGAAAAATATGGGCTTTGAATTAAATTTAGCCAAATGACTATTTTGTCCATACATTTTTGCCATTACTTCTCAATTTCCCATGTAGACTAAAAGCTGACAAAATTTTCATTAAAATATGAAAATTCATATATTATTTATAGAAATCCAATTGCAGTGGCTTTAAATGATATGTGACCCTTATAAAGTCTATTTTTTAGGAAAAATATTTCTTTTAGCCAACTGGACGAACAACATGCTAGAATTATTATTTATTGGACAATGTCATAGAAACTTGCCAGTTTCACTTGGCTAACTTCAAAGATACATAACTCTTTGTGTACAGCTCCAAATGACTTATATGACCTATCAAATTAAAGCTTGATAAGCCTACTTTTATTCTGATAATTTTCATATTCATTAGACATTATTTGATTATCTAAAACTTTCACACAACCAGACTACCACACAAGAAAAATACACTAGCAGTAAAGTTTACATCCCTGGGACTCTTACTTAACCAGGGCTTAGCAATCTGCTTGATTCAAGGTTATTCTCAAGCCTCTAATCCCCAAATTTGGGATATTACATTTCTCCCCCCATTCAATAAATTTCATCCTTGAAATTTGAACATCTACAACTTGTGGATCATTCTAGACATTCAGTGTATCCCTCTCGTGTGCAAGTTCATAAAGTATGCATTATAAATTATTTGTTTGTCGACGTTCAAGATTAACTATTTGTTGATTCCTACAAAGCTCATTGTGTATACTATTTAGTATAACACACCATGTTTGTTAGGTCCTATTGTCTAGGGATACTGCCCCCGATAAACATGCAAATTGGGTCTTACTATCTCTATTTTAAAGGAAAAATATTTCCTTTAGCCAACAGGATGCACAACATTCCAGAATTGTCATTCATTAGACACTGCCATAGAAACTTGCAAGTTTCACTTGGCTAACTTCAAAAATACATAATTTTTTGCGTACAACTCCAAATGACTTATATGACCTATCAAATTAAAGCTTGATAAGTCTACTTCTATTTTGAAATTTTCACATTCATTGGATAATATTTAATTATCCAAGAATTTCACACAACTAGATTACACACAGGAAAAATACACTGACAGCAAAGTTTACATCCTTAGGACTCTTAATAAACCGGGGCTTAGCAGTCACTTTTTTTTATTCTGTCAAGAATGATAAAGGGAAAAAAACTGGTCATCCCAACTACAAAAGATCAAATCCATAACATGAATCACTGGCCCTAAAGTACAGTCATCTCAAATGCTGAAGCAATCCTATAATCAACCATAAAAAGATTACAAGGGAGGATATCTGAGAGGAAAATTATGAGGCAATGGAAAATTAAGAAGCAATCCTATAAACAACCATGAAAAGACACTCCTTTGTGGTCTTCAAGTGCAAGCTCCTAGGCTCTAGATTCCTCCATGCTAGTTCCAAGTTGCCTCCCCTAAAGAGTTTAAGGTGCCATGAATTTCTCTGCTCCATGCCAATCCTTTATTAAAAATCACCATTGCTGAAAGTAATTTTCAAAAGGGAACAACTGACAAAAAACTAAATTGGGAATCAATTTCGGCACAAATCTTTATGTGGCAATTGGAAGGTTGGAAGGTAATAATATATAATTATGTATATGTAGCTGTGAATTAAGGATGAGGGGGAGAGAGAAATTGATGATGTGATGATTAACTCTGAACAATGTCCTCAATTTCCTTTCTTTCATCCTGTGCAACCTGCGTATGTCTTTCACCTCGGTTCGTGAGTCCCCCTTCTCAACATGGTGGCTAGGTTGATTAAAAAGGAGGAAGAAAGGGCTTGGGGCCAAAGTTTAGGCCCATTCAAATTTAATTAGCCTAATAACATTTAACCATTAGATTCTATTTTAGCTTCCAACAAAATTATACACCATAGGATCTTCTATTCTGCTTCTCCTTGCCCTACAAGAATTAAATAAAATCGTGATCTATCATATATTTAAAAATATTATCCAATCACAAGATAGCAATCAGAATATTTAACAATTTAAAACCCAATAATCTCATAATCAATTTAGATTTATATTATTTCCTAAAATTGGCTAACAATCCAAATATTATCTAATAAATCCAAATTAGACTAAAATAGTCCCCAAAATAAAAGAATAAGGTGGGATAAAATATATTAAATTTGGGATTTATCAACTCCCCCACACTTATCATTTGTACTCCTAGGAAAATAAATCAAGACCAAGGGAGAATAATCAAATAAAACAAAAGCTTCAAAAGTGAATGTTTAATCACAAGGAAAAAGTAAACAAAAGCATCTCAACACCTCTCTTAACCAAGTGATCTTTTCAACAATCAAGAAAACAAACATCATGGCAAATTACTTGAAAAAGGGGAATCTAAGCTAGAAATCCCTCTCCAAGGATAATGTGTATGTCACTCATCACTCAAAAGCATATAGGCTTGTGTTTACACTCAAATCCACCCTATCTAGTACTCGTTCCATATGCTTGCCAAGAATCTAAGTTCTCCACCATTAGCGAAGCAAATGCAAACATAAATCAAAAGGACTTTTATTAGGTTGTAATAGGGCTAAGGTTAAGGAAGAAAGGGTATAGTATTTGGAAAAAAAACTAAATTGAATATCTTAAAGGATGAAGAAGAGAATGATACAATACATAACATAGGATGCAAGAAATTAAACCAAACTTGAACTGAGTCATTATTCTTTTTTTTCCTTTTCTTTTCTTCTTTTTTCTCCAACTTTCTTAGGCTATGATATATATGCTCTTTCGACGCAAACCTTTATATTGGTGATACAAAAGCTCGGTTACTCAAGCTTTTATAACTTAATAGCACCAAGATGCTACTAGCACGCTCACAGCTCTTACTGGCCGTTTGACATGAAGATCAACATTGGTGATGAAGACCCCCGGTTACTAAGCACAACTCAAACCAATAGAATGGAATCTTATTGCATCTCTTTTTTTCATTCTTTTTTCTTTTTCTTCTTTTTTTTTCCAAGATATCCTACCATACTTTTCATAATGACCCAATTCCTAATTTTATACATGCTCTTCCATCGAAAATAGATATAATGCAATGCTCTTCAACTCCTAAGATATTTAAAAGGGTAGGATTTTTTTTTTCTTTTCTTTTCCTTGTGTTATGGGGTGAAAAAAATAAAATAAAATATAGGCTCAAATGGGCTAAACAAAGGATATATGTATGAAAAGGGTAGGCTTTTTGGCTTATATGGCTAAAATGAAATGAATGCCTTTATCATATTTATGAATACACATGCATAAAAATGTGCCCTCAAATAAGATTCAAGTCAAGTTCTAGATCAAGTAAACAAATAGAGGGTGCACACTGAAAAAAATGCATTATGTAACCCCCTACCTTGATTAGTGTAATTATAATTTTATATTGAATAATTAAATAGGATTAGAGACCATCAGATAAATTACTCGTTCCAATTTCCTACCGTATAGTAGGGTTTTCACAAAAACTTTCAAAATCCTTTCCCTATCCTGGTCTCAGTTTTGAAATTCGAATATAATTACCTGTGCAGTTAATTTACATTCACGTACTTCAGAGTGTATAACCAAATCCCCGGCAACTCCCGGGTACTATACATATACAATATGAGAGTTACAAGTTTCCACTAAGGGATTATATACACAAAATCAAAGGTAATGTTCACACCTCTAAATATACAGTAATCCCTAGTTCAAAATAGATAACCGACATCCTACAATCAAATATACCCCAAGGGGTCCTAATTGCTCTAGGTTACCAGCTTTTCTTTAGAGCCACTAGTCCTGTCTAAAATGTTAGTCATTGGAAGGAATGAGATTCAAGAGAATCTCAGTAGTAACAAATCACTCAATACAGTGCACAAACACATAGCAAATATGATTATGTTAAGCAGCATCACAAAGTATCATGGCTCACGCCACAAACGACAACACTCATGGTTGTAAACTCTATGCATCATCTTTTGCTCCGATCTCTATATATTCATAAAGTATTCACAAAGTATCACTATGCGTCAGCATTCGCTGCGATCTCAATCTATTCACAATGTATTAACAAAGTATTCTCAATGCATGACAAACATACATACAATGTTTTACACACAGTATAAGAGAAAGAGTCACTACCTTGTTCCTTCCTGACGTTCCTCTGCACTGTGGGCTCTCGAGGGCGGTAAATATCAAATCCTATAAACCAAATCAGGGATAACTCGTCAATCTCTTTTCCAAGTTTTCCAATTTTGTACTTCTTTATGTTGGTTATCATTTAGACTCTTTAGGGTGCTATTAAAGGCCTAAACATATCCCTAAAGGGTTAGGAGAAGCTACCTTGAAGATACATTTTCCGGGCAAAGAGCACAGATTTTGGGCTGCCACACTCGAGCATGCCCATACTCACTCGAGTGTTGCCCTCACTCGTGCTCGAGTCCCAGCGAGTGCGACGCAGAAAGTGTTTGCCCCAGAGCAAACTTAACAATATCTCTCACCCTCACACGAGTACAAGAAGCTGTAGTCGAGTGATGACCACAAGTACACTCGAGCACCAGAAAGTGAGGCACATCGAGTGACTTTCCGAGAGCACCCAAAATCTCCAAGGTCTCAAACCTACTCCCTCACTCGAGCACGCCTGAGCTCACTCGAGTGAGACCATATTTCACTCATAAGACAGGAAGTATGCTCACGGTTTCTGCCTGAAGACTTAACCAAAATTCCCAGAAGTTCATATCATGCTCGAGTAAGATCCTCCCTTACTTGAGTGATGCCTATCAGATGCCAAATCACAGCAACTGATATGGTTTTCCAGAATTGACCAATTGGCTACCAAGGGTCCTAAGACTTGTTCTAAAACTCATCCTCACTCATTATAACACAAGAAACCCATTGGTAAACCCAAAACAACCAAACTCCCACTCAAGCAACACATTCCCATCTCTAGGTTACAAGATCACCCAAAACCACAATTTGCCAAACTTCCTCTTTTCAAATCCAAAACAAAACCATTAACTCCCATATACTATTTGACATCTATTTCACTACATTACATCACTCAATTCATATATTCTAAAATCACAAGAAATCAGGGCAAAATCCAGAATCTACTAAGCTTAACAAAAAATCATAACATATATACCAAAATTCATCAAAAGCTTACCCCTTAATCTTGCTGAAACTAAAACCTTGATTCCACCAACTTTCAAATTTGTTCAACTATCAAACACCACTTTTCAACATTCTGAAAGTATGGCAAGGAAGCCCTTAACACCATGAACAACTTTAATAAACATAATATAAGCATTTGAAGGCATTCACTTACCTAACACCAAGCTTTTCTCTTCCTTTTTCTTGGTTAGCTTGGAACGGAAATGGAAGTGAGGAGAGAGATGAGAAAGTGAGTAGATGATGTTGATATTTTTCCCCTTCACACATCCACACACAACCGACTTGACAAGAGAAGAGAGAGGGAAAATTATTTGACTTTTTGTCTTCACATCCAATGGCTCTCATTTAACCACATGGCACCATCTCCTTCTTCCTACCATGATTTCATATGGACTTGTATGCATAGGATTCCACCATATGCTCTTTCAATCCTAGCCATTAATCTCAACTACCAAGGAGTTTCCTCTTCGGTAACGGACCAATCGGTTGGTAAATTTACTATTTTGCCCCTGATTATCACCACGCTTACTAAACCATCACTAGGCACCTTTATATCACATTACACAACATATACTTCAAAAGTGCTTAATTATCATTAATTACATCACTTTGAAGTGATTAATCCTTGATTACAATTCAGGATATTACACATTAGGCTCAAAATCTCACTAGGTCTATATGATTACAAGCCTAAATCAACTAAAGTCAAATCCATTACTGTTTAGTCTATTAGCTCACAATATGATCAATAACATTTCAAATCAAGAATGCATAATGCTAAAGTTACTTAAAACTTGCAATTTTGTTTTTCAAAAAATTTCCTTTCTTTTCTGGAAAATAAGGAACAAAAGCCAAAATATTGTTCTTTTTCTCATTTTAAAAACAAAGAACAAGAACCAAGAGTAAGAACAAAATCTCTCCCCTACACTTAAATCATGCATTTCCCCCAATGTAGAAGATGGGTCTAACCAATATCAACAAGCAATGCAAGCAAAAGAAGAAGGAAGGAATACAACAGGACTATCAAGAGCATGAAGACCCAAATGAGGTAGCATAATTGGCATCTCTCTTTTGTCTGGTTGTAAGTCACATGAAAGCACTAGTGATGTCATCTTTTAATGTTCAGTAAACATCTCCTTTTTTAGAATCCATAGATAATGTTTCAACTCAAGTATAGAAGGTGTCTGGACAGGAGGAGTCAATCATGTACCTGTACAAAATCATTGCACCAAGCAGTTTCTTGTCCCACGTAGATATAATCAATAAAATGGGACCTATCAAGAATCAAGGAAGATCCTAAAAGTAATTGTTCAACAAAAAGTGTTGCAGCGTGCAAATACTTTGAACAACCCACAAAATCAATATGATTCTTCTTAGTAAGAGTTTAGTTCTCTAAAGAATGAATCAAGTGATGATCACTCAAAATGGTCTTACTATGCTTACTTTCATTACTCAAGACAAATTTCACCTATGAAACATCATGATGCAATATGATCTTACCATCTAAATGCTTATTTGAATCAAGACTTCCCCCACACTTACCTTCAATAATATCCTCATTAACAATAGTCATGTTAAGAGCATTAGTAGTATCAATAAAATCAACAGAGACATTACTTTCATCATTTAAAGAATCGTCATGATTAGTGTCAAGTAGGGTATTTTTAAAATCAATAGTGTTAGGGGATTCAACAGTAATCTCTTCATCAACTTCATCGTTAGAATCAGAAGAATTGATAGGACTAGAAGCATTAATGCATGAATCACAAGATTCAACATGATTTAAATCAACTATTCAATTCAGAAACAACATTAGTGCATGCATATTCAGCTAATGTACCAATTATCCCATCATTTAAAGTGGTAGAAGAAAAAGGGCATAAATCATTAGAAGGTGAAAGTGTATTACCATATGGAAATTCACTCTGAACTTCTAATTCTTCATTTTGGAAATTGCTAATTGCATTTGACAACATCTCAATTTGAGTATGTAGAGCTTGAATCTGTTGTCTATCCTGCGCTTCCTCTTCTAGAAGGAGTTTCATCATAACATCCATCTTTTTTGATAATCTTGAGTCCTCATCATGAATTGGTATAGTTTGATTGACATATCCAAGATTTGAGTGATCATGCCATCTAGGATTAAATGAAATTATACATGGATCATATATCTTCTCAATACCATAGTCATAATGATAAGGCATATAAGTGTAAGAAAAATTTTCAAAAGGTTAAGCATTCCGAGCCATCATCATAGGATCAAGTTCAATTTTTTTTAAAGATAAGATTGAATTATGAAATAAACAACTATCTGAGAAATCACCTAAAAGCTCAAACCTAAAGACTAACCATTGCTCCCCAGCAACGACACCAAAATTTATGTGTGCTTCTATTACTAAAGCAATCAATTAAATGAGGACCAACTACAAATGCAATATAGTGGTAACCTAGGTCATTGTCTCAAGGAGCAATCTATGGGTTTTTCTTTAGATTAAATTAAAGTGATGAAAAATGCAATGGAATGAATCTAAACTAAAATGCAAGACACTACTACCTAAATGTAAGATGTAAATGACTCTACAACATATATGAGAATGAAACAAACCTAAAAGAATTTGAATGCAATTTTGGGGGGTTTTTTATGAAAGAGGAATTAAAATCCTAAGCAAAAGATTGATTAAAAAGAAAGACAAACAAACAAAAATTTAATTTAGTTATGATGATGAAGGGGACAACTTAAGATTCACATGGAGTTTAACTTTCTTAGCCCAAATTAATTAATTAGAACAAAGGGAGGTTGATGAAAGATTGGAATTAATAAATTTAATCACCTAATTAAAACATGGGAAACCTATAAACTCAATAACACTCACTCCACTAAAAAACTCATAATGAGACAGGTGGTGGCTAATTAAATTCATTAAACACCAATCACGATTAATTTCAAAGTAATTTTTGAAATCTTGTTTACAATTATCCAATTGAACGACTAGACAATTAACAACCAAATTAAACAATCAAGAGATTTACCTAAATTAACAATTAAATTAATAATGAAAACTCAATTAATAATTCAATTGACAATTTAAATGTTTGCAAACAAAAATTCCAGTAAACGTCTCAAGCACAAAATAATCCAAAATATCTATCCAATCTAAAAGAGATATGTCTACAATCTAAAATTAGATTATTCTTAATTATTACAACTCAAAATCATTTAAAAATAAATAATCTTAAGTCTTGAATCAAAAAGGTAAAAGGAAAGAAACTCCCTTGTGGTCTTCAAGTGCAAGCTCCTAGGCTTTAGCTTCCTCCATGCTCCTCCCAAGTTGCCTCTCCTAAAGAGTTTAAACTACCATGAATTTCTCCGCTCCGTGCCAATCCTTGTTAAAAATCGTCATTGCTGAAAGTAATTTTCAAAAGGGAACAATAGACAAAAAACTAAATTGGGAATCAATTCCTGCATACATATGTACATGGTAGTTGGAAGGTTAGAGGAGAATATATATAATTATGTATATGTGGCTATGAATTTAGGACGAGGGAGAGAGAAATTGACGATGTGATGACTAACTCGAAACAACATCCTCAATTTCCTTTCTTTCATCTTGTGCAACCTGCGTATGTCTTTCACCTCTGTCCGTGCGCCCCCTTTTCAACATGGCGGCTAGGTTAATTAAAAAGGAGGAAGAAAAGGCTTGGGGCCAAAGTTTGGGCCCATTCAAATTTAATTAGCCTAATAACATTTAACCATTAGATTCTATTTTAACTTCCAAGAAAAATTATACGCCATAGGATCTTCTATTCTGCTTCTCCTTGCCCTGCAAGAATTAAATAAAATCATGATCTATCATATTTCTAAAAATATTATCCAATTACAAGATAGCAATCATAATATTTAACAATTTTAAACCCAATAATCTCATAATCAATTCAGATTTATATTATTTCCTAAAATTGGCTAACAATCCAAATATTATCTAATAAATCCAAATTAGCCTAAAATAGTCCCAAAAAAAATGAATAAGGTGGGATAAAATATATTAAATTTTTGGATTTATCAGTTATTCAAAAATTCTCGTGAGTTTTACCGATAATAGAGATTCAGGCTAGAACTAAGAATGGCAGTCAATGAAGTGTTAGACTAGATTAGTCTAAACTAAATTAAATTACGAAGATCAAGCTACTCAAGAATTCATCTCATAGAGTTACTCAAAAATTCTCGCATGTTTTACCGATAATAGAGATTCAGGCTAGAAATGAGAATTATACTCAACAAAATGTTAGCTAGATTAGTCTAAACTAAATTAAATTATGAACATCTAGCTACTTAAGAATTCATCTCATATGGTTACTCAAAAATTCTTGCGAGTTTTACCGGTAATAAAGATTCAGGCTAGAAATGAGAATGGGCTTTAATAGATTGTTTGACTAGATTAGTCTAACACCCATGTATCTTCAATTTGGGTTTTAAACCATTAAAACTCAGTTCTATGAAAAATCTCCAAATTGGGATTCTCAAGCCCTAGTCTAAATCCTTTAGGCTATATTTGCCTAAATAGAGGGGAGTGGAAGGGAGGGACTTTAATGTAGGGGATGGAAAGGTAGGGTTTGAGAGGGATTTTCTTTTACCTTGTTTGGATTGACAAAAGAGAGGGGATGAGAGGGACTTTAATATTACCATGTTTGGTATAGGAGGGGAGCTTATAGGAGGGGAGCTGCAACAAAGACCGAGGCATACATACCTGTGACTAGTTTTGTGTAAATAAGTGAAGGGTATTATGGGAATATTTTAAAATAGCATGGACATATTAGTTAATATAAGCCAAAACATTAACCTTTCCCTTTAAATTCCCCTAAGTTTGGAGGGGAGAGGCTATCTTTTGCTGAATAAATTTATAGATATTTGGAAAGGGGTGAAAATCATATGAATATTAGTAGTAACACACACAATCAATCATATAAAATGTGATAATTAAACATGCAATACATCATATAATGTAACGGAACAAATATACTGTAAACATGTCCGTCTGTTTGGCATTCAAGATCAAATGATCGTTTGTCCCTATTGGCCACAATGTGTACACTGTAAATGATAATTTGACCCTTACTTGCTACAATGTTACAGACCAGATAACTGTCTGTCCATACTTATCTCACTACCTCAGTTGGGTCCCACTTGGCCTTATGGTATTTGTGCTTTTTCCTCTGGGTGGTACTTGTGCTTTTCCCACACCACAGCTAGGTTTTTCTAACAAGCAATTTATATCAAAGAACATGGTAACACATCATATAAACAATCACATAGTGTATGAAAGATAGAGTTACTACCTGAAATCCTTTCCAATAGTCTACTACTCCTGTCTAATGATTCTTGATCTAACTCGGGCAAATGTCAAATCCTAAGATTCCAAATTTATAATAAATGAGTTATTACTCATTCATGTCTTATTCCTAAATTCATATGGTTGGTTATCTCTACCAAAAATGCATAATTACCAAAATACCCTTAGGAATCCGGTCTAATTTCCCATTATTGTAATATCCTGGATTGTAATCAAGGATTAATAACTTCAAAGTGATGTAATTAATATTAATTAAGCACTTTTGAAGTATATGTTGTGCAATATGATATAAAGATCATTAGTGATGGTTTAATGAGTATTGTGTTAATCAGGGGCAAAATGGTAAATTTACCGTTCAATCCGTTAGTTACTGGAGAGGAAACTCTTTGGTAATCAAAATCAATGGTTAGGATGTGTTGAACAAGAGGTGGAATCAAGTGTGGATGGGAATATGTGAAATCATGGTAGGAGGAAAGAGATTATGCCAAGTGGCAAGCTATGGACCATGGATGAGGTCAAAGTTTTCAAACTCATTCCTTCTCTCCTCTTAGTCGGTTTTTCATGGGGAAGAAGGAAAGAATGATCATCATCAATATCTCACTTTCTCTCTCCATTCTCTCCATTTCTGGCGAACCAAGCAAAAAAGAGAAAGGAAGGGTTTGAAATTTGTGAAGGTAAATGACTTCACAAGCTTAAACACTTTTCATTGATATTGTGCAAGTGGTCAAGAGCTTTCTTTCCATGTTTTCAGACTTGTGATTGGTGGTGTATGGAAATTTGAGGAAACTTGAAAGTGGAAGAATCAAAATTCTGATTTCAGCAAATGAAAGAGGTGAGTTTTTGATGAAGCTTGATGTAATTGTTTTGGCCATTGGTTTAGTTTTGTGAATTCTGGATTTATGCCCTGATTTCTTGAGATTTTAGAAGATATGAATTGAGTAATATTTGGTAGTGTAATAGATGTCAAATGGTGCATAGATGCCAATGGTTTTGGTTTGGATTTGTGGAGAGGAAATTGGTCATATGTGTCTTGGAGTGGTTTTGGTGAAGGAGAGATGAGATTTTGTTGTTTGAGTGGAAATTTGAGTGTTTTGTGTTTGCCAATGGGTTCTTTGTGTTAAATCAAGTGAGAATGAGTTATGGTATGAGTTTTAGGACCATTGGTAGTTAATTGGTAAATTCTGGAAAATCTTATTAGTTGATGCGTTTCTGGGCATCTGATGGGCATGCTCGAGTGAGGGAGGAGTTCACTCGAGCATGATGCAAGTTTCTGGGTGTTTTGTGAAGGTCTTCGGGCAGAAAGCGCAAGCATGCTTCCTGAATTGTGAGTGAATCATGAACATGCTCGAGTGAGCATGTGCATACTCGAGTGAGGGTGTATTTTGGTGCTACAGGGGAGCATCTCAGGAAATCACTCATGGGTGGATTACCAAGAGTGAGCGTGGCACTCGTGAGTATTGAGAGGTCACTCGAGCACTAGGATTGTGCTCGAGTGCATTTGAGGTTTGGAGGGAAGGGTCACTCTCTGGTTGTCACTCGCTGAGTCTCACTTCCTGGTGCTCGAGTGCACCTAAGGGCTCTGCTCGAGCACAGCCTCTTGTGCTCGAGTGAGAGTGTGTGATTGTGTCCAAGTTTGCTCTCGGGCAAACACTTTCTGGGGTTCACTCGCTAGTGCTTGAGTGAATTGGGGGTCATGCTCGAGTGAGACCCTCCGTGCTCGAGTGAAGCGACCAAAATTCAGTGTTTAGTCTTCTAAAGAGGGATTTTTGGGGGTGGCTATCCCAACCCTTTAGGCATATGTTTAGGCATTTAATGACCATCTAAAGAGTCCAAAGGAATACCAACTTAGAGTGTTATGGAATTAAGAACTTGGAAAAGGAAATTAACCTATTGTCCCTATTTTTATTATAGGATTTGACATCTGCTATCCTCGTGAGCCTATTGTGCCAGTGACCGTCAGGAAAGGATCAGGTAGTGACTTTTCCTTCGTACCATATGTGATGCATTGTATGTGTGTATTTTCATTGATTTACGATAAGTTCGTATGTTGCGACTTATATGGATACGTGTAAGCACTGTCAGTCCAATAGTCCCTGAGTAGCTAACAACAGATTGGGTAAGGGTTGTAAGCCTTCTCGGCGGAGAAAGGGGATGAGGATGAGGTGTGATTATGTGATTATGTGGGCCGAAAGGCTAGTTGTGAGCCGAAAGGCTGTTTGTGAAGGCCGACGGGCCAATTGTGAAAGCCGGATAGCTATAAGAGCTATAAGGCTATGTTTATGCACTACCACACCAACAGTCCCTGAGTAGCTAACAACCGTTCGGGTTTGGGCGGTGTGCCTTCCCGGCGGAGAAAGGGGATGAGGGTGGAGTGTGATTTATGCTGCTGCTGCTGTATGATGATTTGCTTACATGCTATGTGTTTATATGTGGTATAAATGTTTAGTTACTACTGGGATTCTCTTGAATCTCATTCTTTCTTTTGACTAACCTTTCAGACAGGGCGAGTGGCTCTAAGGAGAAGCGAACGACCCGGAGCGGTTAGAGCTTTATAGGGACATTTAGCGTGGGTTTGTTGGCTATTCATTTTGGATAGGGGTTTACTGTATAACGTTGAGTTGTAAATAGTTTGAGTACTTGGTTTTGTAATCCCCTAATCAGGATTTGGAACTCTATATATTTATATAGATAAACCCGGGGGTTGCCGGGGTTAAGTTATAAACTCTGATATATGTGAATGTAAGTTAACTGCGCAAGTGATTATATTCGATAATTAAAATCAAGACCGGGATAGGAAAGAAGTTTTGAAAATTTTGTAAGTTCCTACTCGTTAGTAGGTGATTTAGCAAGTTTTTAGCTATCCAAAGGTCTCTAACCCTTTTTTTACCATGCGTTATCGAATCTTAATTACGTTAATTAAGCCAGGGGGTTACAATTATACCCGGTATAACTGTACCTTACCAAAAATTATGACCTTAGCTATTTCTACACAATTTTGATGTAAAATCCATTTTTTACCTTAATTTGCCAAAATCACACTCCATTACCCAAATTACCCTTGCAGCCACGTATGTTATGGTTTCAGGGGTAAAATTGTCATTTCACACCCTAAAGCCTCCATACTTCATTTTTTCACATTTTCCCTACATAATTTTTTATTCTAAACACAATGGGAACATCAAATTCATCAAATTCTAGCCCAAACATAGCAAATCACCCCTAGCCAAAATTCAAGAAATTTAGGAAATTTGGAGTTTCTTGTTTTCATTCAACAAAATAGCTCCTTTTTCTCCCTAATTCACTTCTTGAACCCTTTAATTACACTTCCTACATGATTAATCAAAATTTGGATAGCACCCCCTCTTAGGGTTTATGCCTCCCAAATCACAAATTATGATAACTAAGCCAAGTATTCAACCAATTCATCAACAACAGCCATGAATCAACAAATATAACAATGTTTCTTGAATTACGACTTGATTCATTCTTCTTTCCTTGAAAACTGTCCCCTTTCTTTTTTGTTCTCCTTGATTTTCTTCTTGCTTCATGTGATTTCAAGCAAGATATGTGGATTAGAAGAGGTTTCTAAGGATTGAGAGACAAGAACAAGTGAATTTTGCTTGCAAACTTACCTAGGTTTACTTCTTGAATCCTTGTCTCTTCTTTTGCTCTTTGTCTTCTTCAAGATGTTGTTCTCTCTCTTCTCTCTCTATTTGGCCAAAATTTTTGCCCCTTGGGAGGAGTGTCTAAGAGCTTCTTGAAATATCTCCTTCCACCTCCTTAAAATAATGTTTGCTTATTAAAATTTTTTCACATGTTTTTTATCTTTTGCTTCTTTTTTCCAATTGGTTTCATAAGCTTCTACTTGGTTCTAAATGCTTCCACATGGCTTAGTTTTTGTTCAAGTATTTAATATCTCTTCCTTTCTTCCTCCTTAACCGACCTTGGCCCTTGATTTATTAGCCAAATAACCGTTTTGCCCTTACATCTCTTAAATTCTTGAATTAAATGTTGCCTTCCTTTTTCCTTTTTAGCTCTTGCTAAAAATTTCATATTAAATTAGGACAATAATTGTGCTTTTCCTTTTTCCATTTTGGGCTACAAAATTAGGCCTTTAAGGAGACAAAAATTGAAATTTTATGTCTTAACTTAGCCACATTTCATGCAGCCTCTACTTCTAATCTTCAAGCATTTTAAGTGCACCAAAACCCACCATTATATTCCATTTAATATAATAAATGTACAAGGAATTTTGGTGAATAAAATTTGGGATATTACACCCCTCCCCTCCCCTCCCCTCGTAGGAAACAAACCCGTAGAATCTCATAATTAAGGAGGAGGAAGAAGAAGAAAGAGAATGGGGAATTATAGAGGCTTACTAAAGATTAGAAGTCTTAGGATGCTCTTGGAATAGAACCCTAGAAGAGCTATTGCTTCTCTACGTCTGAACGTGAAAAGAATCAAATTAGGGTGCCTCCTTTTATTTATAATATTATTATATTTATTTAATATTATTATTATTTTATTATATAGATATATATATTGGGATATTAGAATTCTCCCCACCTATAGGAATTTTGTCCCCAAAATTCAGATGATCAAGAGTTTGAATTATACCTTAACCAAATAGATGGGAGGTACTCACGCCTCATACTTTCCTCCGTCTCCCACGTAGCATCACCTGGGGTATCCCTTTCTAAAAGATCTTCAACAATTTAATTATCTTATTCCTCAATTGTTTATCTTTTACATCTAGGATCCTATATGGTTCTGCCTTTAAGGTCAAATTCTCCTATAACTCTACTTCTTCTAGTTTGGTCACATAAGTTGGATCTGATTGGTACTTCTTTAATTGGGAGACATGGAAGACAATGTGCCCATTGGATAAATATGGAGGTAATACTATTCGATATGCCACCAATCCAATATTCTCCAAAATTTCACATGGTCTAATGTAGCGAGGTGTTAACTTCTTTACCTTGATAGACCTTCATATTGCAGTAGTAGGAGAGACTTTGAGGAAAATATGATCCCTTACTGCAATTCTAATAGCCTCCTACGTCTGTCAGTAAGATTTTCTAGCGACACTGAGATGTTAGATGCATTTGCCTGACTATCTCAAGGTTCTTAGTAGTTTCCTCCACTAAGTATGGACTAATGGTGGTCCTTGCACTTAATTCTGTCTAATATAAAGGAGATATGCACTTTCAACCATATAAAGCATCAAATGGTCACATCTAGATGCTTGCATTGTAGCTATTATTGTAGGCGAATTCAGCTAATGGAAGGTGCCTAGGCCAACTTCCCAACAATTCCACCACACATGCCGTTAACATATCTTCTAGGGTTTGGATAGTACTTTTTATTTGTCCATCTATCTGGGGGTGGTAAGTTGTACTGAATTTCAATCTCATCCCCAAAGCTGTTTTAAGGACATTAAAAAATCATATGAGAATTATAGGTCTCTATCTAAAATAATGTCTTGATGGACCCCATGTAGTCGGACAATCTCATTTACATACTACTATGCCAGTTTCTCTAAGGGAGAGTTTGCTTGAATGGGCAAGAAGTGGGCTAACTCAGTTAACCGGTCCTTAACAACCCATATAGCATTATATCTACTTGTCGTCGATGGTAAACCCATCACAAAGTCTATCGAAACACTATCCCATTTCCATGTGGGGACATTAAGGCTATGCAGAAGACCAGGAGGTCTCTTATGCTTGATCTTAATTTTCTGGTAGTCAAGCACTATGAGACAAAGTTTATGACATCCTTTTTCATCTCAGGCCACCAATAATCCTGTTTTAAAACATGGTACATCCTTTTCACTCCAGGATGGATAGTGTACTTACTTTGATGAGCTTTTTCTAAAAGAAAATTCTTCAACTTTTCATTATTAGGAATGTAGATTCAACCCTTAAACCTTAAGAGTCTATCACTACCTATCTTATAGTCATCAGTGTCTTCCTTTTCTACCTTTTCTTTGGCTCTGAGTAAGAATTCATCCTCCAACTGAGTGATATGCAACTCGCTCCAAAACTCATTCCATACCTTTAATGTCCTCAGGGTGGTCACTTGGTCATCTAAAAACTTTGTGTCCCTTATACAACCCAACCAATGGTGCTCAGCTAGGCTCATCTAAAACACATGTACCATTTTCCTACTTAGGGCATCTACGACTGCATTCGCCTTTCCCAGATGGTACTTCAACTCAAACTCATAGTCATTTAGAAATTCTATCTACCTTTACTATCAATTATTCAGTTCCTTTTGATCCATTAGATGCTTTAGATTCTTGTGGTAACTAAATACCTCAAATGTTGATCCATAAAGATGATGTCTCCATATCTTCAATGAGAAGACTATGACTACCAATTTGAGGTCGTGAGTATGGTAGTTTTCTTTATATGGTCTAAGCTGTCTTGATGCATAAGCCACTACCTTGTTGTCCTGCATAAGCACACACCCTAGTTGTTTTAATGAGGCAACTAAATACACAGTGTACAACAGATTGGGATCAGGGATGGTGAGAACTAGGGTGGTGGTGAGTTTAGTCTTTAGCTCTTGCAATGCCACCTCATATTTATTTGTCCAAACAAAAAGCTGGTCTTTCTTGGTCAACTTAGTCAAAGGCATTATGATCTGCGAGAAGCCTTTTATGAATTTCAGTAATACCTAGCCAAGCCCATGAAACTTCTCACCTCAGTTACTGTCTTTGGCATTTCCCGCTTTAGCTCCACGTCAACCTTACTAGGGATGACTACTACTCTTTTAGCTGACACCACATGTCCTAGGAAATTCACTTCCTTAAGCCAGAATTCACACTTACTAAGCTTAGTGTAGAGTTTAAGATCTTTCAATACTTGTAGAGCTATTCTCAAGTGCCCCTTATGTTCCTCTTTATTTTGTGAATAATTCAAGATATCATTGATAAATACTACGATTAATTTATCTAAGTATGGTTTGAAAATCAAGTTCATGTAGTCCATGAATATTGTTGTAGTGTTAGTCAATTTGTAACACCCCATTTTTATTCACTTATATGTCTTGTAAATATTTATAGCATTTAATGAAATAAAATGGTGAATTTGGATACAATTAAAATGTCAACAACACCTTTCGATGAAGTTACATGGCAATTGGGCTAAAACAAGTCATGAAGCTCATGCTTGTTTTTCAAAAAGCCCATTATGAAGGCCCAAATTTGGAGAATAAAAGAGCATAATTCTTAGGCCAACATTAAGGGTGGATTTTGGGCCAAAAAGGAAAGGAAAGAAGGAAGAAACACTTTGGTCCAATAAATTACAAAAATGTATGGGCAAAATGCTAATTTGCCAATCAAGAAAAAAGATAAATCATTTTCCTATTTAATAGTGGTCATTTTAGACGAAATAAAGATAATAAGGGGAAAATAAATATTTACCGATAAATATCCCAATTTTTGAGCAATTGTAGCCACGTATATGAAGTTTGAAAAGTCAAAAAGTGAATAAGTACATAATTAATTAATTGAAGAATGGAATTATAGAAATTCAAGGAGCATTAATTATTTCCCTTTCCTCTTTGAATTTTCGTCCAAATGGGAAATAAAGGGGAAAATATTTGACTTGATAGCTAATGATGCCGTGTGGACTTATCTTTAGCCAAGTAAAAAGATATGAAGCAAAAAGTAAAATTGCATATGGTGAAATTTCATTAAAATATATTAAACTTAAGGAGGTGGATTGGAGATATTTTAAAGTATCCTTATCTTTTCCATTAGGCCATAGTTTCGGCCACAAGATGGAAAATAGAGAGAGAAAGAGTTTTAAGAACAAGAGAGAGTTCAAGAGGTTCAAGAAGGAAAAATTCAAGGTAAGTTGGTGAAATTCAAGTGTTCTTGCCCTCTAGCTTATATAAAACCTTCTCTAACCTCTATATCTTCATGAATATTATGTGTAGCAGCAAAAATTCAAGGGAAGAGAGAAAGAGGGTGATGCCCTAGAGAGAGAAATTTGAAAGATCAAGAGGTAACTCAAGAACTTTAATCCTCTTGGTTCATATGTTTTTGTTGTGGTGGTTATTGTTGATGTTGTTTAATTTATGTTGATTTGATGAATTTTGTAAATTTGGGATCATGAAACCCTACAGGATAATGCTGCACAAATTTTCACAAATCATGTTTAATAAGTGTTTAAGAAGTTAAAAAAGTAATTAGGAGATAAAAGAAATGAGTATAAAAGGTTAAATCAAGAAAATCACATTTTCCCTTTTCTTCGAGGAAGTTTTGGTCAAACCAGATTTCAGGGGTTAGGGCTAGAATTTCATTAATATAATACTTCCATTGTGTTCAGAAGGAAAAATTGTTTAGGGTTCATGTTAATCATGAAGGGTGAAAAGCCTTGGAATGTGAAATAACAAAATGACCCCTAAAACCCTAAATAGGAGCTGCCAAGGGCAAAATTGTCTTTAGGTAGTGAATTTGGGAAAAATCAGTTCAAAAATTGATTCTACACACAAAGTTATATAGGAATAGTCTGAGTCAAAATTTTAAGAAAAGTATAGTTTATTAGGTGCAAAAGGGCTTGGACCAAGTCCCTTAGGGTGGTACATGAATGAGTCTAGAGTGGTACATGAATGAGTTTGAAATAGTCTAGAGTGGTACATGAATGAGTATTAACTCAATTCATGTAAACTTGGAAATTTTAGGACCAGATAGCTTACTCACACCGGAACACAGTTAGAGCCAAGAAAAGGGGATTAAGGTAGTGACTCTTTCTTTCTCACACTATATGAATTTGTATATACTTTGTGTATGCCATCTTCTATAATATGTATGATACACAGTGCCTATGGGTACACCGATATATAGTACCATAAGGGTACACCGATATTGCCTAATCTGTGGTCTTGAGCCCAACTGAGGTATAGAACAAGTAGGGGTTGAAATAGTAGTAGGCCCTAAACACATGTGCATATTTCCAACCAAACTAAATTATGTGTTATTAGAATATTACATTATATGGTAATTGGCAAATTTATTTATTGCATTTTCTATGAACGATTGTCTGTTACTACTGAGATTCATTTGAATCTCACCCTTTCCAATATTTAAAACAATCCAGCAGAAGCTAGCGGCTCGAAGGATAAGGTGGGAAATGCCAGCGTCGAGGGGTTATGGTGTTAACAAAGATTGTTGTTGGTTGTAGTTAGTTTACTTTAGTAATTTTAGATAACCTTGTATGTATTTTTCAAATCCTATAGCGATGGCCTGTATTGTAAGCAAGTACTTTTTATCAGTATATTTCTAATATTTCTATATGCTTGTGGAATGGTGCCTTTATCACTCTGGCAAATATCAAAATGTTAAGGGGTTTCATATTTTTTGTATCAAAGCTTAAAGTGGTTTTGGCATTAACAGCATAGTATACTTATATGGTCTTGTTTACATGTTGATAAGACTGATGGTCCGAAGGCAACGATAGCGAGATAGATCACCATCATTGGTGAACCAAGGTTCCCTAGGTTAAAGGATTCCCAAGGGGCAACCTTCTATTGAGACAAGGATGCCCAGGGAGTGGGTCCAAGTCAATTCAGTATATAGGCCTCAATGAGACCAAGGCCAGAACATCAGTGGGAGACACTGCACAACCACTATTTGACGATATGGAGTCAAACTCGAGTATCGCTGACCTTTCTACAGTTGAGCCTATGCATGTACCATATAACCTATAGTCGAATAAGGAGTTGTGGGAGTATATCCGGGGCAAATATCGGTGGGCTGTTCAAGCACATGCCACACCCGTTGATCAATATCTTGCTTATCTGGATGCCATGGACTTCCTATATCGAAACCAGGTACTGTTGGAGTTAAATTATCTAGATGAGTTATGGATCTTTTCCATGATGGAATTTTTCCCAGATACAGTGTTTTGGAACCGGAAGAAAAATGAGATTATTGAGCGGGGTCTGAACGATCATTTTGGAGAATTTATGGAGCACATGACGGACTATGTGTGAAAATATATATACTGGGAGTAATTTGTAGTCTAGACACAATATATTGGTGACTGGAGGAAGTCAGCATGACTTTTGAGATAAGGGCAGTCATAAGGTACCGGTAGATAGAAGAAAATAGAGCTTATATCTATGTTTTGGCATAGGTATACAAAAGTTAAGCATGCTCAACCCAGGGAAATCTCAGGATAGGTGACCCCCTAGGAAACTATATACATAGTTATGTTATGTGATGAGAAAAAGGACAAAGTCATATTGTACAGTATTTTTAAAGCTATTTGATTTTAAGAGCTTTCCCTAACTACTATAAATATCCATGGTATGATATATATATGACATATTTGTGTACTTGACATTTTGAGACATGACAAAAAAGCCCTTATGCTTATATGAAATTGATTTTTTCTCTATTTTCATAGAGTGAAGTACAAAGATGGTACAAAAATATGGTAGACCATGATGAGGGAATAATAATCATGTACTAGACCCTCAACCTGACCCAATACAACAAATATTAGGTATGCATACTTACCAACAGGAAATAATGAATGATATCAGGGAGGAGTTGCAAGAAGTGTAGCAAAGACAGGATCGTCTAAAAGATCTGGCAAGAGGAGATGGTGAGTTTAATCCATCAGAGGGGCCTCAACTAGAAGATCCTTTACCTGATCCTGAAGCTGATATTCTTTAGACTTGGGTTAGAAGATTTAGTAAACAACAACATCTTGTCTTTAGAGGAAAATTTGATCCACGGCAAGCTGAATATTGGTTGTCATGATTAGAGAAGATATTTAACATCCTATTATGCACTGATGAAGTTAAAGTCCTCATGGCAATTTATAAGCTTGAGGGTGATACAAATAGATGGTAGAAGAACACCAAACTGATTCTTCAAGGGAGGAATATTCCGGTGACATGCAAATTACTCCAAGAAAAATTTAATGAGAAATATTTTCCCCGTTCAATCAGGAAGGAAAAGGAAAAAGAATTCCTAAATATACAATAGGGTGATAAAGAGTGCTTTGATGAGTACTTAGCTCGCAATATTTGGTTGTCATGATACTTATCATACCTTAAGTATCAGGATGACAATGAATGGAGGTCGGATATGATGATCCAAGGGTTGAAACAAGCACTGAAGGAGAAGTTTGTCTCCAAACATTTTACAGAGTTCAATAAGGTAGTGGAACAATGTCAAATTACTGAGAATAATTTGTTGAGCTTGTACTCAAACAAAAACATCAACATTAAGGGTATGTTTAGTAGTAGGAGTTCTTCTCAAAAATAAAAAGAACAAAGTGGACCACCTAGGGGTAAAAATAAGAAGCCATATTAGGCTGGAGGCCTTGGGAATCAAAGACCCTCTCAATGTAGAACATGCTGGTATTGAAACAAGCCATACCATCCTGATAGGCTCCAACTCGACCAATAACTTGTTATATCTATGGTAGGTCAAGGCATTATACTATTAATTGCCCGCAGTAGCAGCAACATCCTACTGAACCCAGACCAAGAGTATAAGGCAGAGTGTATATCATTACTCGGGAGGAAGCCGGGAAGTCTCTTGAACTAATTCAAGGTATGTTTTACCTTAATGGCAATTCAATACAAGTAATGTATGATTCAGGTACTAGTCATTAATTTATTGTATATAATTGTATGAGACGGCTAGGCCTGAGAGTATATAAATTTCCATATAACCTGGAAATGTCTACGCCCATGGGTGTTAGAATTATCACATCCAAAGTTTGTCTGAATTGCATAATAAATACTGAGTGGCATAAATCAACGGTGGATTTGATTTGTTTACCAATGCAAGGTTTGGAAATTATTCTAGGTATTGACTGGTTGACAGCAAAGAATGTATTACTAGATTGTAGAAACAGATGTTTGAAATTGTGCCCTAAAGGCCAATTATTGTACTTTAAACATTATTATTTAAATAATTTCTCCATTCTGTTATCATATTATTTGCATGTTATTTGTGATAATTGTATCCTTGGATAAATCATAAAGATTGTCCTAAAATGTCCCTAATCGGTCGTCTATGTGGGAGCAGAGATAAAACAAGACTAGTATGACTTTGATAAGATATGGAAATACGAATCGAAGTCTTAGGCACTTGTAAGAGTACAAGGTGCTGGACCGACCCACTATAAGAAAGCTACATGGATCAAGTCATAAGCTTTTCTCATGTACAACCACGTCACAGTGCCCTTTGACCTGAGGTCATCATGGATTCCTACATAAGAGTTGCTAAGCTTTAACCTGGTCAAAAGTCACTTTTGACTGGGTGATGATAAAAGCTACGATCGGGCTTGGTGGTTTTTCATGTAGAGGAATATGAATGATCAAGATGGAATTTGTCCCTTACATTAGTAGAGAGATATTACTGGGCCCCTCGATAAGTGAGTCTGAGAAATATTTGGCTATACTACGATGGAAAGAGGTTTCCATTTCTATTGTCAGACTACTTAAGAATCGAGAAAGTAATGGCCATGAACAAAGGAATGACATTATCCATGCCTCATCCTCGACCGATATATCATGCTACAAAAGGGACGTGACATGGTTGTATGACAAGTTGCTTCATGTTAACGATCCTCATAAGAATTGGGTAGTCATAATGCCTTGCTAGAGGCCGCTTGCCACTTTTGGGTTAGTACAGTTATTGGCCCACTTCCAACTTCGTATGGGCCTATAGGGTCACACACAAGAGTGGCCAAACAGGAGATAATGTTTAATCTAGGGTAGATGAATTTTATATTCATATATATAATATAAAATTTGTGAAAATAAAATTAATAATATTATATATATGTGTGTTTGTGTATTTTTGAAATACATATTTGTGTGTGTGTGTATTAGATGATATTATTATATTGTGTTAGTTTTAAATTTAATTTTATTAAGATAAATTAAATCAAATGTCTCTTTATTTGGATTAAATAAATAGGTTAAATTAAAACTATTGGACAGATTTAATTTAAACTGAATTTATTTAATTAGCTTATCAAGATAATTAATTGTTAATGAATTACAAAATTAATAAAGATTGATTTTGAAATTCAAATATAGCCCCATGTGTTATAAAATTGTGAGCAGAAAAACTCTGACACGAATGTGAATTTAGAGCCGCAACAGAAACCCTGGGAGACATTGGAGGTGCTAGCATGTAGTTTGTGTTAGAGAGCATTTATGTGGATACCGGTAGAGGGAGCAGACCTGAGGTATTAGCTCCTAGAGATCAAAAAACCCTAAATTTGAAAAGGTACGATTCTTCCTAACTCTATTTAAACACCATCGATAGATCCTCAATTGGGATTGGCAAAAAAATTTTAAATTCTTCCATTGTGCCTGCCGATCCCAATAGTAGCATCAGAGCCAGGTCAATTTTACATTTCAATTGAGTTTATGATTCTTATACGTGTGATATATATGGGATATGTACATATGTTTAAAAGAAATGTACGAATATGTATATGATTTAGTTAATACAATACGGAACTATTTTGAAAGATGTGATCTTGAACTCCTTTTCTGATTTTCATTTTCGGATATTACTGCATATATATGATATGCCAAAATTATTTCCATTATATGCATTGTTGGTTACACAATTTCAGTTTTGGATTAGATTTGAAACTGGAATTCGTGGTTTCATTTTTGAACTGATTAGATCTTGCTCGTATGAAACCTCAAGCTTACATGAAACTGGATAGGGTACCTAAGATCATAGTTGGCGGCAATACAATCGGGTCTAAGTTTAGATATCTATTCAGGTTATAGGGATCTAAAACTATGGGGAAGACAATTCGGATCAGAAGCGTTCTAGGCCAGTTTTTGAAACTAGGCCGAAATCCTTTTGACCTAGACTAAAACTAATATTTTAAAAACTGGGCTAGAAATTTTAAATGTTTTAAATTTTCAAATATTTCTTCTAGTAGGACCACCGTGATTACCTATTTGTAGCGCGATATAACCTAATCATGACATTTATTGCTTTTTATATTGAATGAACTCTTACTTGTTGTGATTTATTCTTTATACTTGTTTGGGTATGGTGAATAACATGGCTTTAGATTTTTACAAAGGGTTGTAATATTTAAATACAACCTATGTGTCGTAACTTCCCCTAAATACTTTTAATGTACATTCTCTTCTCATCTCACTCCCCTCGAATGTTGAAACGAGTTTTCTCTCAATGTATTTCTTTTCTTATTTAGAGAAGTCCTCTCATTGGCTTGGGAGGATTTTAGGTTAGGTAAGCCATGTTGTGTCACATTTAAATTATGCTTTTGATTAGATCATTGCATGCTTACTTTTACATTTATATGTAGTTATCTAAATAAGATGCAACCATGATTGCATTCATATAAATAAAACTAATTAATTAAGCCCTATAAATCAAATCTTAAGTCATAATGCCATCAATTAATGAAACTTGTCAAAACCTAGATCGCTCAATTATGGATCATATGTTAAACATGTTGGATCATATAATGATCAAATCCCATAAATATCTAAGAGTTACATGCAATGTAATTAATAAATAGGTTACCTACCTAATTAACTTGAATTTAAGTGTCCTGCTAAAGTGGGCTTAAGTTTAAGCTAAATATGGATCTTAGCCCACTAAGTATTATATTGAGGGTTGTTAATTCAGTGGGAGATTACTGACTAAACTTTGCATATTTTAATTGCAGAATCATGTCAACTAGTAATACTGCTATACTATCGTTGCAATCAGTCTTTGAGAATGATTGGTTCAGGAACTTAAGAATTGTTCTCAAGTAGGAAAGAAAGCTTTATGTCCTAGATCAACATATTCCTGAGGAGCCTACTGCCAATGCTCCAAGAGCTCAAAGAGATGCTTACAAGAAGCATAAGGATGACTCTGTGGATATAGGTTGCCTGATGGTTGCCACTATGGTTCCAGAGCTCCAAAGAGATCTGGAACTTTTGGAGGCCTATGAGATGATTGTCCATCACAAGGAAATGTTCCAGCAACAGGCAAGGCAAGAAAGATATGAGACCATAAAGGCCTTACATTCCTATAAGATGGCTAAAGGTACATCAGTTAGTGCTCATGTGTTAAAGATGAAAGGCTACATTATCACCTTGAGAGGCTTCAATTTCCCATGAGCTAGGAGTTAGCTACGGATTTGATTCTGAACTCACTCCCAGACAGTTATAACTAGTTTGTTATAAACTATAACATGAAGAAATCAATTTTTGAGCTGCATAAGATGCTCAAAACTGCAGAGCAGAGAATTAAGAAAAAGTCCAGTACTGTTTTGATAGTTCAGAAAGGAAAATCAAATTGAAGCCAATACTCACCTCTTGCTTCTCCTTAGCTCCTGTCTTTGGTTTTTCATCTTTTGTTCTTTAATGATGGCTCAAAACACCCCCTCTTCTAAAACCATAGAAATGAAGCCCTCATGAAGAAGAACAATGTTTATGAAAGACACTTGAGCCATAGATGAGGTTAAAGAGGTGAAAAGCAAGATCAAAGAGCTCACCTAAACTTGATTCTTCAAGATATTCATATGGTAGCTGCAAATCGACTTGGAGAGTGAGAGAGAGAGAGAGAGAGTGAGTGATTAAATGATCATATTTCTCTTCCCTCATCTCTTAAAGAGCTTACCAAAAAGTTGGACAAAGGAAGAGATAAAAACTTTAATAGATATCATCATCCACCTCCTTTAATATATAGTATTTTATTATATCAACATGAGCCAATTGCTTAATATCATCCTCTCTTCTTTTTCTCCTTCATTTCATACAAAAATATGGCTCTCTTTAATTCAGGACATGATCTTTTGTTTGGCCTACAATTGTTGACCAAAATATTAGATGTTGAAGAAGCAAAAAAGCTTCTTACTTTATCATATTTCACCTCCTCTCATATTACGTTTAGCTTGACAGAGTTGACCTTAGTCATCTTCTTTTTCTTTTCCCTTCTGTGTCATATGATTGTATCCCTTTTTGGAAGAGGAAATAGCTTGTTGAAGTATCACAAATTGTCTCGTCAAATAATATTGTTTTAGTTGCAATTGTTGACCACGTCATCATCCTTTTATAACTTTGTCAAATTGTCTCCTCTTGCTTTCATTTTGAGCCAAGTATTATTTCCTCTTAATTTTTTCATGTCTTGCATGAAACTATGGCTCGTCAAACAGGAAAAATGATATATTATAATATCTCATTGAATAATATAGTTTAATGTTAAATTATCATACGTTAATTTGACTTGTTGACTTCCCTTTTTTGTGTTTGGCCAAAAATACTTCCATGTATCTTATATTATGGCAAAATAAATATTCTCCTCATATTTCTCTTCTATAAGCCATTTTTCCCTTTTTCTCATGTTCAAATTAGTGCTTTAGTCATTTTTGATTTTAGGCGAAAAGACTAAATAGTATCTCAAGCTAATCGAAACTAAAGTCATAAAATTTCTAGGGCAATTTTGTACTTAATACCGCTATCTATTCTGTACATTTAGCCTTTGGATGCATTTTGGATATTACATGCTAGATCCTCCAATGTCTCCCCAGGGTTCCCTTACGGCTCCTTGTTCTCATCTATACAAGGGTTATCCTGCCTTATTGTTTTCATAACTCTTAAGGGTTAAATTGGATCTTCAAACTTAATCTTAACTAATTTTGAAGTGTATTAACACTTAATTATTTTGATGAGATAATTAAATAAATTTGGTTTAATTAAATCTGTCTAATAGTTTTAATTTAGCCTATTTATTTAATCCAAATAAAGAGCCAATGGAAATAGATTTAATTTATCATTATAAATTGATAAATTAAATCTGAGATATTATATCTTTGTCATGTTAGTTATTAAATTTAATTTATTTGTTAAAAATAAATTTAAAACTAAACAATATAATATAATAATATTATCATATAATATATATTTGTATTTAGAACATACATATATATAATATTATTAATTTTCTTTTCACGAACTTTATATGATATACATATATATAAATATAAAATTTGATCACCATAGATTAAACATTGTATTTATTGAATTTTAGACACATAATAGATTCAACGAACCTGGACATTATAGCTTATATTGGGCTATTCTTGTGTGTGACTCTATAGGCCCATACGAAGTTGGCAATAGGCCAATAACTATACTAACCTACAAGTCACAATCGACTGCTAGCAAGACATTACGACTACCTAATTCATATGGGAATCGTTAACAAGATGCAACCTATCATACAACTATGTCACGTCCCTTTTGTCACCTGATATTTCGGCCAAGGATGAGTCATGGATAATGTTAACCTCTTGTTCCTAACCATTACTTTCCTGATTCTTGAGTAGTCTGACAATAGAAGTGAAAACTCCTTTCCATCCTAGTATACTCAGACTCACTCATCAAAGGGCCTAGTAATATCTCTTTACTAATGTGAGGGACAAATTCCATATTGACCATTCACATTCCTCTGCATGAAAACCATTAAGCTCGATTGTAGCCTTTATCATTACCCCATCAAAGGTGGCTTTTGACTAGGTCAAAGCTTAGCGACTCTCATGTAGGAATCCATGATGATCTTAAGTCGAAGGGCATGGTGAAGTGGTTATACAAGAGATAAACTTATGACTTGATCTATGTAGCTTTCTCATAGCGGGTTGGCCCAGCACCTTGTACTCTTACAAGTGCATAAAACTTTGATTTGTATCTCCATACTTTATCAAAGTCATATTGGTCTTACTTCATCTTTGCTCCCGTATAGATGACCGACCAGAGACATTTAGGACAATCTTTATGATTTATTCAAGGATACAATTATCACAGTGAACATGTTAATAATATAATAACAAAATAGAGAAATTCATTATATAATAATGCTCAAAGTACAATGATTATCCCCTAGAGCATAATTTCCAACACTAAGTGGCATCTTCTTATTGTGATAACCTGAAAGGATAAAGTATGAAAGACTTAGGTGGCATCTTCTTATTGAACCAACATAAAAGCTACTTTAACAAAATTACTTTAATAAAGTTGCTTTATTGGTGCAGGCTTCAGACCATGCCACCTGTGTGCTTGAACCTCAAGAATATGCTTCTTGTTTGTGCAAACCAAAAAGATAGCATTTAGTGCCTCATATGGTTATGGGTCCAACATGGTGCCATCATGCTTGTGTTATAGGGATTTACCGAGTATGTGCTTGTGGGTTGCACATGAAGCCATAAGTCAGTGCTAAAGTACACTACACTAGAATATTTATCTAACTAATTACGCATATTGATCCCTCATAATCTGGAGACTTGTTCTTTATCTGGAAGGTTAAATCATAGAGTCCCTGGAAGTCATTCTATCTCTCAAACATTCTTGGTACTCTTGCTAGGTAATACCTTATACTTTATAAGCTCGGATGAGTGCAAAAGCACAGTGAATTGAACCATTAAACTAGGAGTTAGTCTTGAAATAGCCAAACTTTCAAAAATGTTTACCAATCCCAACTTCAAATTATAATTGAATGGGTTTTTCTGATGAATTTAAAACTTTCCAAAACATTTTCACAAAGGTTTGTCACTAAGTGCCATTTTCTCTAAATTCTTTACATCAGGGTAATCAAGCGTCTCTCTACTTATTGCTCTTTATGTCGTCATTTGGTTAATGATCTATTATCATATAGAAGCGTCTTTCAACTAAATCACTTAAGCCTCAATTACTACTGGCTCTACTATTGTACAATCAATATGTCTACCTAGTTATATCATCATATACAATCCTAAAATAGACAACCAATAGAAGAGAAAATCTCCCAGCTTTGTCCTGTAGTTGTCCAGGTTAGTCAGGTTTACCTTCTTGCCCCTTGAGCTGCTAGCCTATGCTGTAGTTCTTATAAGATAAGAGTGAGATTTAAAAGAATCCCAGTAGTAACAGACATTTAATCACATATATACAAGAATATAGAGCATGCCACATAGTCATCATATAACATAGAAGTAGCAATCAACATTGAAAACACATCATGCAGCATATCACATTACTATAGCGCTAGGTATTTAAATCATATGGCCCTAAGTATTCTCCTGCACAACAATCCCTAGGATTTCACTCATGCATAATAGTGATTCTTATGGCCCAAGTGTCCACCTACGGAAGATGTAACCCCCTATCTTGATAAGCATAATTATGATCCAAAATGTTTAATAAGAATGGATTGGAGACTAACGGATAATTTATAACTCATTTTAACTCCCGCCTTATGGTAGGGTTTTCACAAATTCTTTCAAAACGTTTCCAAATCCTGATCTCAAGTTCAGGTTTCGAATATAATTACCCTGTGTAGTTATATCACATTAATACATATCAAAGTGTGCAACAAAAAATCTCGGCAAACCCTGGGTGTCATATAGGTGCTAAGGGTTTACAAGATTCCCTTTTTGGAGATTACATAACTATATCCCAAAATAATATTTACAATCCAAAACTATATATCCCTATAAGGTTCTAGCCGCTCCTGGTCGTCCGTTTCTCCTTAGAGCCACTTGCCCTGTCTGTAAGGTTAGTCAATGGAAAGAACGAGATTCAAGAGAATCTCAGTAGTAACAAATCACTCATACAATATATAAACACACAACATGTAAGATCACGTTTAGCAGCAACACAATGATACATGGCTCACACCACATATGACAGCACTCACGACTGTATACACTATGCGTCAGCTTTCGCTGTGATCTCTATGTTTTTACAAAGTATCACTATGCGTCAGCTTTCGCTACGATATCAAAGCATCACAATTTATCAGAAAGTATTCATAATGCATGACAAATATACATACAATGTTTCACACACAGTATAAGAGAAAGAGTCACTACCTTGTTCTTTCCTGACGTTCCTCGGCACAATGGGCTCACAAGTATAGCAAATGTCAATTCCTATAACCAATGCCAAGAACGATAGATTAAAGCTTTATTCTAATTTCTTTAATAACTCATGATACTTGAGTTGGTTATCACTATGGTCATTTAATAAAGTCAACTAAGGAGCTAAAGTGGTCAATTAACCTAAAAGGCCAATTTCTAACCTCAAAGTTCCACAATATTATATTATGCCATAAAATCTTCAATTTTCGCATAGGTGACCAATCTGCCAGAATTTTTCAGCATATTTGAAAAATCATAACTAATTCTAGAAAACTCAAAATGCGGTGATCCCAAAGCCCATTGAAAGATCTTTGAGTCCTCTTCATAGGAAAAATATGAATCATTACCAGAAATTACCACACAATTCCAGAATTACACAAACTTCCACACTGCTCCAGAATTAAGTCCAGTTTCGACATCAAATTTTGGGCAACCAGAAATCCCAGCTCACAAAACGAAATGACACAAATTATATGTCAATTTTGAAGCTTGGAATGTGAAATTTAATATTGGAAAGTTTCATAATTTTTAGATACCAATTTCCCTTTCAAAATATCCCTACAAACCGACTGCCCTGCACAGAGTTACACTTGACAGTTTTTCCAATTTTCAACCAATGTGTCCAATGGCTCCAAAATCAACAACCAACCCTATTTCCACACAATTTTTAGTGTAGAACACAGTGGTAACATCAAAATGAACAAATTCCCACTCATTCTCCATGTCCTATTTTGGCAGAATTTTAGGGTATTTCACAACAAACAACCACTTTACTATCTAATCACTAAGCTTAGCTCATTTGCCTCCAAACCAACATATAAGCACATACATAGGATGAAAACTTCATGATCCCTAATATACTCTAAAAACAGAAATTAGGGCTGTCACATTAGCCCACCACAACTCAGCCAATTAAAGCATCATATACATCAACATAATGCTCTTACTCACTTCTTGCTTCTTATTGTGTTCTTTTCTTGATTCCTCAACTTTTGTTCTTGCAAGGTGGCTGAAAACTCATCTTGTTCAAAAACAAAAACCACAGAAATGAAGCTAAGGAAGAGAGGAACAAGTTTCATGAAGGTCTTTAGAGCTAGAAATGGGATCTTGAAGGTGTAAATAGCTTACCTTTCCTTCTTGTTCCCCTTGGCTCTTACTTTCGGTCTTGCCCTTTCTCTCTCCTTTTCTTTTGCACTTGGCCGACTTGAAATGAATGAGTAAGATGAGAGAATGTTTTTAATTAAATAGTCAAGAATTCTTGTAGAGCTTAGGTCAGTTGAGCACATGTGAGAGAGAGAGAGCACTTTAATTGTAAGAGATATGTACCAATAATCCTTTGCTTCATCTTTTCTCTTTCTTTCTTGATGCCATACGAATATGTGGCCCTTTTTGTTCAAGTTATCTTCTTTTATTTGGCCCATAATTGTTAACCAAAAATAATGACCAAAATGAGTTAAAAGAAGCCTTCTACCATTATCTTAGTTTACCTCGTCACATGTTTCGTTTAGTGGAAATTGTTGGCCAAGTTTTCTCCTTTTAATTGGTCATATATTTGTTTCTCTTTCTTGCCTCATGTTATATGAAAATGAAGCCTAGGAAAAGAGATGATGATCTTTTGTAATATCTCCTTGAATAATAAAGTTAATTCCCCAATTAGTATGAGATTGTTGACCAAGTCCTCATCTTTTTATAACTTGGTCCAATTGCTTCCATATGTCATATTTAATAGCCAATATGTATTTTTCTCTTGCTTTTCCCCCTTGTCATACGTGGATCATGGCCTTTTGAAGAAGAAGATGATCTTATAAAATATCATCTTGCAATATAATATTTAGTTGCCAATTTTGCATGTGAAATTTAACTTAAGTCATAACAAAATTTTCAGAGGTAATTCTGTCACTAATCCCACCATCTATTCTGTACATTTAGCTCTTAAGTACATGTTGGGATATTACAAAAAGAGGCCTTGGGTGACCACCTCTCAGACTGTGCATGCTTCCATATTCATGATAAAACCACAACCATACAATGTATCTCATAATATATGAAAGAAAGAGTTACTAACTGGTTGCTTTCCCTTAAGGGTGTCCAACTGTTTCTTCAAGCTCGGGCTGGTCTTAGATCTCAAACAACTAACTGGTCTTATAATCAAAATTTACTATTGCCATGTTATTACTTAGTCTAATACTTTTGGCATAATGTAAACCCAATTATTCTTGACTTATCCCTATATTTATCCTTGGCTTTTTAAACTTGTTGGTTATCATTTGAGTTACTTAGGTAGCCATTTGGAGCCCAAACAAATGCTTATGGGGTTGGGAAAGACTAAACCAATCAACTTCGGTCAGAAAATAAAGAGTGCTGAAATAGGGGGCTTGGCCTTAGCCAAGGGACTCTTAGGCCATAGCCAAGAAAGGTCATAAACTTTTAAGCCGCAGCCAAGAAATAGTCCTGGTGCTCGGCCGTAGCAAAACATATTTGGATGTAGCTAAAACTTGGATTTCCAAACTTCCCCTGTTTCCTGTATGAACTTCCAAAAATCATAACTTAATCTAAAAAAATCCAAATGAGGTGGTTCAATATCCTAATTGAAGCTTTCTAAGTCATCTTTAAAGGAAAAATATCACCCAGTTCTACTTAGAGTTATAAAATTCCAGAAACCTCAAACAATTCTTGCTGCCATAGAAATTATTCCAGATTTAGTACCTAGACTTTAAAAATTCATGACTTTAAAAATGCATTCTATATATCATTTTAAAGCTTAGGATGTCTACTACCAATCTGGAAAACATCACAGTTGTTGGACACAATTTGGCCATTCAATATTTCATAACAAATAGACTGTCTCCCAGAAACTTCAACCCAACCATCAACAATTTTGCAGTTTCACTATCAAACTAGTATAATATCATTATTTATCCATAAATACATAATCAAAACATCATTATTCCTCCAAAACACCAACATGATTGAACCCTAGGCCCTCCCCCAATAAAACTCATGAAAACTCATCAAAAAAAGAAAATAACTAGTTCAAATTAAAGCTTCCGCTTTTCTCTATATGTTTCTACGACTAGTTCTGAAATCTGGTGGTACTTTGTCTACTAAGAGGTCACCCAACACCTCTAAAAAATTATGAAACTATAGAAATGAAGCTTAGAATGAGGAGAAGAAGATTTGTGAAGGGTTTTTCAAACAAAAATGCCAATTGGTAGTGATTTTGGAGATTAAACTCAAGAAAAATCACTATTTACTCTTTCTCTTTCCTTTTTCTATTTCCCAATGTTTTTCTGATTTTTCCATTTACTTTTGGTAGGCTGGATGAAATTTGAGAGGAGAGAGGAAGTTTTTGGTGTTTATCTTCACCTAACCCAATTACTTAGTCCATATTGTGCCAAGTGTCAAGTTATTGTGGCTCCTTGAAAAAGTAAGATGATTAATCATACTAAGGTGTGTTTGGTTAATTAAAAATGATCTTTCCTCTTACCTCGTTCTTTCTCTGACCAAAATGCCTAAGGGGAAAAGGGAGAAACATGTGTTGACCATTTGACCAAAGTCTTCTTGAAATTGGGTTTCACTTTGACCAACACTTCCTTTCTTCCTACTTTACCCTCTTTGGACATTTTTTATAGTGTAAGGGGAAGGAGTTGATTGCTTTTTAATTCCCATGTTCACCTTTTACTTTTTGAAGAGAAAATCCTAGCCCTTGAATCTATCTTCCAATTTTGACCTCAAGATCAATGGAAATTGATTCTTTTGCCCTTGATTATGACAATATTATTTCTTATGCCATTAGTTCTTTTATTTCTTTACATTCCTCTTTGTTTCTTCCTTCTAAACACAATTTCCCTTTTCCTTTGTATCTGAGTTAGGTTCTATGTCATTTTAACATATCCAAAAAGGAGTTGGTTATTTACTTTTGACTAATTCACACCAAAATTCATACTTTATGTTGGGTGTGGTTTCAACAAGCCATTATACTTCTTATTCATTCCTGAGACACTTATTAAACTAAGGCTTAGCAGTCCACTCTATCAAGATTATTCTTAAGCTTCTAGTCTCAAAATTCAGGATATTACATGCTAAACAGGCCTTAGTAGTATGCTTGATTTAAACTTATTCTCAAGCCTCTAGACCAAAAATTCAGGATATTACAGTGGTAATGATCCAGGGAGACATTTATTTGCTACATATTATGATTGATACTTCTGTGATGATTGTTTTACATGCTTTATGATTTACATATCATTAGTGATATCTATTACTACTGATATTCTTATAAATCTCACCCCTTTTCAACAACTAATCTACAGGAAGAGCAAGTAGTTCAAACGGCAAGAAGGTAATCGTGGACAAGTAAAGCATATGACTAAAAGATCCAAGCTACTTTTGGTTATCTATTTTTGAAATTTATGCATGTTGTACAAATCCATGGTAAATCTAGTATCAATGGTAGTAGTAGGCTCAATAGCTGTAACAACATACATTAATGCCTTAAAATGAGGTAAATGAATTAGAATCTGGCAACCATACTCTAAGGGCCCATTAGCTAGCAAGCACTACATAGGATTTTAGCAGAGAACACTCTAATATTAATAAATGAAATTAAGAACTAATGAGTTATAATGAAATCATAAACCATTTTTAGACCATACTTTATATATTTTAAAATTTTTTGAAAATCCTATTCAAGTATGGGTTCAAACCCTATATTGAAGTTGGGATTTCAACTGTTTACAAACGAATATTAGTCTCTGGTTCAAAGTCATTATATGTTCAATGTCATCTACAGACTATGGAAATAATGATGTTACAAGTGACACTAATATTTTGGCATCACTTGCATAATACCACAGTGACTCAAAGCAATGCTCGATAGTTTTTGGAAATGATTTGCAAAGAGATTACTTGACTGACCACTCGAGTGATGTGAGAAAAGGGCATCACTTCTATAGCACCATGGTATCCATAATGGTGATTTGTTTTACTTTGAAAAAGATAAAGTATGGTCACTCAAGTGACTACTCAAGTAACCCCCATTTATGCTCATCACTTTAATATCACCACAGTGGACCAACAAAGTGATTTATTGTGATCTAAAAATCAAATTTATGGCAAAATGAAGATCACTTGAGTGATGCACTCTTAGAAACAGAACAACACTTTTGAAATCTTGATACTTATTCAAATCATCTTTAAGCTTGTTCCTTTTGCTTCAAATTGATTTTAAACATTGTTATATGTATCATTATATGAACATATTACAAGTTCTTAATCACGAATTAACACAAGATTAGCAAAAGCACTTTTATGTCAGAAGCATTTAATGCTTTGAACTTCAACTTGTTCAAATTTTCTTTGTCTCCAATAGCTAATTTAAAGACAAAAAGAATAACATAAAGTACTCAACATATATAAGCAATGACCATACTAACAATGGATACATTCAAGAGAGCAATGGTCATCAATTTCCATCGAACTAAAATAATAAAGAATTGAAAATGAAGTGACCAACTGTCTACGCAAAAATTTACTATTGCATTCATTGCTAAGTCTTTAGTTCTATTATTATGTGATTCTATGCTTCGATAACTATTCATTTACTCTTGTGAGATATATTACTTAATCATTTATTACAGTTAAGTTACTCAAGGTAGTGGGACCTTGAGTATGGGCATTGTCACAAAGTATAAGGGGGAGTGAGTATTCTTTGAAAAAGAACTTGCTTATACTGAGGCACCAAGAGCTCTATTAATGTTGGGATGATAGTAGAACTTTAAGAAAGGATTATGAGGGTGAAGTGACTTTGACCGAACCAGTATTAATCTTATGTGTCTTCCTTCGGTGATATTCTTTTAATTCCATTATCTTCGTTAAGTTTGTATTTAGGCTTAAAATTTTTAATAACACTAATTCAACCCTGCTCTTAGGTGAAAGGCTTGAACTAATAGAGTCTAATATGAATATAACACACACAAAATAATGTTCTACTCCCTCTAAAAGTGGTGAAATAAAAGTGGGGTGTTACAACTCTCCTCCTTAAATAAAATTTGTCCCTGAAATTTGCTACATATACATAGCCATGAACTTCAGGTAATGCTTCCACATATCTTCTTTTGTTTCCTAAGTTGGTACTCTAGGAAAAAGTCATATCCAGACAATTTTCATGAATGGTATACGGTTGTGTTTAACCTTTTTTCCTACCGATCAATGACTTATCAGACTTGACCTCATATGTCAAATCATCCCACATATCCAAATCTTCATATTTAATTACATGTTGTGCATCGAGTTGATATTTCTTTAACTATGAAATACAGAAAACATCATGTAATCAACTCAGATTTAGGGGATAAGCTATTTGGTACACTACTGGCCCAATCGTCAACAAGATCTCTAATGAACTAATATACCTCGAGCTTAGCTTCTTCACTTTCAATGCCCTGCCGATACCTATGACAGGCAAACCTTTCATAAATACATGATTGCCAACCTCAAACTCTAGAGGTTTTTGCTTCTTGTCTGCATAGCTCTTTTGTCAGCTTTGAGCCATTTAATAATCTTTTCTTGATCAACTTGATTTTCTCTGTTGTCTTATCAACTATATCTAGCCCAAATAACAAGCTTTCAGACATTTATATCTAGCATAAGGGTGACTAACATTTCCTTCCATATAATGCCTTATAGGGAGCCATCTGAATACTCGATTGGTAATTGTTGTTATAGGCAAATTCTGCAAGTGGAAGGAATTGATCCCAACTACCTTGAAAATCTAAGGCACATGCCCTCAGCATATCCTATGATATATGTATTATCCATCATTCTATCTGTTTGTCCTTTTAAGGATGATATGATGTGCTGAATCTGAGCTTAGTACCTAAAGCCTTGTGTACTGCCTTCCAAAACTTGGAAGTAAACTGAGGATCTCTGCCAGATATAATGTTCAGTGTATCATGTATCCACACTATCTCCTTTATATAGATCTCTGCTAGCTTATTAGGAGAATAATGAATGATAATCTGTAGGAAATGGGTTGTCTTTATGAATGGATCAACTATTTCCTATATCGCATCATGACTTATGATCTTGGGTAATCCTGTCCTGAAATCCATAGTGATGCTGTCCCATTTCCACTTAGACATCTCAGGGTTTTATAGAAGTCTGGATGGTTGTTGTGCTTAATTTTTACCTTCTAACAGGTGTTACAATGAGCCATAAACTTTGTTATGTCTCTTTTCATCCCTGGCCACCAATACATAGACTTCAAGTCATGATACATTTTAGTTGCTTCTGGATGTAGAGTATATATACCTACTCTTATGTACTTCTTCTAGGATTTGCTGCTTATGCTCTACTTGCAGTAAGACATATATCCGCTTTCTGTATTTGACTAGTCTACTTGGTGACAGATCATATCCTGAGTTTCTCCCCTTATAATCATGTTTTTGATAGACTGTGCTCATCTATCCTGTATCTAAGCTTCTTCTATTACTACTGTCATATCATTCTCTGCCTGATTGATATTGTTGCAATAAATCAAGATTTGATTAAACAGATTGAGATCAATGAAATCCTAGATTAGTTTTTGCTCATGTATCCTTAAGCCTGCCAGTTACACTATTTTACAACTCAATGCGTTAGCAACGACATTAGCCTTTCTTGGATGGTACTTAATCTCCATGTTGTAATCTTTAAGCAGCTCCATCTATCTATAATGTCTCATGTTGAGCTTTTTCTAATCATATAAATATTTTAACCTATTATAGCTGCAGTACAGCTCTATAGTCAGCCCATAAAGATAATGTCTCTTGAGTTTTTGTGCAAATACAATGGCCACTAACTCAAGATCATGTGTAGAATAATTTTATTCGTGAGGCTTCAGCTGTCTATATGCATATGCCAATATATGGCCATGTTGCATTAAAGCACATCCTAATCCATACCTACTTCCATATGTGAAGAAAATAAAGATTAATTGTGGATCTGGGATTGTCAATAGCCGCATTACAACTCTACGGTCACCCCATAAAGATAATGTCTTTTGAGTTTTTACACAAATACGATAGCCGCTAACTCAAGATCATGTGTAGAATAATTTAGTTTGTGAGGCTTCAGCTGTCTAGATGTATATGCCAATGCACGTTCATGTTGCATTAAAGCACATCCTAATCTATACCTATTTCCATATGTGAAGAAAATAAAGATTAATTGTGGATTTGGGATTGTCAGCACTGGCGCTGTTGTTAATTTATGTTTAAGATTTGTGAAGCTTCTCTCAAAAGGTGGTCCCACCGATAAGGTTGAGTTGTTCGTGTTAACTTTATCGAAGGCAAAGCTATTCGGAAAAATTTTGTGTAACCCATCTATAATAATCGGTAAGACCCAGAAAAGTGCGTATTTCAAAAATTGTCTCTGGCCTCTTCTAGTTCAGTACTGCTTCCACTTTACTAGGATCTACCAAGACCCCTTTGCTTGAGATTACATAGCCTAGAAATTTACTTCTAAAAGCCAAAATTCATATTTGCTCAGCTTGGCATAGAGTTACTTATTTCTAAATGTATTCAACACAGTTCTCAGATGTGATTCTTGTTTTGTTCTACTCCGTGAGTATACCATAATATCATTGATGAAGAAGACTACAAATTGGTCCAAATACGGAAGAAAAATTCGATTCATGTAGTTTATTGGAACGACAGGTGTATTGGTCAGCCAAAACTACATTACTATAAATTCATAATGGTCATATCTAGTCCTAAAAGTTGTTTTTTATAAATCATCTGCTTTTACCTTAAGCTGGTGATATCCCGATCTCAAGTCAATTTTTGAAAACACGTAGGAACCAGATAACTGATCGAGTAAATTATCAATTATGGGAAGTAGGTATTTATTCGTGATGGTTACCTTGTTCAGCTCCCGGTAATCAATACAGAGTCGCAAGCTTCCATCTTTCTTTTGAACAAAGAGTATTGGAGCTCCCTGAAAGAGGCAAGCTTCACCCAAGAGGGGGTTGAATTGGGTAATGTGATAAATTTTTCGGTTGATGCATGATATGACAATAACTATAGATAAAGTAGAGTTGAGAAGATTAGTGCACATAGAGTTATATTGGTTCGGCCCAAAACCCAGGCCTACTTCCAATCCTTAGAGATCAAGACCTACTGAGTTTTTCATTATACTTCTAAGATTCAATGGGGTCTCAGAACACAGCAAACAAACAATTGTCCTTGAATGGACTATGAGCATAAATATTCTAACACTTAGAAATTTCTCTCCCCCTTACGACAAGTCTAAAGTGTAGAAAAAAAACCTATGACCTTTCTGTCTTGCTTACGAATACAAGTCTTATGAGCAGCAATGTTTTCTACTGCTTGTATCTTATAGGTCTTACGAGCAGCAATGTTCTCTACTTTTTTACCTTGTAAGTCTTATGAGCAGAAAATTTTAATAGGAATTCTCTCAATTGCTTCTCTCGTAAGGATATCTACCCTCTCAAGGTCCTTGTACCTTGAGATCAAATGAAAATAGAATTTGAAGTGTATAAAAACTCTCTCATAGAGAAAATATGAAAAACACTGAAGTACAATATGAAAATAGAGAAAATGTGAATAACAAAGACTTGTGAATTTGCTTTTGTGAATTCTTGTTCTTAATTATTGTTCTTGTTGGTCTCTAAAGCTCTGCATTTATAGTCACTTGATTTTGCCCGTTCAATAATAATCATTGTAGAGTGGAGTATTTTACTATGGAACAGCATGCATACGTTTAAAATCTTTTAACAAGATATCATGATAGGTACATGCTTGCTTGGTCATAATGATTCTGTCTGCCATTGTTTGACTTCCTCTGAGCCTTTCTAACTTAAATGATCAAACTTATGTTTCACACTTGTAATATATGTTAAATGATGTTAAATAATAATAACAAGTAAAAATAGAATGAATAAATAATATTAGACCATGTTTGAACTAATAGCTATAAGTGTGTTGCATTTCAAGCTTCTGACAGAGCATCACTTGAGTGCACCTTGGTCTCACTTGAGTGCATCTTCATATTTCCTCTTCTGCTTTTGTTTTTGTGTTGCACTTCCATATGATTTTGAGAGAGTGCATTTTCACACTTGCGAGTGATACGGGGCCTCACTTGAGTGTATCTAGTCTCACTCGAGTACACATATATCTTGCACTATGAACTCTCATCTCTGGATAACACTCACACTGATTTTTACAAGAGTGTTATTTCTCACTTATAGGTGATGTGGGGCCTCACTCGAGTACAATGATCCTCACTCGAGTGAATTGTATATTCTTGTATAATATACTCTTCATTTCAGAACTTGCATCAAGAATGGAGAGAGTTATTTTTCTTACTCGCGAGTGTTGAGGTATAACTCGGGTGCAAGTACTCTCAACTCAGGTGCACTTGCTCTTTTATGCTCTGGCTAATTCTTAGGCAAACACTTTCTATGCCCCACTCACTTGGACTCAAGTGCACCTTTCACTTTGAATTTATCTTGCTCTTGGGTAAACATTTCATGTACCAAACTTGCTAGCATTCGGGTGAACTTGAGTTTTTCACTTGAGTATTGTGTATGTGCTCGAATGAAGTGATGATATCTTGTCTCTGACATTGTTCTCTGTTAAACACTTGCACGAGTGTACCTTCATGCTCGAGTACAAATCACATCATCACTCGAGTGCTGTGTCTATCACTCAAGTTGTCATGGTACTTTTAGCTAGAGTCTACTTCTGTCAAACATTTTATGTTCAATACTTACTTGTGCTTGAGTACAAAAGTTCTTATTGCTCAAGTGCTAGCTCTATCACTCGAGTGCATCAGTTAAAATTATAACAATGACCTCTGAACTTTTTGAGATGCATTTGATAACATTTTCAACCATTGTAAAACATAAGTTTCTTACCACAACATATAATGATCTTTTTTTATCATCAAAACTTGGAATCTAACACTCCCCATAGAGAAACACTAGGTCGAATGAACCCTTTCTATAGCAGCTCTTTAATATGCTTTTCAACTCTATAATTTCATTTAGAGCCACTTTTATAGGGCTTTAGATATTGGTCCTGCTTCATGCCTAAGTCAATTGCAAACTCCACTTCCCTATCCAGAGGTAATCTCCTCATATCTTTTAGAAACACTTCTAAAAACTCATTCACTATAAGGATACATTCAAATGTTGTTCCAGCTTCTAATTGCATATAGAAGAACACCATATATCCCTAACAATCATTGTGCAGACATCTCTCAGATTCAACTACTGAAAGAAAGTTAAGGTTGATTTCTAGACAATTATGTGGTTGTGGATTAGGGTAAATGACCCCTTTTCTTCTACAGTCTAGTAACATAATGTTTGTTGTCAATCAATCAATACCAAGAATTACTTTTAAGCCTTACATTGGTAGATAGATCAAATGCACTATTTACTCATATCCTCAGCATTTGTTAGGCCATTCAAACAGACTTCAGTTGTGATAACTCTAACACCTGTGGGTGTAGACACAACCAGGTCATATTGAAATTTGTGAACACTTAGGCCTAGCCATCTCAAACAGTTACATATAATAAATGAATACACCTGAATCATAAATTACTTGTACTAAATTTCCATTAAGGTAAACCATACCTTGTATCAATTTAGGAGATTTCCTAGCCTCCTCCTGAGTTATTGTGTAAACTTTGCCCTGAACTCTCTATCTAGGCTTAACTGTCTGTTGCTACTATTGTGGGCAATCTCTAGCATAATTCCCTAGTTTTTGGCATACATAATAGATTATTTGCCTGGCAGGAGCCTTTTTTACTGGTGAAGTCTTATGTAAAGGAGCACTACTACATGTCTTGCCAGGATAGTGTTGTTTGCTACAATACCAGCATGTTCAGCCCTGAGAGGGTCTTTGTTTTCCACAGCCCCCAGCCTGGTACGGCTTATTACTTCCTCCTTTAGGTGGTTCACTATGATCTTTATGTTTTCTAGAAGAACTCCCACTACAGACACCCCCTTGTTGTTGTTGCTTCTATCAAAATACAAGCTCAACAAATTATTCTCAGTGATTCGGTACTCCTCAACTGCCTTATTGAACTTTGTGAAGTGTTTAGAGATCAACTTCTCTTTCAGCTCTGGCTTTGACCCATATATCATTATTTTTGAACTCCACTCCTTGTTATCTCGATACTTAAAGTATGAAGAGTATCAAGACAACTGGATATAACAAGCCAGATACTCATCAAGGCTCTCTTTGTCATTCTGATGTATGTTAAGGAATTCTTTTTCTTTCTCAAGCTGGACTGATCAAGGAATGTACTTCTCTTGGAATAACTCCCATGTCAGAGGAATATTCTGTGCCTACAGACTTAGCTAAGTGTTTCTCCACTATTTGTCAGTATCCTCTTCGAGTTTATAAATCACCAACTGGACTTTGATGTCATCTGGGCACATAAGGATAGTGCAAATTTTCTCCATTCAAGATAGCCAATCTTCTGCTAGCTGAGGATCAAGCTTCCCTTTAAAAGAAGGGGTTGTTGTTGACAAAATCGTGGCAACCATGTTTGCAAAATATCAACCTCAGGAACGGCATAAGTAAAGGCTCTGGTTGAGGTCCCTTTAGTGGATTAGGCTTACCGTCTCCCCTCACTAAGTCTTCTAAGCGATCCTATATTTGTGACACTTCTTGTAGCTCCTCCCTGATATTATTCATTATTTCTTGTTGCTGTGTTAACAAGCCCAATATCTATTATATTGGGTCAGGTCTAGGTTCTAGTAACATGCCCAATATTTGTTAAATTCGGTCTAGGTTATGGTACTTGATTATTATGACCCGCTTATGGTGTACCCATGTTCATACCATCTTTGTATCTCATTATATGAAAAGAGAGAAGAATAAATTAATATGAACACAAGGGCATTTTTGTCATTTCTTAAAATTTTGGTTACACAGATATGTCATATATATCATGTAACAAATATTTACAGTAGTTAAGGAAAGCTATTAACACCATACAGCCTATAACTACTATACAATGTGACTTTTTCCTTTTTACGCATTATGTCATCACTACATATAAGGCTTCCCAGGGAGTCACCCATCCCGTGATTTCCTTGGGTTGAGCATACTGAACTTTAATGTACCCATGCCAAAACACAAATACCGGCTCTATCTACTCCTAACCACCGATACCTTATGAACATGTACTTCGCCACACATGGTGTCATCTATTCCATAAATTACACAAATTGATCATTTAGACCCCACTCAACAAGGTCATTATTCTTCCAAGCCCAAACATGATCTGGAAGATACAGATATTGTCTGACTTGATCCCAATACAGTGAGTCTACCTTGTCCAAATAAGCTTAATATTAGGCTAGCAGGGTGCCATACTCTCAAAAGACATGTAGATATATGTCCCCGATGCACTCCAACAAACCTTGATCTAGCTTCAGATTTTATCTCACAGGTCTGGAAAGGATAGCAATATAGGGATCAGACTCTGAACCATCTAAGAGTGGCTACTCTATGTCTTCGACTGATGAACTTGTGGATGGTGCTGGTACCAGCCTGAGATAAGGCCTATACACTAGTCAAGGTCACAACCACTTCCCTGTTGTCCGCCTCATACATGCACCAATCCCATTCCCCAGCTGGTCGTGTTATACTTGTTATCCTTCCCAAATTTGATAACTTTCCCACATCTAGTTGGCCGACGATGGTGATCTATCCTACTATCACCACCTTCTGCATATTGTTCCTATCAACAAGTAAACAAGACTATATCAGTATACTATTCTGATAATGCTAGAATCACTTCTAGCTCTGATGCCAAAAATGTAAAACCCCTTAACATTTCGATATTTGGTAGAGTAATAAAGGCATAGTTCCATAGGCATAAAGAAATAGCACAAATATATTGATAATAAGTACTTGTTCACAACACAAGCAATCCCTATAGGGTTTGAAAAATATATATAATCGTCAAAATTCGCAAAATAAAACTAAGGGTAACCAACAGTAATCCTTGCTTGAACCCGTACCCTTAAACTCTAGCATTTACCATTTTCCCTTTTAGCCACTAACTTCTGCTGGAACGTTTTTAAATATTGGAAAGGGGTGAGATTCGAATGAATCTCAATAGTAACATACAATCAGTCATATAAATTGTGATAAATAAATATGCCAAGTACCATATAATGCAACATAATAATAACAAAGAAAAACTTATAATCATCATATATGCACATGTATTCTGAATTAACCCCTACTTGTCCATACCCCAGCTATGCTTATGACTACAAATTGGGCAATATACCATCTTGGCATTGTATCTCCTAACTGGATCCCCTTTTGGGGTCGTTGGGGTACTTGTACTTTTCCCCCCAATGGTACTTGTGCTTTTCCTGCCCCAATTCGAGAGTGCGATATACATATCACAGAAGATGGCATACCCAAAGCATATACAAGTTCACTTAGTATATGAAGGATAGGGTTACTATCTTAATCCCTTTTCCTAACTCTAACCTTCTCCCGGTGTGGCAAATTGTCCGATTTAAAATTCCAAATTTATAAAGAAATGAGTTATTACTCATTCATAGACTCTTCCAAACTTAATATGTTAGTTATCTTAGCTAAAAATTGCAAAATGACTAAAATGCCTCTAGGGGCTCGGTCCAAGTCCAGCTGCACTCAGTCTAATTGTACTTTTTCAAAAATTTTGACCTGGGCTAATCCTACACAATTTTTTGTGTAGAATCCATTTTTTACTTCAGAATTTCCAATTCACTGCCTAAAGACAGATTTTCCCTTGGAGGCCCGTACTTAGGGTTTTAGGGATAGTTTTGTCATTTCACATTCCAATGCTTATCACACTTCCTACTGAACATGTACCCTACATAATTTTCCCTTCTAAACATAATTGAACCTTCAAAAATATAAAATTCCAGCCCTAACCCCTATTTCTAAGTCTAGTCGAAACATGCACACGAAAAAGGAAAAATTTGGGTTTTCTTGATTTAACCCTTTAAACTCCTTCCTTTTAACTCGTAATCACATATTTAACTTCTTAAACACTTATTAAGCATGATTTGTGGAAATTTGGGTAGCATAACTCTTTATGCCTCATTTGGTATGATGGAAGAGTTTTTTATGGAAGTGGAAGTGGAATGGTAATTAGAAGCAGAGTTAGAAGTAGAATCAAGATGGAAGTGAGTTTTAAAACATGTTTGGTATAATGGTGGTAGAAGGATGGAAGTGGGATATAATTTTTAATTAAAATATCTATTTATAATATAAAAATACCAAAATACCCTCAAAAAAAGAAAGGAGGAAACAACACGTCCTCTTTCAATCCATGTTAATCGCCATTTACCCACAATCATCATCGGAAAAGCAACTTGCTAAACATCGAAACAATTAACCAAAATCGCACATGGTTGTAATCAAAACCCAAGTTAACAAAATCACAGAAAAAAATTGAAATAAGAGTTTGCAAAAAAAAACCAGAACCAAAATTTTAGCCTCAAAGTTCCTTGAAAACTATCATTATCGCAGAAAAAATCAAAATCCGAGTTTGCACCATCAGACAAACGGATCAAAATTGTAGGATGGAGATAACAAAAACCAAAGTTCCCTGACAACCATCCTAATTAGAGAAGAGTAAGAAAATGCTGAATGTCGTGGAGGGTGGGAGATGAGGACGCCGAAGATCATGAAAGATGGGCAATGGAGGTTCGAATGACTTATACCTCATTCGGTACAATGAAGAGATGTCGAAGAGGGAGGAGATGACGAAAAAATAGAGATTAAGAAAATAGATTCAAAAAATCAAAATTGAAGGAAACTAGATTCAGAAAATAGAAATCAAAGAAAGAAATCAAAATCATAAATAGTAAAACATCCCAACACATTGATTCCACCATCGTTGGTAGAGAAAGGTTAGTGAGCAATCCAATTCGTTGATATCGCGCAGTCCGCTGTGCTCTACCATAATGTCCACTGATCATGTCTTCAAATGAGGCAAAACCCAAACAATCGCAAAGTCAGCTGTGCTTCGCTGCAATGTCTACCTGTCTCCACCTTGATATCCGCTCGTCTGTGTTAGTGCAAGCTTTTCACCCAAGAGGGGGGTGAATTGGGTGAAAATAAAAATTTATGATAAGACAAATAAAACTAAAAACTAATAACGAGAAGATTAAAGTGTTAGAAAAATTTCACCGAGGTATACGCCAAGAGTTATACTGGTTCGGTCTAATCCACAATAACCTACATCCAGTTCACAGATAGAATCTGTGCCTTCACTATACTTTACAAGATTCAATAGGTTCTTGGCACCTTGTACACAGCGATCTATTCCTCACTTTGAATACTCGCTCCCCCTTACACCACGTAGATTGATGCCCAACTTAAGGTCCCACAACCTTAAGATATCTCTCAAAACAAGTGTATTAAATCAATGAATATTCCCTCTTAAAGAGTTGGTAATGTAAACACTGAAGCGTATTAAAACAAAAGAGTAAGAGCTCAGAAAATGAATATTCGTCAGTTCGGTAGTTTAGCATCTTCACTCCCGCTTTGAATGCCTTTACTATTTGTAGTTGGAGAGATTTTAATGACCGTTGGAGGCATTTTGTTTTTCCTTTACTCACTGAGCATTTATTGGAACATTCTTTATGTTATTTGATATAGCCGTTGAAGTGAAGAGAATGCGTTGGTAGAGACTCAGAGTGCATTTAATGTTTCTGACACAGTATATCTGCTTTTCTTGGAATCCAGAAATCTGAAGTATCAATCTCCTGTAACTTGCTTTGAGAATGTTAATCATGAATAAAAAGGATAATAAGCAAGATTAATGAAGATTAATGAAAGTACTCAATGATTCTGAGAAATTTAGATTTAGATATGATACGCTGTTTTTCATGAAGAACAAGTATTCGGATACTATTATAATTATCAGGATAGTTTAAGTCTTTTCAGATAACATACTATTTGAATACCTTTTATCTCTATTTGGATAATATTTGAAATTTTACGCTGAGACTATTCGAATAGTTGAGATACCTATTTGAATAGTGATCTCTTAAATTCAAAAAGATTATCCTGATACATGAGTTACTATTCGAATACTTGCTTTCGAGTTTGACTGAAAAAAATTTCTTTTAGCTTTCAATATTATTCTAATAGACTTCTTGCTATTCAAATAATTTCTCATCCCAATCTCATAGTTTTGATGTTGGCTTTAAAATGCTATTCGAATATTAATATCACTATTCGAATAGTGGATATACTATTCGAATAGTATACATATTATTCAAATAATAGAATTTGAAAACTCTTTTAAGCAAACATCGATTATTCTGATAATGGCCACATTATTCGAATAGTGACCATTCTTATTCGAATAGTCATATTATTATCTGAATAATACATTTGATATTTACTTTGGAGAATATAAACCCTATTCGAATAGTGTACTGGCTATTTGAATACTTTTTTATCAGAAAACTTTCAATTGATATACTAGATTATACTAATCGAATAGTCAGAGTATATGCGAATAATATGACTATATGCCAGTGTAACTTTATTCGAATAACATATGCATTATCATGATAATTATTTGACTATTCGAATAATCTGAGACTTATCAGAATAATAGCTAATAGAAACTGAGTTCCACTATTCGAATAGTAGGTATACTATTCGAATACTTTCTTAGTGAAAATCTTGTGAACAAGAATGCAAAGACAAATTAAACTAGACTTAGGTTTGTTATCATCAAAACTCTAAATCTAACAGTCTGCACCGCTACATCCGCTGCCTGGATTAGAGAGTGAGATGTGAGTTCCGACTTCTTAAATGCAAAACAGGTTTTTCATTCATATTGGGGTAGGGGCAGGATGGTCCAAATATTTCATAACTTGGCGTAAGATGGTTCAAATATTTCACTTCCAGAGAAGTGACATGACTTCCATAGGTTAACCCATGGAACTCACTTCTATCATTTTTTATGGAAGTGGCTTCCATATAAAAGTGGATTCCCACCAACTAAACGCCTAATGTGTAGAATCCACTTCTACTTCCACTTCTCTTGCTTCAATTCTCTGCAACCAAATGTGGCATTAAGGTTTCATTATCCCAAATATATGAAGTCAACCAAAAACAACCACAAATCAAGCCAACAACAATAACAACCACCAAAAAAACAACAAATTAATCAATAGGATCAAAGTTCTTGTGATTACCTCTTGATTTCTGAACTTTCTCTCTTGAGCCGTCACTCTCTCCTCCTCTTTCTCTTGAATTTTTGCTTGCTATACATTATCTTCATGAGGAATAGAGGTTAGAAGTGGTTTTTCATGAACTAGGAAGCGTGAACACATGGAAATTCATCATCTTACCTTGATTTGTGCTTCTTGAACCCTAGCCTTACTCTCTTGTTCTTGATGTTCCCAAAACCCGTTTTCTCTCAAGTTTCTCAACTTGACCGAATTTTGTGTCTTAAATAGGAAGAGAATAGCTCTTAAAATATCTTCATACACCTCCTTATTAATAATATATTTTAATGCAATTTTACCATGTGAATTTTACTTTTATGACTTCATCTTTTTACTTTGTTAGAAATAATTCCACATGGCATCATTAGCTTCCTAGTAAAATTTGTCCTCTTATTTTCCCCATTTGAACAAAAATCGCAAAAGGAAAGGGAATAATAAATGGCTTCTTGCATTTATCATAATTCTCTTTCCTTAAGTAATTAATTACTCCATATTAACCTTTTGACTTTTCAAACTTGATTTACTTGGCCACAATTCCTCCCAAATTTGGATATTTATCTCTAATTTATTATTTTCTCTTTATTTTCCCTTACTTGCCTGAAAATTATCTCATGAAAATGGAAATTTATTAGCAAATTACCATTTTGCCCTTATATTTTTGTATTTAATTGTGCCAAAGGGTTTCTTCCTCCTTTTCTTTCCTTGTTGACTAAAATTCACCCCTATTATTGGGCCCAAGATTGTGCTCTTTATCTCAAATTTTGGCTTAAATAATGGACTTTTTGGAATACTAAAAGTGGCTTCATGTCTTATTTTAGCCCAATTTCCATGTGACCTCCATTATAGGTATTTTTGGTCCTTCCAAGTGTTTCAAAATTCATCATTTTATTTCATCAAATGTCACAAATATTTACAAGGAAAATTGGTGAAATAAAAGTAGGGTGTTGTAGTTGAACCTTCAATAATGTTTTAAGGTGATACTTGAGTACCGTGATGGTTAGAATAGGCACTATTGATTAAGATCTTAGTATGCTTATTGGTCATAATTGAGGAAAGTGATTTATGATCTGTGTGATATTGAAGTTCTGGAATTAGTAGTGAACCTAAAAGTTTGATGTCTACCCAACATCCAGAGAAAGGTTACAAAGTGAATTCTAACCCAAGAATCAATTGTTAAGTTTTGATTCCTCAAGAATTTAAAATAGCTCAGAATAATTTGAGGCATTAGAATATGGTACAGATGTGTATGAGGTTTTCTTAAGGTTACTAGTTGCTAATCTAGCATAGGGTAAGATCTAGATTATAGAATATTCCCTAGAAAGAATGATTCAGAGTTAGTTCTCTGATAGAGAAAAGAGTAGCCATAAATTATGGTCTCATGATTGAGATAGATAATAGAAAAAAACTTAGTGCCTATTGTATTCCCTAAAAGACGTGGGTGGATTACCTAGTATGGGAAGCAGAATTTGAGATTATGCCTGGAGTTGGACTGATATAAAAAGTCCATATAAAATTACCCAAGAAGATGGTGAAATTAAAGGAAGCAAATTGTACAACTGCTAGAGAAGAGGGACCTTATAAGATCTGGATTCCATTACAATGGTACTTTCATTCAGAGATGACCAACCAAAAAGAGCTACTTATGGAGAATTCTGATAGAAGAGGGCGGTGTAACATCCCAAATTTTAGTCACCAAAATTCCATTACACCTTTGTGGTATTAAAGGGAATAAAATGGTGAATATTGACACACTTGAATTAGCTAACTAGTGCAATTAGTGGCCACATGAATTTTAGGCCAATATAAGACATAAAGTCTAATTTTTGTCTTCTTAAAAGCCCATTTTTGTAGCCCAAAATGGGATAATGTAAGAACACAATTTTTAGGCCAAATTAATGGTGATTTTTGGTCAAACAAAAAGGGAAAGAGGAAAGATCAAAAGATGAAGTAAAATCAAGGAGAAATAAATATTTAGAGATAATTATGCCAAAAGATGAAGCAATTTGGGCTAAGTAAAATAAGTAGAAAATTCAAAAAGTAAACACATGTTAATTAGCAATTAAATATTATTTACCGAGGAGGTGGATGATGATATTTTTTTGAGCTCTTCATCTTTCCTCCAAATACCACTTTCATCCAAATACAAGAAGCAAGAGAGACAGTGTGTGTATTTGGAGAAAACAAGAACAAAGAAAGAGAGAGCTCAAGTTATTAAAGAAGCAATCAAGGTAAGTTGAGTAGGAAATTTCATGTGTTATGCCTTCTAAATCATGCACAATTCTATCTAATCTCTATGCCACCTTGAAATACACTTGTGGCAAGACAAAATCAAGAGGAAGGAGAGAGAGGTGGCGGTTTCTTGAGTTAGAGAGAGAGAGATGAAGAGGTAATCACAAAAAACTTTGTTTTCTTGTGAATTCAAGGTGAACATTGTTGTTATGGTTGTTTGGTGGCTTATTTTGGTTGATTTCAAAATTTGGGAATGACAAATCTAAAGGGGAGGTGCTGCCCAATTTTCTATTAATCATGTCCAATAAGTGCTTAAGTGCTTAATTATGGGATTACATGGGAAATATGGATTGAAATCAAGAAACCTCATTTTTCCCTAATTTCTCTAAACATTCAGGCAGCCACTATTCATAGTGTTAGAACTACAATTTCATGAATTTGATGTTCCCATTGTGTTAAGAATGGAAAATTGTGTACGGAAAATGTAAAATGTGAAGTGTGAAGGCTTTAGGGTGTGAAATGACAATTTTAAGCCAAAAACCCTAACATAGTGGCTGTCAAGGGTAAATCTATAATTTAGGTATGAATTTGACTAATCTGAGGTCAAATCTGGGTTTTACATGCAAAATTGTACAGGAATAGTCTGGGTCATATTTTTTGGTAAAGTACAGTTAGACCGGGTATCAGGGGGTTAGACTGGGGTCCCAAGGGTATTTTCGTAATATTGCATTTTTTAGTCAAGATAACCAACACAATGAGTTTAGAATAAGTTATGAATAAGTAATAACTCATTTACCATAAATTTGGAACTTTAGGGTATATAGTAGCTTGAGCCGGACATAGGATATTGGATAGACAAACAATTAAGGTATCTTTCACACACTATATGGGGGTATATATGTTGTATGTGGCTATATTATGTGATATGGATAATGAACACAATATCTAGTTATAGTGCAAGAAAAGCATAAGATCGTCCAATGGGAAAAGCACAAGTACCATTCAGCCTTGTGAAGACCCAGCTATGATACATAGTATTAGGGGGCACATTACCTAGCTGTGGTTTAGGAGCCAACTGAGGTATACGAAGTATGGGTTTGGCCCTGAATTGTGTACACACTTCGGTATATAGTGTTAATGTTATATTACACTATATGGTACTTTCCATATTTATTTATCGCATTTTATATCATTAATAGCTTGTTACTAATGAGATTCTTTCGAATCTCACTTTTTCCATAAATGTATAAAGTTTTTAGCAGCACGCAGCGACTCAAGGGGCAAAAGTATAATTACCAGTAACTAAAGGTTCCGTGCAGTTAGGACAGTGTTTATTTAAAGGCCTTTTTATTATTTTAAGGTTTGTAATTATTATGAACGCACCGTGTGGGGGATACGTATAATATAATCAAGCACTTTGTATCAATATATAAGTATATTTATGCTATTCATGTGTACTTGATGAACAGCGCATATTTATTATGCACAATGTTGAAATAAATAAGAGGCCTGACAATATTTAGTATTAGAGTAACGGTTCTGACAACAGAATAGTATATATATATATGGTCTTGATTATACAATGACAGGACATATGCACAGAAAGGGCACTAGAGAAGTGAATCACCCTCGTCTATGAACTAGCCCTAGAGGAATAGTGAAATACCTGAAAGATAGCAAGTATTACCATACCAGAGTAAGGGTGGTACAAGGATGACACAAACACCGAGGAAACGGGTTTGAGTAATGCCCGAACACTGTCATTGGCCATACGCTAGATTATTTTTACCAATAAGCTTATCAATGTATAACAGATAAGGCACAACAAATAAGATAAAGTCATATCCAGATTCCGTTACCGGTCCCAGAGCTGGAATGATATAGGTGCAGTATGGTTTACAACCGAATCAGGAGTTATGGGAAGACGTCTAGAGAATATATTTGCGGGTTGTTTGAGAGCATGACACCCCTACATAACAATATATAAGGTACTCAGACGGTTTGATCCCAATATAGCGTGAATAAGGTCTTCTGGATATAGGGACCCAGATGATATCTAGATTTCTATTACAATGTACTTCTTTCTAGATATAGTATTTTGGCTGGAAGAAGAATGAGGTTATGGAACAGCATCAAAAAGACAAATTTTATTGATGACTTATAACATATCAGGGTACGCGTTTAAGTACATGTACCTGTACTAATATTATTCTACACACAGTATTTAGTTAGCCTGAGGCAACTGGCACAATTTATAAGACAAGGGGCAGTCATGGGGTACCGGTGGTCGAAAACAATTAAAGGTGGTATCTGCATTTTTGCATGAGTACGCAAAGGTTAAGCGTTCTCAACCAATGAAATCTCAGGATGGGTGACCTCAGGGAAGTCACATAACATGTTATGTTATGACATGTATAGGGAACAAGAACATATTGTACAGTAATTCAAAGGTTGTATGTTGTGTAAGCTTTCCCTCACTTCTGTAAATGACTGTTATATGTTATTTCAAGAGTACCTGTGTACCCAATGATTTGTAAAATGACTTATATGCCATTGTGACTATGTGACATATACCTTTTCCTTGTTTCCATAGAGTAAAACATAAAGATGATGGACCAAGAGGTACAAATGCTTGGTAAGGTTAAGAAGCTAGATTTGACCTAATACAGCACATACTAGGCATGTTAACAAAACATCAAACAAAATCAATGATCATAGGCATGAGTTGTGAGAAGTGCAGCAGAAATACAACACGAACAGGGATAATCTTGGTAAACAAGAAAATGAACCCATATAGTCTTAGGAATAATAATAGTAGCCTCTACTTAAGCCTGCTTCTAAGGCAGACAGTTAGCATACATGAGCAACACAGTTTAGTCAATAGGGGATTGCTATTGCTAGAGGCTAACACCCTGTCTTTTGAGGAAAATTTGATCCTTAGCTTATTGACAATTGGTTATATCTAGACCAGCTTGTGATAGACTTAGTGTTAATATTCTGATCTACTCGAATAGTAGAAAAGCATCTAAGAGTAGTGCTAAGACATGGTGTCTCATAAATTAGGATCTATCATATACTAATAAAGTAGAAACAACACTGAGTTTAAACAGTCCAAGAATTGTTATAGAGGTTCACAAATTTTGAATTTAGTCAGGTGTTATGGGAGGTTCCTGTGGAACTCCTATCAAATCATCTTGACATTATTAAAGTTCCTATAAGGAAATTAAACATTAGAGTGGTGCAAAGGAAGCCACTATGAGACACTAAATCATATGAGTAGGATAGAAAATCTATGTGCAACTTTTGAGGACAACAGGAGGGGATAATATTCACGTCAATATTGATCATCCCAATTCATGACTAGACCCGTGTGTTCTACAATGACATAGGCTGGTGGTAGATATCGATTTGCCTTATGCGGGCAGTGGTAAGACAACCCTTTCAGAGCATGTTAATCAACCCCATGATAAGGATACACCCTTGACATGGCCAAGAAGTGTTGTTTACACCGGTGAAAAGAAAAAGTAGCCCTTTGGCTGAGAGGTTGTGCATAAAAAATGTTGTTGAAGTGGTGTGCTATACAGTGATATAGCACAATGGTAAGCCAACTTTTAGATATGATTAGTTTTGATGATGTCAAATATTAAGAGCAAAAAGTTTGCATAATATAATTATCTTCTATATTGACTAACTATTATATTTAATATGAAATGTCTTGTAGATTAGCCAAGGAAAGAAAGAGGAAGCTTGAAGGTAATCAAGAAAATAAATAAGCTATCTTATTTGGTTATGGAAAATGATCATCAAAAAGAAAATCAAGAAGTAAAAGATTAAAGAAAGAAGAAATTTTAAGATATAATGAGAATGTCAAGATTCAAGCTCTTAGAAGTGATACTAGAGGTTTCTATGATCAAATGGTGCTTGGAATGGGTTAATACGAAGCCTAAGATAACTTATATGAAAGTTATAGCACCTATAGAGATGATGCACTAGAGTTTAACATCCAAAATCGAGTATTGTAAGCTATAGAACTTGAGTTTTGGTGGAGAACTCAAGTGTGAAAGCACTCTATTATACTCTATTTTCATTCAGACTGATAGACGTTTGAAATATTGGACATATCTCTCAAACTACACGTTCGATTGAGATGAAACTAGTGGCATATGAAACTATACTTCCAACACATTAAATATACACCAAGATCACATTCAAAGGAGTTCATATGAAAGAGATATGAGCTGTGGAAGATGACATTCGAATCACCATTAAATTACAAAGCAGGTTTGGTGTTTTAGACATAACTCTCAAACTAAAAGTCAGATTGAGATGAAACTAGTGTCATATGAAACAAGACTTAAATATCTTTCTATGGTTAGCTCATTTTTCAAATTTGAAGTTATATGCTAAAAGTTATGCCTTCTAGAAGTTGGCACTTGAAATTTATGTTTTATATAGAAGTTGCTCAGAAACTGGAACCTAATGAAAAACTCTAGTTTTATAGCAAAGTTCAAGTTATGCTATTAAGAGAACTCGAGTCAAGGAAGTGAACCCCTACAAGTGTGTTTCTAAGATGAAATAAGAATTTGAACCTATGAGATGCACTAGAGTTTTGACAAACCACTTGAGTTCTGTAAGATGCAACACTCGAGTTTGATTATTTACTCTTGCAAGTTTGATGTCGAAGTTGATAAAGAAACTAGAATTTTACTAATGACTTGATTTTCAGAGGTGCACTCAAGTTCTATGTGCTTTAGCACTCAAGTCCAGAAAGTGTACCCATGAAAGTGTTTCACAAAGACTCAAGGTAGAATAGAAACTACCTAGTGCACTTGAGTTCCGACTGAACACTCAAGTTCTGGTCACAAGTTCACTCGAGTCCTCCAAGTGAGGTCATGCAAGTGTTGTCCAGAAGCGAAGCATGAAGGTATAACACTTTGATGCACTCAAGTTTTAAAGGAGAACTCGAGTTTTGTATGCTGAAGAACTCGAGTTTGGCAAGTTGCACTTGAAACTAAGAAACTGCAGTTAAAAGTGAGCAGTTGCACTTCCTAGACTTCCAGTGATGCCATTCGCAAAACTCAAGTTTTGGATTAAGAACTCGATTTTTTGCTGAAAATTATCACATTGTACTTGAAAGTGATCGTTCACTTCCAGTATGCACTTAAGTGTTGGCAAAAAGTGATAACACACTTCCAATTTATGCTAGAGTTTTGGTTGAAAGTTATAACGCACTTCTAGTTTTCACTCGAGTTTTAGCTAAAAATGTTCACGCACTTCCAGTGACAATTTTATGCAAAACAGAGTAATGCTTTGTAACTTATGAAAATCATAGGAATGATTGTGTAACTCATTCTTCTTGCTTCTATTTACTCTAACTCTTTATTATATTAGTGATTGAGCAATTTTTAGGAGATCAATCAAGGATTAACATACAACTTGGAAAAAGTGTACTTCACAGTGTGTAAGGAAAGTCTAACGTAACAGCTAGTTTTTCAAACACCATAACGGCAAGACTAGCAACGAGATTCAATAAATAGGTTGAAATACTCACAACGGTCATCATCATTGTCAACTATAAATAAAAGAGCATTCAAAGTCGATGGGTAACAGAGACAGTGAGGAACTACGACAAAATGGTTAAATCATGAATCCTTTATTTCAACCCAAATCCTCTCTATTTTTCTAGCTTTAATATCTTTTACTTTAGATAGAGGGATTATTTGTATTGTACTTCAGTGATTATCATATCCACTTGGTAACAGAGTCTGTAAACACTTTCAGTTGTATTTCTGAATTGATCTCAAGGTAGAGGGACCTTGAGAGGATTAATTTCTTTATGGGGAAAGCTGTAGAGAAAATTCCTCGTAAGACATTTTGCTCAAAAGACTTATAAGGTGGAATCGAAGAGAACATTACTGCTCGTAAGACTTACAAGGGTGTAAGCAAGAGAGAACATTGCTACTCGTAAGACTTGCACATGTGAGTAGGAGAGAAAGGTCTTCAGAATTGTTCTGCTCATAAGACTTGTCGTAAGAGGGAGTATCACGCTAAGAGATTTGTAAAAGGCTTCACAAGTGTTTGGTTAAACTTGTGGGATTGTAGTGGCTTCTCTTGTGCCTAGATTAAATAAAAGGATAGTGGATTGAAAATATCAGGAGGAACCTGATGACTGGATATAGGTTACTGTGGATTGGACCGAACCAGGATAAATCACAGGTTGCATATTATCTTCCATAAGATGTTATATTTCCAGCATATATTATTTAATCTAACTATTGATTTATTATTCATTATTTCCATACTTGCTGCTTTCACTAAGATGCAAAAAGATTTTCAAAGTTCTTAAGTTTTTATCTTACACCCAATTCACCCCCTCTGGGTGCTAACTGGTTCTAACATTTGGTATCAGAGCTTGGATCTTGTTTAAAGGACTTAACCATCTCAAGAGTTAATTATCGATGGCTGATTTTTGGTTATATACACTTTTAAAAGGTTTTGATTATATAGTTCCACCTCTTTTAAAAGATATTGATTTTTGGTTTTAGAAAGCTAGAATAACTAGTTTTAATGAAGCATCTGATTTTAATATGTAGGACACTTTTACAAATGCCCTTGATGTCAGACTGAGAAAGGATTGGACTAAAAAAGAAAAGAAACTGTTTTCGTTAAATATTAGAGCAATGAGGATTCTCTATAGCGCTGTGGCAGAAAATGATTTTAAGAAAATTAGATTTTGTTCTAATACTAAAGATATCTGGAACACTCTTGATTCAATGTATACTTCTAATAAGTGTATTAAAGTTGAAAGTATTGATAGTTCATGTAAAACTATAAGTTGCGCATCTATGGTGCATGAATGATTGGAAGTTGATGATGAAGAAGGAGAAATCATCGAACACTTCCATACAATCAACATGGATAGACAAGAAGAAGAAGATTCCCAAAAAGAGCTTATTATAGACGGATATGAAAAATCACTCTCCGAAGCTCAAAATGAACTTAAGGTAAAAGTTCAAATTCTTCTTGTGATTTTCAGAAAATTGATTTTTAGAGTGTACATAAGATTGTTTTTCAACCAATTGTTGATTCTATTGAGAAATTGAAAAATGTTTTCAAATATGTTGGGAAGAAAGAATGTTAAAATATAATCCATTCGAGTTTCTACTCTCATGACTGATATAATACTTGTGTGATATCGCATAATGCATATCTTCATACAATTTGCAATTATTGTACTAAATTCAGTCATATTTCTCATACATGATTTATTAGAAGAAATTCCTATCTGAGAAATAAATATGTTTGGGTTCTGAAAGGACATGTAAAGTCGAATAATAACAATCAAGGACCTAAGTATATGTGGGTACCAAAATGTCCATCTAGTACTTTATGTATGCAGGATGATCTAAAAAGAAATGGATATAAGGGTAATGACAAGATGTCGAAGAAGGCAAGAGTCTCACATGCACCAATAAAGAGGTTTATACCATCTATATCAAAAAAGGAGAACTCTCGGAGCACCCATTATTAGAACTACAAAGTCTAATCATACAGAGATGCAATAGAGAAAAGGAGTACTTTTCACCTCAAGAATGGACTACCATAGAGTACCATTCAACTATCTTGAGGAGAACAAGCCAAGAAGGATCTCTCATGCATAAAGGAAAAGACTCTCTTTGTCTACATCATATGAGAGAGCATTGCTCGAACCCAAGGCTAAATCTAAAAAGACAAAGTGCCAGAGAAAGATGAATTAGGTGAGCAAAAGCAATTGTCCAAGGTTCTAAGGCACAGGTACACAATGATAAAACCTCGTTTGCTATTAATTGTAATAATCATTGAGGTTTTATATTTTTGAACCTTTGGAATGGGCATTGCAAATTATTTTAAAATTATCTTTTCACATCCCTTAAAATGCCACTTCATAGATTTATTTATAAAGGGATTGCAATGCTCAACAGGTTAATTTTTTATGCATATATAATGATTTGAAAAGAAAATATTTCTTTTATGTATAAATACATGTTTAATTCATTATGATCAATTGCCTCGAATTGATTATATTCTTAGAGCATGTGAATTTTATCTTGATTCCTACAAGCTAACAAGAAATGGATCCAAGCAAGGTTGGATACCATGAAGAAAAAGAAATTTATACAGTTATGTAGGATAAGAAAAAGCTTCTCAAGACTATGGCCACATGAAAAAAAATTCATATCATGTTGATACTGAATTTTGGAGTTTGGATTTTGGTGCTGAGTATGCAAATGAGGAAAATCAATATTATTAGACCAAAACCAACCAAGCTATCACAAGGACAAGAGGAATTATGGTGATATTTAATACTTACTCTATATTGTGCTTACATGAATTATTTATTTTGGGTAATGAATATTTGTCCATTATTGATTTCCTTTAACAATCAATCCTTGATTATCGTTAAATTGTTTATAAAGTACTAAATGAACAGAAGTGAAACTATGCATAGTTTTCTATTGGTTTATGTTTTTAGGTGCATGATCCAAAAATGTGTTTTGATTTCAATTCATCTAGTTTATAAAAGTGCATACACATGCTTTTGAAAAATATTCATATTTTGAATATTTAAAATTAGTTTGGAAAACTGGAAGTTAACATCAGAAATGTTTCAAATTTATCCACTAGAGTTTTCACCATTATGCACATATTACTGCTTGAACTCCTCAACATTTATTTTCTAACACCAACTCTATTGGAGCATGTTAAACAACCCCATGATCTGGGTACAATCCCTATATGGCCAGGAAGTGTCCTAGTTGCATTGGTGAAAATCACAAGTAACCCTGAGGCTGAAACACGGTGCATAAACCATGTTGCTAAGGTGGTGTGGCCAATAGTATTACATCCTGTATAGTGTGCAGTAACATAAACCTGTGTGGTTTACAGTGACATTACCCGTATAACATACACTTGTGTGGTTTATAGTGACACGACGTGTGTGGTCAACAGGCACACAACCTAACTAGTCTCTAGTGACACATGTAAACAGAAATGGGGATAAGCCCTAGCGTAGTAGGGCATAATGGTGATGAATACATCTCAACAGTGTAACCTCACAGAATCAATTACCCACTCATGTAACAGTGCACACAATATGATCAGTAAGGGTCAAATAGTCATTTGATCCTGAACAGTGCATATAGTATGATCAATAAAGGGTCAAATAGTTATTTGATCCTAAACAGGGCACATAGTATGGCCAGTAAGGATTAAATAGTCATTTGATCCTAAACGCCTGACAGGATAGACATTGCTATAGATGATCACGTGTATAGACAAACATGGCTATAAACATACATATGTGCAGATAGGCATCCTTATAGAAAAATCTTGTCTATAGACAGACATAGTGGCAGTAAGTCTCAGTGCACATGTTTGTATTGGGCAGTAAGACCAAAATATTCAGTGTTGTGAGAGTAGAATGACTTAAGCCATAAGGCTAAGTACACCAGGCAGCGTCCTGACAAGGCAACAAGACCTAGAATAGTAAACTGGGCATCCTGAGGCTATAAGTCCTTATATGAATTCAGTATGGATGTTATATTGTGTCCATAGTGTTAGGTAGGATCGACAGGCATAATGGAAGAATTTAAACTTTCACCAATCCCAATTTTGGATCTATCAATGGCGTTTAAACCTAGTTAGAAAGAATCATACCTTTTCCAAATTTAGAGTTTTTGATCTCTGGGAGGCAACACCTTAAGTCCACTCCCCCTACCGGTATAAACACAAATGCTCTCTAACACAAACTACGTGCTAGCGCCTCCAATGTCTCCTAAGGTTTCCCTTGCTGCTCTGAATTCTCATCATTGTATGAGCCTTTTCTACTCTATCAAGTTTATAACCTACGAGGGCTAAATTCGAATTTCAAAATTAATCTTTATTAATTTTGAAATTAATTAACAATTAATAATCTTGATAAGCTAATTAAAGAAATTCAGTTTAAATTAAATCTGCCCAACGGTTTTAATTTAACCTATTTATTTAATCTAAATAAAGAGCAATTAGATTTAATTTATCTTCATAAGTTAAATATAAAATACTATATCTCTATCATGTTAATTATTAAATCTAATTTATCTTAATAAAATTAAATTTAAAACTAACACAATATAATAATATCATATAATATATATATATATATATATGTATTTCAAAAATACATATATATAATATTATTAATTTTATTTTCATGAATTTCATATTATATATATAACATGAAATTCGTCCACCTTAGATTAAATATTATCTCATGTTGGACCATTCTTGTTTGTGACCCTGTAGGCCCATACGAAGTTGGCAGTAGGCCAATAACTGTACTAACCCATAAGTCACAAGCGGCCTCTAGCAAGACATTATGAATACCCAATTCATATGAGGATTGTTAACAAGATGCAACCTGTCATATAACCATGTCACGTCCCTTTTGTCACACAATATATCAGTCAAGGATGTGGCATAAATAATGTCATCTTCTTATTCCTGACTATTACTTTCTTGATTCCTAAGTAGTCTAATAATAGAAATGGAACCTCCTTTCCATCATAGTATAGCCATACATTTCTCAGACTCACTCATCGAGGGGCCCAGTAGTATCTCTCTACAAATGTGAGAGATAAATTCCATCTTAATCATTCATATTCTTCTGCATGAAAAACCACCAAGCCTGATCGTAGCCTATATTATCACCTGGTCAAAAGTGACTTTTGACTAGTTCAAAGCTTAGCAACTCTCATGTACGAATCCATGATGACCTCAGGTCAAAGGGCATTATGAGGTGGTTATACATGAGAAAAGCTTATGACTTGATCCAATAGCTTTCTCATAGTGGGTTGTCCAGCACCATGTACTCTTACAAGTGCCTAAGACTTTGATTTGTATCTTCATATCTTATCAAAGTCATATTGATCTTGTTTCATCTCTACTCTCGCATAAATGACAGACTAGGGATATTTAGGACAATCTCTATGATTTATCCAAGGATAAAATCATCACAGTGAACATGCAAGTAATATGATAACATAATGGAGAAAATTCATTAAATTAATAATGTTTAAAGTACAATGATTGGCCCTTAGGGCGCAATTTCGAACACATAGATCATAAGCCTATTGGATTGATGCTTCCACAGGCCAATAGGTTACTATGCAATCACAGTAATGCCAAATAGTGACAGATGTAGTAAGACCCGATGTGCATGGCTGCATGTGTAATATCCCAAATTTTAGGCCTAGGACTTTGTGAATAAGCATATATAAGGTAGACTACTAAGCCCAGTTCGTGAAGAGTCCTAAGAATGTCAAGAGATAGAAAGACTATAGGGGACTATGTGATGTGGTCTTACCAGGCAGCAGGTCTAGTATATGTAAGCTGTAGGAACAAAGTGTTGGTGCCGATGTGCACAAGAAATATATATGATGCCATCTAGTTGGTTGAAAGATTCCACCCAGCTATGTCATAAGGTATAGGACTGATTGGTTGAGTGAAATATGCCAGTGTAGGTGTGCATATGGCATTTTCAGGGCAGACATATGTACCTTGTATTTTTGGAGTAGATACTGGTATGTGGCGTCATATAGGGCCCACACACATATACTTCGACCTGGTGCCTTTTGACAAGCCTCGATATGCTTGTCACAGTCCCTAGCAAAACCTGAGTTAAACCCAAGCAGACACGGACAAAGTAACTTGATTAAAGTAGCTTTAATAAAATAAGTCATGATGACTCTTATCATCAAAGTACACATCATTATGACAAACACTATTCAAACTTTTTAATTGGCACAATTGGAAGGTGACACGTATCCCTTCATTATGAGGTGTCCTCTTGCCTTTTTGGTTAGCATTCAAAAATGGTGAAAGGTGGCATTGAAGTCAGGGGAATTCACCTGTCCTAGGTCCGGTCCCCTTATTAAAATTTTTAGGTACATGATTGATTTTCTGGAGTACTGCATAGAGGAATTATTGAACCCCACTCCCTTGATATTAAAGTCAATACTCAGGGAAAAGAAGTGGACCAGGCTCGTCAGGGACATGTGGCACTTTGTGGGCTACACGTGTAACACATGTCACTTTAAGATAACACAATTCTCTCTCTCCTCTCTTTATATTTCATGCAGCCACCACAAATAGAAGAAAAATTGAAGAGAAAATAAAAGTAGAGAGAAGGTCGATGAAGAGTGAAATTTCCCGAGTTCTAGAGCCGATTTCACCTCCAATTCAATGTTTCCAGCTCCCAGAGTCTTCTATAATGTTGTTCCTCTCAGTGAGAGCAACATTTCTATGGTTTTAGATTTTCAATCAAAGGTGCTTGGTGCCATTTACTAGAGAGAGGTTCAGGCAGAATCAAGAACTGGTTGCAGAATCATTCTCAAGTAAGCATAAGCTTCGATTTGAGCCGAATATTGTGATGTTTGAGTAATTATTCATGGAGTTGTGTGACTTTGCTGATTTTTGAATACCATGAAAAATGAAGCTTAATAGTCTTGTAATCATGAGAAATGGGTTAAAGAAGATTTAATGATGTTATATTATAAGTCTTAGAGCTAAATTTGCAATACTGGATTTTTAGGGAAAAAGGGGTTATGTATAGTTATGTATAGAATATAGGGAAGGAGCTAGAATTTGATGTTTTTAAGTATTTTATTTGATTCAACATGAAAAATTATGTGGAATAGCATGTTGTTGTGATTTTTGGATAATTATACATAATTCTGAAATTTTTAAAAGTTTGAGTTGCTGTTACCTATATTCGTTTCGGCAAACCAGTATTGTTATGGCGTGTTTTTTAGTAGACAAACCTGATACAAATTGCATGATATTTTACAGGATGAAAGTAGACATCGTGGGCTCTAATTTGATAGGTAATATGAGCCATTTGGACAAGAATATTGAATGTTATGATTTTTCAAAATTTGATCGTGATTCTGTAATGAAATCTATGGCAGTTTGTGTTTGATGAATTTCTGGAAATTTGTGGCTATAATCAATGCTCTTTGATATTTTTCATTGAAATAGAACTTAAAGAGCTTTTTATATAACATAGAACCAACCCATTTGGGTTTTTGTAGAATTAATTTAGAATTTTTAAAATTTGGTTCGGAAAACTGGCTAATTCTGGGGCAATGATCAATTAAGTGAAATACTGTATTGATTTGTGTTCATAAGGGTAATGGCTACATTTCCCTTTGAAACTACACTAATTAAGGGTCACATAACCTTTGGAATCATCTCAATTATGAATTTTCAAAGATTATTGAAAATTCTGGCAGACTTTGGTAATTAGACAAAAATAAGAAAGTATGGGCCCTAATGTGTTAACTTTAAGGCTAACCAATCAAGGTGTCTTGGGTTATTAAAATTTAGGACAAGTATGGGCCCAAAGAATAAAGTCAAGTCCTAGAGGCTAAAGTAGCCCATTGGACATTTATTTGTCATGGTTCTAATAATATGGCCATTTACCTAGGGTCATGAGAAGTCAAGAAAGAAGAAAAGTGAAAGAATTTCCAAGAAGCTTTAATGGTTGGAAGAAAAGGTACAAGGAGGGAACTTGAAGACAAAAGGTAGGGAACTTTCCTAACTTGCATAACTTGATATGTGTGCTTGTGTATTGATGTGTTAGTTTCTTTAATGAATTGTATGAAGCATATGTAAATGAGTGAAGCTCTATTTTACTTATACTATGGCCATTAGTATAATGTGTTAAACATTGAGCATTCATATATATCATTATGTTGGCATGAATTTATGTAAGTGTAACCCCCTCACGGTAATTACATCCGGATTTTGAAGTTTAAGTGAAACAGAGACTAATAAAATCAAATCAACAATTTATAATCCCTCAACTCGGGATGAGGTATTTCAAAATCAATTCAAAACGTATTAATTTCGGGTCTCACATTCACATGCGGATATAACTACTTGAGAAATCAAATTACATAAGAAATATCAGAGTACGGAAACTAAAATCCCGGCAAACCCCGGGTTCATCTACATATATAACATGGGTTGCGAGTTCCCAAAATGGGGATTACATATCCAAAATATTCATTTACATCTCATATACACTTAGTAATCCCAAAACCAAAACAAGGATAACCAACATCCAATATAAAATGTCCCTAAGCCCTAACCACTCCTGGTTGGTCGCTTCCCTTTCGAGTCACTCGCCCTGTCTGAAAAGGTTAGTCATATGGAAAGAGTGAGATTCTAAAGAATCCCAGTAGCAACAAGTCACTCATACAATATATAAACATAAAGCATGTATGTTCATCATATTCAGCAGCTTCACAATGATCTTTGGCTCACGCCACATACGACAGCACTCACGGCTGTAATCACAATGCACTACGCCCACTTTCGTGGTGAACACTATGCCAGCTTTCGCTATATTCACTATGCACAACGCCCGCTTTCGCGGTGAACACTATGTAGCAGCAACACAAAGCACCATAAAGCATCTCAAAGCACAATGTATCACAAAACTCCACAAGGTATCTCAAAGCAGTAGCAGTAGCATCCACACAATGAATGACAAGCAAACATACAATACATTTACACAAAGTATAAGAGAGGAGTCGCTACCTGTATCTTTCCTGACAATCTTTGGCACAGTGGGCTCACGCGTTCGGCAGATATCAAATCCTATACCAAATTAGGGACAATTGATCAATCTCTTTTCCAATTGCTTAATCCCATAATACACTAAGTTGGTTATCATTTAGGACTCTTAAGAGGCCACAAATGTCTCTAATGAAAGCCCTAAAAGGTTGGGAAACAAAAGGTTGAAGGTCACTTTTCGAAAACACGAAGTGCTGGAACACAGGGTTGGGCCACAGCCCACCCTTCCTTGGGATGCGGCCCAAATATGGTCAGAAGGTCTTGGGCTGCGGCCCGAAACTTGTGGGCCGCGGCCCAAAACAGGCCAGAAAGGTTTGGGCCGCGGCCCAGAAATTTCCTGACTCTGGGCTGAACTTCGAAAAACTATAACTAATTCTAGAAAAATCGAAACGAGGTGATTCCAAAGCCAAATGAAAGGTATATGAGTCCTATTTCAAGGAAAAATATAGCCCCTCACTGGAAATCACTACAAAAATACAGAATCACCAAAAACTACACACTACTCCAAAATAGAGTTCTGATTTCATCCCAAACTTTGGACAACCATATCTCACAGAATACTAAATGAAATGGCATAAAATATATGTCCATTTTGAAGCTTGGGGTGTGAAATTTAAGACTGGAAAGTTTCATAATTTTCCAATACCATTTGGTCATTCAAAACGCTCATACAAACTTAATGCACAAAACAGAGCTCAACTAGACAACTTTCCAACTTTTCCCTAAGTGATTTTAATGAACCCATAATCAATAAGCAAGCTCATTCCCACACAAAATCACTCAAGGAACACAATGGTGACTTCAAAATGACCAATGTCACAACCCAATTACATGCCCTGTTTTTGCCCAATGCACAAAACCAATATAGAGTTCTCAAACTTCACCTCTAAGCTTCAATTCAATACTATTCATTCAAAACACTTAACAAGGCACTAATTCCATGTCAACAACAATTCAAACACCACAAGACCCTAATTTTCGAAAATGGGTCCAAAATTCCAGAAATTTCAAGTTAAATCATTTGGCACAAAACTTATATAGAAAGGTTTCTCAAACTCACCTTAACAACTTTCTCAAAGGGAGTTCTTGATTCACCCAAGTCTAGAATTTCGTGTGGCCACAAACCACCACCAATGGACAAGCTACAACCATAGAAATGTTGCTCTTAACTCAAGGATCAACTTTAATGAAGGGAGTTTGAGCAAAGGAAGGCATTCACTTACCCAAAAATCCAAGCTTTCTTCTTCTCTTTCCCAAGCTTACGCCAGAAAAATGGAGGAAGGAGAGAGAAAAATAGTGAGATGGAAGGGATGATGATGAAATGAGATTTTCCTCCCCTTGTACACATACACTCTACCGATGAAGAGAGAGAAAAAAGAGAGGAAAGTAGTATTTTGTCTTCTAGTGCCTTATCCAAAGGCCTCCACTATGCCACATGTCACCATCTCATCCACTTCCACTATGAGCTCACATAAACACAATGTATAGGATTCTGACCCATCAATAATGAATCTCAACCATTGATCTCAAATACCGCACACATTCATCTCAAATTTACATCATATTACTTCCAAAATATTTAATTACACAATTTTATAATCAATCTCAATGTCATTAGCCCTTAATCATAAATTGGGATATTACATAAGCAAGTATGTCATGCATAAAGCATTTCTTGTATGTATTTGTTAGCATTGTTTGCTACAGGAATTCTCTTAAATCTCACTCTCCCTCACCAACCATACAGGCAGCAGAGCACTGAGGAGAAGTACAGGACGCTGTGCCAGGAGAAGAAGTTGCAACGAATGAGAAGAATTATATACGCAATGAACCATTATGTAATAAACATTGAGTGATTAATTGTATATCACTGTATGACGGACAAGTCAAATTTATTAAGCATGGTAATTGAATTAGAATTGGGTAATCACACGATACAAGCTCATTAGTTAAGAAACCTTCCGTACATAAAAATTAGAAAAGAATTACTCTAATTAAGATAATAAAGAGAAATGAAATGATGAGTTACGAAGAAGTTACAAACCATCTGATGATACTTTTTGAAAAGTTTTAAATTATTAAGAAAAACCCACTCAACCACAGGTTTGTGTCTTATCTTGAGGTTGGGAATTGAAAGAACTTTATAAAGGAATACCACTTAGTGGTTCAAATTCATTGCACAAAACTCATTATATTAGGTTTGAAATAAGGTGTTACAGCATAGGGCTGTGTCCCTAGGCAGTAAGACCTAACAAACATGTTGTGTTATATTGAACAGTGTATACAGTAAGGCTAGTAGGGATAAATAGACAGTTAATACTAAAGGCCAACAGACACATATATTTGCAACATGAACAATCTGAATGCTTATCAGATTGGTAGTAAGACCTAATGGACAATCAGTACAGTATTGAACTGCAAGTCCTACGAGTATTAAACAAGCAAAATATGTAAGTGCAAAACAAATTGAATATGTGAGTGCTGTCAAGGTATTTAACATACATCTATCAGATAATTTATGATGCATGCTTTATGAGTATGCATAACGTTGGATAAGTTATAAATTAAGATTGGATTCTCCTGTGGATAATGATAGGATTGGTAGGCACAACAAAATAATTTTAAAATTTCATGAATCCCAATCAAGGATCTATCAAAGGCGTTTAAACTGAGTTAGAAAGAATCGTACCTTTCTTTTTGTTTTGAATTTTTGATCTTTAGGAGCCAACACGTTGATCAACTCCCTATACCGATATGTGCACAAATGCTACTCCAAGACGAACTGCATGCTAGCGCCTCTAATGTCTCTTAGGGGATCCTTGCAGCTCTGAACTCTCATCTATACATGAGTTTTTCTGCTCTATCATTTTTATAACCCATGAGGGCTATATTGAAGTTTCAAAATTAATCTTGATTAATTTCAGAATTAATTAACCCTTAATTATATTAATGAGCTAATTAAATAAATTTGGTTTAATTAAATTTATCCAACAGTTTTAATTTAACCTATTTATTCAATCCGAATAAAAAGCCAATAGATTTAATTTATCTTCATAAATTAAATCTAAGATACTATATCTCTATCATGTTAGTTATTAAATTTAATTTAGCTTAATCAAACTAAATTTAAAACTAATACAATAATATTATAATATATATAAATATATATTTTGAAAATACATATATATAATATTATTAATTTTATTTTCGCAAATTTTATATTATATAGATATAAAATTTGTCCACCCTAGATTAAACATTGTCTCGTGTTGGGCCATTCTTATGTTCGACCTTGTAGGCTTATACGGAGTTGGCAGTGGGCTAATAACTGTACTAACCCGTAAGTCACAAGCTGCTTCCAGGAAGACATTATGACTACCAAATTCATATGAGGATCGTTAACACGATGTAACCTGTCACACAACCATGTCATATCCCTTTTGTCACAAGATATTTCGGTCAAGGATGAGGCATGGATAATGTCATCCTCCTGTTCCTAACCATTACTTTCCCGATTTCGGGGTAGTCTAACAATAGAAATGGAAACTCCTGTCCATCATAGGATAGCTATAAATTTCTCAGACTCACTCATCGTGAGGCCCAGTAATATCTTTCAACTAATGTGAGGGACACATTCCATCTTGACCATTCATATTCCTTTGCATGAAAAACCACCAAGCCTGATCGTAGTCTTTATCATCAACCAATCAAAGGTGACATTTAACTAGTTTAAAGCATAGCAATTGTTATGTAGAATTCCATGATGACCTTAAGTCGAAGGGATTTGTGATGTGGTTATACATGAGATAAGCTTATGACTTAATCCATGCAGCTTTCTCATAGCGGGTTGGTCCAATACCTTGTACTCTCAGAAGTGCCTAAGACTTTGATTTGCATCTCCATATCTTATCAAAGTAGTACTAGCCTTATTTCATCTCTTCTCCCGTGTAAATGACTGACCAGGGACATTTAAGACAATCTTTATGATTTGTCCAAGGATACAGTCATCACAGTGAACATGCAAATAATATGATAACATTATAGAGAAAATTCATTAAATTAATAACGTTCAAAGTACAATGATTGACCCTTAGGGCACAATTTCCAACAAAAAATCTATGTGACATATGAAATTTTATTAATAGAGGGAGAAATGTAACATCCCAAATTTCAGTCACCAAAATTCCTTTACATATGGTATAAAAGGGAAAAAAATGGTGAATATTGACACACTTGAATTAGCCAAACAGTACGATTAGTAGCCACATGAATTTTAGGCCATCATAAGACATAAAGTTTAATTTTTTGTCTTCTTAAAAGCTTATTTTTGTAGCCTAAAATGGGATAATGTAAAAACACAATTTTTGGGCCCAATTAATGGTGATTTTTGGCTAAACACAAAGGCAAAGAGGAAAGCGCAATTTAATTACAAAAATGTAAGGGCAAATTGGTCTTTTGGCCATAAAACAAGAAGCTATGATTTTTCCTCATAATTAAGGCTAATTTTGGCCAAAAAGGGAAATCAAGGGGAAATAAATATTTGGAGATAATTATGCCAAAAGATGAAGCAATTTGGGGCAAGTAAAATAAGTGGAAGTCAAAAAGTAACCACATGTTAATTAGCAGTTAAATAATATTTACTTATGAGGTGGACGATGATATTTTTTTGTGCTCTTCATCTTTCCTCCAAAGACCACTTTCATCCAAACACAAGAAGCAAGAGTGAGAGTGCGTGTCCAGAGAAAACAAAAATAGAGAGAGAGAGAGCTCAAGTTATTCAATAAGCAATCATGGTAAGTTGAGTAGGAAATTCATGTGTTATGCCTTCTAGATTATGCACAACTCTCTCTAATCTTTATGCTATCCTGAAATACAATTGTAACAAGAAAAAATCAAGAGCAACAAGGGGAGAGAGGTGGCGGTTTCTTGAGCTAGAGAGAGAGAATCAAAAGGTAATCACAAATAACCTTGTTTTCTTGTGAATTCAAGGTGAATATTGTTGTTGTGGTTGTTTGGTGGCTTGTTTTAGTTGATTTTATAATTTGCCAATGCGAAACTCTAATGGGAAGTGCTACCCAATTTTCTATTAATCATGTCCAACAAGTGGTTAAGTGGTCAATAATGAGATTATAAGAGAAAAGAATGTATTTTATGGATTGAAATCAAGAAACCTCATTTTTTCCTAATTGCTCTAAACCTTTAGCCAGCCACTATTCATAGTGTTAAAGATACACTTTAATGAATTTCATGTCCCCATTGTGTTTAGAATGGAAAATTGTGTAGGGAACATGTAAAATGTCAAGTGTGAAGGCTTTAGGGTATGAAATGACAATTTTACCCTAAAAACCCTAACATAGTGGCTGCCAAAGGTAAATCTATAATTTAAGTATGAATTTGACTAATCTGAGGTCAAAAATGGTTTTTACACGTGAAATTGTGTTGGAATAGATTGGGTCATAATTTTTGGTAAAGTATAATTGGACCGGGTATAAAGTTCTTAGACCGAGATCCTAAGGGTATTTTGGTAATATTGCATTTTTGAGTCAGGATAACCAACACAATGAGTTTTGGAATAAGTTATAAATCAGTAATAACTCATTTAACATAAATTTGGAATTTTAGGATATATCAGTAGCCCGAGTTGGATACAGGATATTGGACAAACAAATAAGCAAGAAAAGGGCAATTCTAGGTAGTAACTCTATCTTTCACAGACTATGTGGTGGTATATAAGTTGTATGTTGCTATATTATGTGATATGAATAATGAACACATTATCTAGCTATGGTGTGAGAAAAGCACAAGTACCATCCGATGGGAAAAGAACAAGTATAATTCGGCCTAGTGAGGACCCAGCTATGATACACAGTGCCAGGGGCACATTATGTAACTGTGATCTGAGACCCAGCTGAGGCACACGGACAAGTAGGGGTTTGGCCCTGAATTGTGTACACACATTGTTATACAGAGTTAATGTTATATTACTCTAAGTGGTGCAAAGCATATTTATTTATCACATTTTATATGATTGATAGCTTGTTACTACTAAGATTTTTTCGAATCTTACTTTTTGCATAAATGTATAAATTTTTTAGCAGCTGGAAACAGGTCAAGGGGCAAAATTTTAATTACCTGCAACCAGAGATTATGTACAGGCAGGAAACTTGATTATCTAAAGGCCTTTTTATTATTTTAAGGCCTGTAACTATTATGAACATACCCTATAAGGGAAACCTGTAAAATAATCAAGCACTTTGTATCAATATAACAATATATATTATGCTATTCCTGTGTGCCCGTTGAACTGTGCATTGTTATTTCATACAATTCTGAAATAAATAAGAGGTATGACAAGCTACTCACGGAGGATTTTGATTGGAAAAGGATTCCTACTGAGAGGGCTACCTATGGAGGTTCTAACCAAAGGGCTGACCAGTCAGGTGACTTAGTGCAGTACTGTAGCATGAAGCCACTGTGATGTCGAACCGTAATGTGCAGCCACCATGACGTCAAACCATAGAATGAAGCCACCACGACATCAAACCACAAAGTAGAGCTGTGGGAACATTGACTCTCAATGGTAGTGTATTGTAATGAGTATCCCATCAAATGGGTTTCCTTAAGAGAAAGGTTTATAAGACCTAGTGAATCACTATAGAGTGCTCCAGTGCTGTTTGTAAAAAGGAAATTAAGGAAGTACGGGCTCAATGGTATAAAGGTAAGTAACTCTTTCTCTTATATCTTATGTAATGATTCTACATGTATGTTTGTACCATCGAATATATTCATGTTATGAATATATGGTGGGCAGCAAGACCTATTAGGCCAGCATGTCCTTAGGTAGTAGACCTGATAGGAAGAGACCCAAGGCTGTAAGTCCCGTTATGCCTATGGCATAGGGGTGATTCCCTAAGCAATAAAACCTGATGATCATTTAGAATATGCCAGGTGGATGCCTGGGCCATTTATGCAAGATGGATGCCTGGGCCATTGAAACTTGTCTTGCATCGGGTGGACACTCGGGGACTATATGACTTATCTTGCACTTGGTAGATGCCCGGGAGCCATATGACTTGTCTTGCACCGGGTTTACGCTCAAGGGCCATATAACTTATCTTGCACCAGGTTTACGCTCAGGTGCCATATATCAATTAAAAGTTTACAAGGCACTAATGCTCATAATCAGTTTTCCCTTAACCAGGGGATTACACAAAACTATACCCTAATCCCAAAATATAAAATTGCTTCCCCAACAAACTGTCTAAAGATTTACAAAATGATAACCAAAAACTAAATTACACTCTTATCTCGGAGCTTTAACCACCCTTCGTCACCTACTTTTCCTTGAAACTACCGGCCCTATCTGAAATTTGTTTTGGGAGAGTGAGATTATAAGAAATCCCCGTAGTGTCAAATCACTCATAGTATACACAACCATAAAGCATGAAAGGAAATCATCACACAACACATAGCAACTACAACAGTAGTTACAGCGGTAAGGGCAGGTATGACTTGTGTCACCCTTACATTTGCTCACGTTGTATTGCACAACCACACGATCATATCACATATATCACCATAGCTATGATCCATATAAAATATTTCACATACCCACGACTGCTTATGCTGAACTGCTCACGTTGTTATGTCCTACGGTTGATAACACATGCACAAGTTCGCAATGGCCTCATGCCAAATATTTTCACAACAAAATAATGATAAGTCATGCATACGAAGCATCATACACAACATGAGAGAAAAGTCACTAACATGGTCATTCCAAGTGTGCTCTGGCACCGGTCTCTCCCAAGGAGGGCAAATGTCAAATCCTATAATTCACAATTAGGGACGAAGTATTATACTCTTTTCCAATACTTAAATGACTTCATATCACTTAAATTGGTTATCATTTATGTTCTTTAGGAATCTACAAACACCTATAGCAAAAGCCCTAAAGGATTGTAAAACTATCCCAAAGATCCCCTTTTGGAATCATAAGAATAGAATTTCTCACTATTTCACTTGAGTGAAGAAAACCTTACTCGAGTGATAATGGACTTGCACTCGAGTCCTGGAAGCAACACTCGAGTGATAGCCAAATGCTCACCCGAGTTCTAGGAAGTGAGGTGCAGAAAGTACTCACCCAAGAGCAGAAAGGAATGACAGAAACCAGAATTGCCAGTTGCACTCGAGCATAACCAAATCACTCGAGTGGTAGCCTAATGCTCACCTAAGTTCCCCAAAGTGAGGGTCAAGAAGTGCTTACCCGAGAGCACAAGAAACTTTTAGCGAAGAATCACACTCGAGCAGGGATATTTCCACTCGAGTGACATCTTAGCACCCATGAGTGCTGAGGCCCACTCTTGAAAAATGGGTCACGAGTGACAACCTAAGACGCGAGTTCATAGTGTTAGATACACCTTCACTCAGGTGGGACGAGGCTCACCCAAGTGATAAGCCACGACACTCGCAAGTGAGGCAACACTTTTGGATTACAAATATAGAAGCACAATGGAACACTGAGGGAGAAATGAAAGTATCATGCTTCACTCAAGTAAGACCCTAAGTCACTTGAGTGAGCTATATCAGAACGTAGAAAATGCAGAAAAACTGACAGCACTTCCAGATTTTACCCAAGTGTTTCCCAATGATCCCAAAGCCTCAACCAAAGCTATCCCCTCATAATTTCACCCAAGGAATCACATGGAAGCATCAAAATCACCAAATTCCTATTCCATTATCATGCTTTGGTTTTAGGCCACATTCAACACCAAAATTCCAAAATCTCCAAACATACCATTCCAATCTCAAATCAATCAATCTATCCAAAACACATACCAAAACACCCATTTCCATACTAACAAACCAAATAACTAATGACCCTCATTTTTGAAATCAAGGCCAAAATTCCAAAAATTCAAAGTTAAATCAAATGCCACAAGACTTATATAGAAGTGTTTCTCTTACTCACCTCTATCACTTTCCCAAAGGAATTTCTTTATCCTTTAAACTTCATAATTCCTTGAGAGCTCAAATCAACACCAATGGCAAATCTACCACCATGAAAATGAAACTCTCAAGCTAAGGAGCAAGATTTATGAAATGAGTTTGGGCATTAGAGGTCATTTGCTTACCTTAAATTCAAGCTTTTCCTTTCTCTTTCTTGGGCAAGAATGGCGGCAGAAATAATAGAGAAGAGAGAGATGAAGAGAGGTTGAAGATGGAGTGAAATTATGATACTTTCCCCTAGCCATGCTTGCCCAGCCAAAAAGGAGGAAAGAAGAGAAAAAAAAATGTTTGAAATATCCCCCTTTTGACTTTTCTCCTACACTCTCTCTTCAAACCCAATTTGCCACATGTTAACCTCTTATTGGCCCTCATAGAGTGAGTAACTATTTACTCACTTTAATCCCTCCATTAGCCATTTATCACACTTCTCATTTTTCCTCTTAGTAATTAATTCCTCCCTTAATCACTAACTTATGGCCAATAATTCCATTCTTTCAATTTTTCCACCAATTATGGCATATTAACTAAAATTGCCACAAAACATAATAATTCAATTTAAATTCACAAATATCCATAATAATCCTCATTAGCCCTTACTTAAAAATTGGGGCATTAAAATTAGGGGTTGTATGACTTATTTTACCAAGCGCTTTGGTGTAGGACCAATAGTCCAGTGTTTGTTATGGTATCTGAATGCTCACTGGATGATTGTGGTTGGATGGTTTATTTAACAGGCTTCGTGAACATTACATAAGTGTATGAATGACTTGAGTAACAAGAGTTAGAGCCTAAGATGAATTCAAAATACCTAATAGACAGTATGTCCTATGTAGCTGAACTTGATATGTATTCAACAAGGATGATAAACTGTATGTCTTGAGGCCTTAAGACCTAATGGTCTAGTAAGTCCTTAGGCCGGCAAAATGTGATGTGTTTGAGAATCGTGCCGAGTAAAGGCTCAGGGTAGTAAGACCCGATGTACAAGTTTACATATGGCGGTGTCCCTGGGCTATAAGACCTATGTGCTTAGCATAGTGACATTGGACTAGTATGTCTAGAGTACACCTTAAATATGCAAAACATTCAGATTGTACTAGGTTGTAGCCGAGGTAATAAGTCTTGTAACGCCAATAGCACGGGAGTGATTCCTTGGGAAATAAGACCAAAATATCCAACGTTGTGGGAGTAGAATGAGCATTATATTTGATATGCTTACAATGTGATTCGAGTAGAGTCCCAAAGAGACCGTAAGGTCGATATTGTGATCTGGGCAGAGTCCTGAAGAGGCTATACGCTTAGTATGAACAAAGTGTAATCCGGGTAGAGTCCAGAAGATGCTGTATGGCCTGAGAAACCAAGCACTTTGAAAATGGACCAGTGGGTCCTATGTTTGCATGCTACATACTGTGTACTGAATGAATGAGAATGTCATGTGATAATTGCTAATACTATGATGATTGTGTTATATGCTCGGTGAACTTACATATGAAAGAGATAGATTCAAAAATGACTTGTGTGACATGCTTATTGAACTGCCCACAAGATGGATATATTAAGTATCTAAAATTATCCTGAAGTATAGACATTCAAATTTCGAGGACAAAATTTATTGAACAAGGGGAGAATTGTAATATCCCAAATTTTAGGATTAAAAGCTGGATAATGAGCCTGAATAAAGTAGACTACTAAGCCTAGTTTGGAAAGAGTGCCAATAATGTCCAAGAGCCATAATGACTTTTAGAGACTAGTTTAAGAACTAAAGTATAGGATTTGGTTCCAAATAGTCAACAGAAAATACCCAACCCCTTCATCTAAAGTCAGATAGGATCTAAAGCCTAACTTAGATCCAAAAGAGAGGGAAAGGCATCTTGGAAGAAGAAAGGAAAAGGGAAATGGTTTCTAGAAAGAAGTAAGAAAGATAATTAAAAGGACTAATGGCACAAGAAATAATATTGCCATAATCAAGGGCAAAAGAGAAATTACCACTTGATCTTGAGGTTAAAATTGGAAAATAAAATGAAGGGCTAAGAATTGCTCTTGGAAAGCAAGAGTAATGATGAAGATGAAAAGGAATATTAATTTCCTCCCCCACGCTGTTTCAAACATCCAAAGAGGGAAAGGAAGGAAAAAGAAAAGTTTGGTCAAAGTTTCAACACATTTGGAAGGAGACTTTGATCCAATTTGAGTATATGCATCAAACGGCAATTGGTCAAAAAATTCTCTTCCATTTGGCAGCCCATAATGTCACCCATAAGGAGACGAAAGAGTAAAAGGAAGTCAACAAAAATTAACATAGTAATTTGACATACATGGTAACTTAATTAACTTGTGTAAGAAGAGTAAATTTGGGCCACATATTTTCTCTTTTCTTTTGGCCAATTTTCAGCCAACCATTAAGTGATTATGAAAGGGAAAATATAAACATTTCTACTCTCTTCTCTCTCTCAAATTTCGGCTAAGAACACAAAATAAGAGAAAACAAGAAGATACAAACAAGGGTAAGGCTTCTTGCTTGATTTTCTCCTACTTAACTACTTTTATGGCTCAAAGGCTCTTCATGAACCTTGTTCGCCTTGGTAAAAGCTTCAATTTAATGGATTTAGAATTTTTAGGGGAGGTTTTTTGAGTTTTCTAGCAAGAGCCAAAGTTGGAGAATCAAGAAAATATCTCAAGAAGGAGTTAAAGGTGAGTAAGAGCAACATTTTGATGTATATGTTGCCTAGGTTGGTTGCATTTTGGTGGGTTGTTTTGGTTGCCTTAATTTTGGTTATTTAAGGGTTTTTAGGGTTTCATCATGCTTTGGTCATATACATGTGGTTATATGATATTTGGAAAGCATATGAGACTAGTTTGGTGGTTAAATTATGAATTGTTTAATTGTTGAGTGGAACCTTAGTTTTCTGGTCTGAATGGGGCATAAAGAAGGAGCACGATTTTGCTATTTTTTATGTCTCCAATGGATTCATTGGGAAAATGTATGTAGGAATAGGTTGTAGGCATAATTTTAGAAAGAATGGATTTGAAATCCAAAAATTGAAATTGAATATAGTACTACCAGATTTCATTTTCTGCTTGGTTATAGTAAGATTTTCAATAACCAAATGTTATCTAATGGCCATAATACTTTCCAGAATGAAAGTATACATGTTGAGATTTAATCTAATATGTCATTTGTCCCATTTGGATCAGTACATTAGGAGATATGATTTATTGAATTTAGACATAGAAATCTGGAATGATTTTGTGGCAGTGATGAATAATTGAGGTATCTGCAATTTTGTAAATGTAATTGGTTGAAGGAGATATTTTTCCTTCAAAATAGGCCTAATGAAGGTCATATAGGACTTTGAACCAACCTAATTAGAGTTTTCTAGACAAGGTTATGAAATTTCAAAGTTGGTTGAACATTCTGTCAGCTTTTGACTATGGTGAAAAATTTAGAGGGTATAATGTAATAAATGGGAAATCCAAGGGTTAAGTTGAGCACTTGGGGCTAGTGTAGCCATATTAGATGTTCAATTGCCATGGCTCTAATAAATTAACACATAATGTGGTTATGTGACTAGGACCATGAGGTGATAAAGAAGAAGCGACTTTAATGGTTGGAGGAGGAGGAACAAGGGGAGGACATAAAGACACAAGGTAGTAAACTTTCCTAACTTGCATATATTTGACATTTATATGTTTGTACGTTGATATGTTTTATTGCTTTAATGAATTGTATGGGACATATGTGACTTATTGAAGCTCTATTTCTGTTTATAAAATGGCCATAGCTATGTTGTACAAAACATTGAGCATGCAAATGTCATTATGTTCGCATGAATTTATGTAAGCAATCATGTCATACACTAAGTATTATCTTGTATGTATAGTTAGCATTGTTTGCTACTGAGATTCTCTTGAATCCCACTCTTCCTCACCCAACCATATAGGTATATTGAGAATAAAGAAGAGGATTATAAGAGGGAAATACGAAGGTGGAACGAAGATGGGAATGTGTCTATTGTTTTTGTATTAGGTTTGACACTTTGGTTGCCTTATGTGGCTGCACAGTTTTTTGTATGTAAATGAATAAATTATGTATGAGCAAAGAATCACTCTAATTGAATTAAAAGAAAATATAAGAATCGCTGAGTAATAGCAAAGTTACGAACCACTAGAATATGCTTCCACAAGATTTTGAAATTTTAAGAAAAATCCACTCAACTATATGTTCAGATCCAAACTTGAGGTTGGGAATAGAAAGAGTTTTACAAAAGAATATTGCTTAGTGGTTTGAATTTGCTGCGTAAAACTCTTCAAAATGATTATGGAAAATATGGTGTTACACACTGCCCCATGCAACTTGCACACTGGGTCTTACTGCCTCAAGCCATTTCCTGGCACAATTTGAATGCTTTGCTAGCCTAAGGACACACTGGTCCAATAAGTCTTAAGACCTCTGGACATATTGGCCCCACAACAACTCCGTATATTCATGAAACGAATACATGTGATTGTAAAAATATACATGCAGAACAATACATACTGTATGAGAGAAAGAGTTACTACCTGTATGTCTTTCCAGTGCATTGTCCTTGTCTACCAATCTCTTGGTAGGCCTGGGCAAATATCGAATCCTATAAGTTAGAATCTATAAACAATTGAGTTATTACTCATTCCACTTCTTGTCCTTCGCTAATACTTTGTTGGTTATCTTTAGGGTTCTTGTATTTTGTCAAATGAGTATCTAATGCTGTTACATTAGCCTTTAGAACATGCCTATATTTCTTGTGATCTTACTTATTACAATTCACTCCAAATACTACAAATTCATAGGCTACTCCTACTATTCCAGATTCATCAATCAACTTTGAAAATTTATATCTTAATCTAGAGAACTCTAAATGAGGTGGTTCTGGTTCCTATGCAAAGATTTCTAAGTCCTCTTTACAGGAAAAATATCGCCTACTATCAATTAGGAGTGCAAAAGTTTAGAAATCCTCAATCAATAACACTGCCTTAGGGTTCATTCTAGATTCAATGACTTAAATTTAACAAATCATCACTTACAATCTACTAACCCAAATAATGTGTATTATACCTCATTTTAAAGCTTAGGATATCTACTATAAACTTGTAAAATTTCACAGCCATTGGACAACATTTGGTCTACTAAAATGCAACCCAAAGCAAACTAATTCCTTAAAAACGAATCTGGCAGCACTCACCACAAGCAACCTCTTATTCCAAATTTAGGGTTTTCATTCCAATCCATCCAAAATCATAACCACAAGTTATTTCTACACAATTTTGCCTATAGAATCCTTCGCTAAGCTCAAATTTGACAAAATCAAATTCCTTACCTAAGAATCTATCATAACCAAAACTTTGGGTTTCCTAGGCAAAAATTCTATTTTTTATTCCAATGGTTCTGGAATCATTTTCTCATCATTATCCCACACAATTTTTTGTTCTAAATCCATTGGAAACCTCAAAGTCAACAAAATCACATTGTTTCCCTATTATTTAGGTCTGGATGATATTTAGGGCAAAATAACAACATAAAAACTCAACCAAAACTCAAGATGCTATACTCAATTGAAGCTTATGCTTACCTCTACTCGATGCTATAGCCCGTTCTAGATTTTGCCATCACTTACACCTTAGAGGCAGCATGAAACTCCTCAGTTCAAGATTCTAAAACCTTAGAAATGTAGCCCTCAGTGAGTAGAACAAGATTCGTGAAGGCTTAATTGGCTATAAACACGAGTTCGGGGTTGAAATTTGGCAAGAATACTTTCTCTCTCTTGGTGTTCTTTAGGACTTCATTTTCTCTTTTCTTTTTCTATTTCTACTAATTTCTCCCTTATTTTTGATGCCTTGGCCAAATTTAAAAAGGGTTGGGAAGGTGTTAGATCAAAAGGACTAGTATCCAAGTGTTTAAGTCATAGGGTGCCCCATGACTCTTCTTGAAAATCTGACCTCTTTTCTCTCTTCCTCTTGGCCGACCTAATGATCCCTCTTGAAAATGGACACGCGGCAGGACTGGAGACCGCTGAGTTGTCTCGGCAATTAGGACATGTGATAAATGAGGGATTAGGTGGTACCTTTTTATTAGTCCAACCCAAAGGAAAAGTCACTATAAGGAAAAGCTACTTTAATAAAACTACTTTAATAAAGAAACTTTTACGATGTCTTACTCACAGTGGCACCACATGTGCATGTGATCTTCAAGAACATGCCAAGTATCTATACCAAGCCATTAGATGGTGCCACATATGTCTGTTCCTGAAGGGATTGCCAAGTGCATACCATTGTGTCTTAGAAAATGCTGGGTGTCTGAGTAAGTGTCACCTAATGGCGCCACATGCCCGTGTCTTTTCCCAAAAACATAGGGTGTATGCGTCTACCCTGAAAATGCCATGTTCACACCTTCACCGACATATTTTATCTAACTAACTAGTCACATGTTTCATGAGGGACCTAGGTGGCGTTTTCCTATAGTTCCAACTATAAAGTAAAGTTAGGTAAAAAGTAAACCAATCCAAGATCGCGACACATGTGCGGATGTAGCGTGAAATGGTACCTTGCATCTTAAAATATGCCAAGTGTCTGCTCTATCAAGTTTATAACCTATAAGGGCTATATTCGAATTTCAAAATTAATCTTTTTTAATTTTGAAATTAATTAACAATTAATTATCTTGATGAGCTAATTAAATAAATTCAGTTTAAATTAAATCTGTCCAACAATTTTAATTTAACCTATTTATTTAATCCAAATAAAGAGTCATTAGATTTAATTTATCCTTATAAATTAAATCTTATCTTTATAAATTAAATCTGAGATACTATATTTCTAACATGTTAGTTATTAAATCTAATTTATCTTAATAAAATTAAATTTAAAACTAAAACAATATAATAATATCATAATATATACACACATATATATAAAATATGTATTTTGAAAATACATATATATATAATATTCTTAACGAATTTTATATTATATATATATGTAAACATACACTTCATCCACCCTAGATTAAAAATTATCTCGTGTTGGGCTATTCTTGTGTGCGACCATGTAGGCCAATACGAAGTTGGTAGTGGGCCAATAACTGTACTAACCCACAAGTCACAAGCGGCCTCTAACAAGACATTACGACTACCCAATTCATGAGGATCGTTAACATGATGTAACCTCTCATACAACCATGTCACGTCCCTTTTGTCACACGATATATCGGTCAAGGATGAGACATGGATAATGTCATCCTCTTGTTCCTAACCATTACTTTCTCGATTCCTGAGTAGTCAAACAATAGAAATGAAAACTCCTTTCCATCGTAGTATGGCCATAAATTTCTCAGACTCACTCATCGAGGAGCCCAGTAATATCTCTCTACTAATGTGAGGGACAAATTCCATCTTGATCATTCATATTCCTCTGCATGAAAAAAAAACTACCAAGCCCGATCGTAGCCTTTATCATCACCCGATCAAAAGTGACTTTTGACTAATTCAAAGCTTAGCAACTATCATGTAGGAATCCACGATGACCTCAAGTCAAAGGGCATTGTGATGTGGTTATACATAATAAAAGCTTATGACTTGATCCATGTAGCTTTCTCATAGTGGGTTGGTCCAGTACCTTGTACTCTTACAAGTGCCTTAAGAGTTTAATTCGTATCTCCATACCTTATCAAAGTCATACTGGTCTTGTTTCATCTCTGGTCCCGCATAAATGACTGACTAGGGATATTTTAGGACAATCTTTATGATTTATCCAAGGATACAATTATCATAGTTAACATGGAAATAATATGATAACAGAATGGAGAAATTTCATTAAATTAATAATGTTCAAAGTACAATGATTGGCCCTCAGGCCATAATTTCCAACAGCTATCTCACATATTTCTTTAATAACTCCATAATAGGCAATTGATGCTAATATGGGGTTTTTGTCTTTCAAACTGGAAAAGTGCATGGCTAAAGCTTCTACCATCACCCCACTATTTTACATAGCACTTCTATCATCTTGGTCTTTCATGTAGAAAGAATACCCTTTTATATCACAACCGATCCAAGTAATGACGTAAAAAGAAGGCCCCCAAGCTAACCACTCGATTGTCTCAGACGATACTATACCTCACATCAAGACTACTCCAATTGGAAGACCAAAGAAAATTGATCTCTTCTTCCATATGTTCTTCTCACCTACAGTCCTTCATTCTTACCGAAGATGACATTCATACATTTTACCCAACTATAAACTTTCTCTCTAGTTAATGCCTTTGGCGCCATTCCATGATCTAGTAAACCGTTAAAACACATTGTTAAACTATGATATGTGGTAAACCAATGAAGAAACCTCCTGTGACCAAGGTATACCCTTTTTTTGTTGATTAAGTTGATGGAAGTGTGAGTTAGCTTCATACATCGGACATGCTTTATGCCCCTTCACATTGCACCCTAACAAATGTTCATATACAGGAAATTCGTTTATAGTGGTGAAAATCATTACATGTAGCTTAAAGGACTCCTTCTTATATGCATCAAACACATCTATACATTCCTCTCACAACTTCTTCAAGTCCTCAATCAAAGGCATCAAGAAGATATCAATATCATTCCCTGGCTGTTTTGGTCTATAAATCATCATATAAAGCCTCACATACTTATGTTTCATACATAGTCAGGGAGGTGAGTTTTCTATTACAAGGAGAACTAGCCATGCACTATGTGTGCTACTAAGTATTCCACATGGATTAATTCCATCTGTACAAAGCCTAAGTAGAAGGTTTCTTGGCTCACTGTCAAATTAAGGAAGCATTTCATCTATTCTCTTCATTTATGAAAAGTCAGTCGGGCACCGAAGATATTTTCCATAAGATATTCTCTTATCAGAATGCCATCTCAACTTCTTCGCTTTTGCTGCATTCGCAAACAAACACTTAAACCACGATTTTATTGGAAGATACCATAACACCTTTAAACCTAGCCTTTTAGTTGTCCCATCACAACAACCATCATCTTTCTTCACTTTGTATTGTAAAGTTTTACACTTCGAACACTCAATAAGACCTTCATACTCCATTTTGTACAAAACACAGTCACTCGGGTAAGCATGTATCTTTTTATACTCTATACCCATCGTAGACTAGATTTTTTTTTAAGTACATTATCACCTCGAAATATATCACACAGCAATTCAAGGAGCAATGTAAAGCTACTATTAGTCCACCCATAAGGTACCTTTAAGTTGACCAAATGCAAGGTTCCTATCAACTATGTATATTTACTCCTAGGGTACAACGGTGTCTTTACATCACTCTGCAGGCTATCATATTCATGAGATTGCATATAGGATTTTACCTTAATATCATGAATCATTTTCTCCATTCTATTTTTATCTATAGCATCCACAACTTCTTTCTTGTGTGACAGACATGTAGTTACTTCCTCACCATGCCATATCCACCTTATGTACCGAAGATTTATTCCATTACAAAGTAGGTGATCCCTTATATCATCAATATCCCATCGACTCTCATTAAACAATTGACACAAGGACAAAAATACATAACATTTTTTGTAGGTACATTCCTTCTAGCAAATTCAATAAACCCTTCCTGATCATTCTCATATTCTTCACTAGTTCTCAAAATATTCATCCAACTATGATCCATTTTATTACCACCTAAGCATTTCTAACAACATTCAAGTTTAGAACAATTGTCAACGAAGGGATTTCCTTTTACACATTTTTTTTAAAATTTTAACAGCATTTCCCCTTAAAAGTAAGACATCCCAAAATTTCAATAACAAACCATTTTAGCTTAATTCAAACAAAACTATCTATCTGAGGCAATTCAAGACAATATCAGCAATTTAATCCAACAATTTCATCAATACAAAATATAAACTTTAAATTTTGGACTTTTAGGCATCAAGATCCATATAAGTTTGCAAAGTTTAACTAATTCAATGCACATCAACCAAAAAACAACAATGTTTAACTATAATTACCTCAACTTTAAATTCAGATGCTTCAAAATTTCTTTTCTCTACTCAACCCTTACAACAACAATAACAACAACAAAGAGAACATTAGAATTATTCAGCAAAAATACAAAGCATTGTATTTTTTAAACAAAAAACAAACAAAAAAACCTGCTGCAACGTAGAACAATAGTGTAGAGGGAAGGGGAAGGAGAGGGGAGGAGGGAGGAGTGATGGAGTGACGATAAGAGAGATGAGGGAGTAGGAAGCAACGATGGTAGAGAGGGAGGAAAGAGGGAGTAAAGATTGTGGGAGAAGGAGGGAGGAGAGACGACCTGTTGGAATTGGTTGGCACAACGGAAAAATTAAAACTCAAAATTTTTCCAATCCCTACTATGGATCTATCAAATGCGCGTAAATCAAGTAGTAGAGAAGCGTACCTTCTTATGGTTCAGTCTTTCTTTTCGATCTTAAGGAGCTAACAACTTGAATCAGCTCCCTCTACTGGCTTACACACGAATAGGAATCCAACATGAATAGTGTGATAGCGCCACCAACGTCTCTTTCTAGAGTTTTCTTTTCTCACGGCTCTATCTTGCTTTTTTTATCGCCTACAGAAAACCCTAGCTCACCCTTTTAAATAACTAGTCAGGGCTTTCTATTTTATGATGGATATTAAATTTTTAAAATTAATCTTAATTAACCCACATAAAGTTGGCCCATATAAAGTTGGCAATAGGCCAATGACTATACTAACCCATAAGTCGTAAACGACATTTAGCAAGATATTATGACTACCCAATTCATATGAGGATCGATAAATCGATGCAACCTGTCATACAACCATATCACGTCCCTTTTGTCACACGATATTTCAGCCAAGGATAAGCCATGGAAAATGTCATCCTCCTATACTTGACCATTACTTTCTCGATCCTTGAGTAATTTGACTATAGAAATGGAAACTCCTTTCCATCATAGTATGCCCATACATTTCTCAGACTCACTCATCGATGGGCCCAGTAATATCTCTCTACTAATGTGAGGGACAAATTCCATCTTGACCATTCACATTCCTCTACATGAAAACCACTAAGCATGAATATAGCCTTTACCATCACCCGGTTAAAGGTGACTTTTGACTAAGTCAAAATTGAGCGACTCTCATGTAGGAATCCAGATGATCTCAAGTCAAAGGGCATAGTGACGTGGTTATACATGAGACAAGCATATGACTTGATCCATGCAGCTTTTTCATAGCAAGTCGATCTAGAACCTTGTACTATTACAAGTGCCTAGGACTTTGATTCATATCTTTATATCTCTTTAAAGTCATATTGGTCTTATTTCATCTTTACTTTTGCATAGATGACCAACCATGAACATTTAGGACTATCATTATGATTTATCTAAGGATAGTTATCACAGTAAACATGCAAATAATATGATAACAAGATGAAGAAGTTGATTGAATAATAATGTTCACAGTATAATGATTGGCCCCTATGGCACGATTTCCAACATGACCAACGGTGTAAGAGAGGAGGGAGGACGGAGGAGCTCGAAGGATGGGAGAGTGAGAGAGGAGCTCGATGAAACTTTGCTATAGAGGGAGGGAAGAAGACCGAAAGCTTAAAAAACCTTTCCGTCTCACTTCCGGCGTCCCAATTTGAAATAAGGAATTAGTACCCCTTTCGGTATCCCAATTGCCAAACTTTTCAGCTTCCAATCTCACTTACAGCATCACAATTAATTGGGACACCAAAAGTACCCCTTTCAGCGTCTTAATTTCAAAAGCCTACTTTTGGTGTCCCAATTTTAAGAGGGACACCAAAAGTGGTGCTTATGGCTCCAAAAGCGCAAAAGCCCACTTTTGGCATCCCTTTTCAAATTAGGACACCAAAAGTATGGCTTTGGGTGTCCCAATTTGAAAAGGGACACCAAAAGAAGGGACGCCCAATATGTCAAATTTCCCTCACATAATTACAAAAATACCACCGCCCCTTTATTTTTTATTTCCCTTTTTGAAAAACGAACACTTTTTGGGGAAGTAAAATTTATGTCTTGTAGTAGTGTTTTTTCCTTCTTTGGATGCTTTTTTCAACATAAAATAATTGGGTCTTTTGGATTTTTTTTTTATTTAAAGCAAGCTAGCTAGGTGTCTAGGACCCACCTTAAGGCCTCTTTCTTGAAATGGCCATCATCTTCTCTCTCCATGGTGACATATAGAAGCCATTATTTTTTGTAACACTACTTTCTCGATCCTTGAGTAATTTGACTATAGAAATGGCCATCATCAAAGAAGATCCGTAGATAATAGTTTTTTTTTAAAAAAAAGTTCAGAAGCTATGACGCTTCCTAATATAAGCATTAAAGCTTAGTGTTAGGCTTGTAGAGCACTTTCCTAAACAAGCGTCATACAAAACATTTATTTTAAAAAACAACAAAAGCCCAACCTACAACGCTTCACAAAACAGCATCGCAGCTGGGTTAATTTTTTAGCATTTTTTTATTTGAAGAAAACTTATCCAGAGCTTAAAAATAAAGCAATAGATAAGGGTAAGAATAAGTCAAAAAAATATTATTACTTAGAATCTTGTGTTATAGTAAGGCAAAAAAGAAATCACCAGCTTTATCCTTGAGTTCCCAAAAAAAAAATGGCCCTTAGCCAGCGCTCAATTATAAAATGCTAGCCAAAACTAACCTTAGCCGACGCTCTATAATTAAGCGCCGGAGGAGGTAAATATGCCTTAGCTGGGGCTCTATTAAAGAGAGCCGTAAGGTCAAATAATAGGCCTTAGCCGGCTCTCTTTAAAAGAGCGTCAGGTAAGGCTTTATACAAGGCACCACGTGGGTGCTTTATATATTCAAGGCAGCATGTGGTGCCTTGAATATATTTAAGATTAGGAAGCTACGTTGTTTTAACAAAAAATGATGTAGCCTCTTTCCAATCTGCTATTTAAATTTTTTCTCGCTGTTTTCGTTTTCATTTTCATTTTCATTTTCATCTTCCCGCGTTCTCTCTAGCACCTCCATTTTCCACAACTCTGTTGCAGTACAAAGCTTCCTCTCCCATATTTTTTTTATTGTCTCAGCCTCTTTCAGAATCTTCCTAGCATGTAAGTGTTTTTTTCTCAATATTTGGTTTTTTTAAGTTAAAATCTGTCATAATCATATATGTGTGCTCATAGTTTTTTTTTCAGGTATTGATTTGAAGTGACAACTCTGTCTTCTTGAACTTCCTATATATTGTAAGTTTTTAAATTTTTGAGCTTACAAATATAATAATACGTATTTTAATCCTCTGTAGAAGTAACGTGTACGGCTGAAGTTTAAGCAACTTAAATGCTAGAGTTCTTTTATGCTTGATATATGAAGACACAATATTGCAAAAAATATGTGCTATGTTTTTTCATTTTGTTGTGGATTGTATTATAAATTGATGTGGATTGTAGATTTTGAATTATAAATGGGGGTTTTCATCAGGAAAATAAAATAATTATGAAAAATTATTTTATTTTTTTAAAAAATAAAAGACTTCCTACGTCACTTCTCTAGGGAAGTGCCGTAGGAAGTCAATTTTTTTTTCTAACATAAAAGATTTCCTACGGCGCTTCTCCAGGGAAGTGCCGTAAAAAAGCATAAAATTATAATATTTTTAAATAAAAGACTTCCTACGTCGCTTCTCTAGGGAAGTGCCGTAGCAAGTCATTTGACTTCCTACAGCACTTCCCTGTAGAAGCGCCGTAGGAAATGATATTTTTTTTAAAAAAATAATAATCAAGCTACGCCACTTCTATATATTCAAGAAACGCCGTAACTTGTTTTAACGGCGCTGGGAGCTACGACGCTTCCCAAGCACCAAAGTATTCTTTAAATTAAGCGCTGCAACTTGTATTTTTTGTAGTAGTGTAACCTCAACTTGACAGTAAAGTTATATAATCCGGTGCGGGGAAAAATAGACCAGTTCATGCTAGTGATGATGTAAAACATATTTTGGGAGTTGATCTTAGTCATAAATATAAGACATAATTTTTATATTTGTTAATATTTTCCTAATTTACCCTACTATTGATGCTCCATCATCAAAAATCATGGAGGAAAGGAGTAGTTGAAAACTTATACACTTGTTGGCTTGTCAGGTTAGTGGTATACTTTGATAAATGGATTTTTAGAAAAATGAAAACCAAACACACCCTAGGACTTAAAATATAATGTCTGATGCTACGGTTGTCAACATTTGTCAAAAAAAAAACCCAATTTTGTGTAATTCACGACTCAATCAAGGAGATGTGCTTTAAAAGGAATCCAAATCAATCAACATAACCAAAATATGCTTGGAAATTTTGCACTTACATAATCTGATTCATTGAAGGTTGGAAATTTATAACTTCGCTGAAAGACTATATGGTGTAAATATTGATACGGTCGAAGTCAACAAGTGAGCCTATGTTTATTGCGGTTTCCTTGTTACTTTTGAATTGATATGTAACATGGCTAAAATAATTACTCAAGGCTATCACATATTCAATTAAATTTCTATAAAAAGTTACAAGCTATAGATAGTATGACTTATTTAAAATTCTTATAATCCTCATCTAGTCAATAATAATTAGTTAGGATTAAGGTCCAATTTCGCATTGAAAATTTTTGCGTAGTAGATGTTAATTGCCAAGGGCGACATTGCTCCTTCTTAAACACTTTGGTACGGTATTGATCCAAAAATAAAAAAATTATGGATGCCTACTACTTCTATGCAAAAACTTCCAAATCAAAATTAGTATTGAATCCTATTAGTTATGACACTCATTTTGTAGATGTTATAGATATAAAATCCCATAACATGGTTTTCCACTAGGGGAAGTGAACATGTTGACATAACCATAGATCAAGGCTAATTGCTTTATATTAGTACATTACATAAGATACACACACTAAACAACCTAACTAGCCCTTCACCTACTTGTGATGGCTAAAACAGAAGTGAATTAGCAGAATGAGCTCTTTCTGCAATCAAGAGGTCCAGCTGATGAGGTCATTGAGCTCACAAACTCGGATGGTCTAGCAGACAAGCTCAATGTCTTACTATACACAGAAGACGTTCCTTTCCCAGATGATTTGAAGAATGCCCCATTCAACATCAAATCTCCTTCCGACTTCCAATTCCATCTCTTCCACTCACTATGCGATGCCCCAAAGTGTTTTGTCACCTGAAATAATTAATCACCATGTTCATCACATTCTCAACCCATACTTAGAAAACAAAGGGGTAGGGGCTTGCAATGTGCCTATCTCTGATACCTTTTATAAACCCAACTTTCTAAATATTTCTTTTATTTTCTTTTGATTGTTATATTTTATATAAAATAAGTGACATTTTAATATCATACAGCCATAAAATTGTGCAGATTTGAACCTCTTTTATTTTGGTTTATTTTTTGAAAACTAATAAAAAAATTCAAAATTTTACCATTTTATATCCATAAATTATTTATTTTATGCATAATCTAATGTCAAAAGGAAAAAGAAATAAAAACATAGCATTTGAAAAATTGGAATATTACAAATGGCATTATAAAGCATTACGGAAACTTAGTCCCGAGCGTTCTGCTGAAGCAGAATGGCTAACTGCTGGACTCCTCCCTATTGGATTTGATAGTCTGACTATAATCATTTTGGGTGCTCATCATATCTAATCAGATTTGGATCATCCAAATGTGATTATTTTAAAAATCTTTATTTTTCAAAAAAAGAAAATATTTTAATTGGTAAAGAATATAAAATAAATATAATCTCTTAACTATCATTTAATTTTTAATTAAAAATCACCATTTTAAAAAGAATCAAAGATTTGGAACATCCATATCGGATTTAGACAGCCTACATTTGATTAGGTATAAGTGCTCGTCAAAATGATGATCACCAAAATAATAAGGGACACATATACATATATTTGTCCTACCTCTTTGTGTTCTCCATCATCTGGAGCAAGAAATCTGTTGCCTTGGCTGAAAATAGTGGGATTTGAGCTCCCTCCTATTGCGTAATGTTTCCAATGAGTGTAGTCGTTGTTCACAACATGAAAGTATCCAAACCTGCACCTGAAATTAATTTTCCATCGTCTCAATCTTAAAACCAAGCAGTCCAACAATATTATGCGCACACACACGCATGCAGACACACACACATATTACCTGGGCATTCTTCCTCCAAGCCCTTCCCCGAAATGATTGTAGGCGACCGTGACCCGCATATTCCGGTCCTTCTCATACGAATCGCTGTGCCCTAGGAGCATAACTTTTTCATGGTGGGTCATGTAATTGTTAGAAATGGTTACCTCCATTGATCCATGAACCACATCAATCAACCCATCATAGCTCTTAGACAAGAAGCAATGGTCCACCCACACATGGGTCCCGCCCGAGATCAAAACCCCATCCCCGTCCGACCTCGGACTGAATCTATAATGACGAGGAGATACCCTCACAAAACCAGGTCTACCTTGTACGCAGTCGTGGATATGCAAGCCATGAATGATTATGTTGGTCTGCCGCAGTATTTTGATACAAGGTCCACCGGCGACGTGCACAGTGGCTCCTCGGCCATCGATTGTTTTGTGAGAATTGATGAGGAGGTCCATCTTGAGCTTGATGTTCATGTCCCTTTCGAAGATGATCCATAAGGGTTCTTCTTGGATGACCCCGTATCTTAAAGTTCCAGGTTTAGGGTTCATGGGGTTGTCGCTGGGGTCAGTGACGACGTATGTTCGGCCGTCTCTTCCTCCAACAACGTGTCTGCCAAACCCTATAGCGCAGTCAGCAAGACGCCGGCGATTGTGGTGCCAGTTGGGATCGCATCTCCAACAATCATCAATGGGGTTTCCTGTTCCACATGATGCAAACCCCAGATTTCTCCTCGACGCATTGGCGCTTCTGTGTAATCGAGTTTGCAATGTTGTGAATTTTCTCTATTACGAAAAAAATACTCAACAAACATAGAGTTTGTCTAATAGTGTAAAGCCTCACAAAATCCCTCTGAACCTCAAGTTGGAATAATTCTAAAGGAGACACTTGTATTGAAAGTGGCAACATGAATGGATAACGGATAATAATATAAAAAAATGGTACTCATTTTTTTAATTTAAAAATAAACGGTAAGAAAATAATAAAATAATTCTAATTGTAAAAGTATAATGAATATTAAATAATAATATAATATCATTCTCCAATTCTCTCCTTCACGCATAAAACTGAAGTTTATTATTCTATAATTTTGTTTACATGCAGAAATATATAGGGAATTTCCTTTGATTTAAAAATAAATAAACGGAATGAAAAATTTTCAAGACCGCAATGTTTGCAATCCTTCATTAAAATGTTACTCATGTCTTTTCTATTTAATATTTTACTCCCTCCAGTCCTTCATATAAAAAAGATCAAGTCGACTTTTTTTTGGATAAATCAAGAAGGTTAAATAAATAAATTAATTATAATATATGATTTCTTTCATTAGATTATAATCAACTTATAAGTCAGGTAAATTAGTTTGGAGAAAAAATAAATAAATAAAAATAATTTAAAGTAATTTATTTATCTTCCTTAATCTTTTTAAAAACATCAAATGGGTCTTATATTAAAGAAATGAGGAAGTATAGTACACACATTTCATATAGTTATATTCACATATTATATCACAACAATATCATATAAAAAAGCACTGAAACAAAAAAAAAAAAAAAAAGAAAGAAAAAAAAAAGCTTGTGTAAGCATAAACTTTAATACTCACTCGTTTTTAGTTTAGAGAGAGAGAGAGAGAGAGAGAGATGAAGAAGAAGATAACATACTTGTCAACTTGTTGGATCACAAGTTCAGGATGTTGAAGGATATAAGAAGAAATGAGAGTAGGGGCAAGAAGAAGCAAGAAGTGGAACATAAACATCAACAAAAGTGCCATATTACGTTTCTTGCTTTTAGATGAACAAGAAAGAGATCGTAGATAGATTATCAATTAGCAGAGTCCGATGGAATGTCCGACTTGTCCTGCAATGCAATAGCTTTATATATATAAGGACTCAGCTTTGGGATAGATCTTCATTAATCAAACAAAAACCTCATAAGTAGTCGTCTATGATTTGTGGTTTATAACCTAAATGGATCTAAGCATCTAGCCTAGGCTCCCCGGCCCGTAAAAATTCTTGAGTAAATTTACAGTATCCAAAGTTGAACCCTGATTTTTCTGTCTGTTGGTACTCATGAAGGTGGCAGAATCGATTTGCTCCTGCATACAACATAATATTTCTTAATATATAAATATTAAATACACGTATATATAGTCAGTTAGGTAGGTTTTGTGGTTTTTTTTTTTTTTTTGGCCAATAGCTAGGTTTCGCTGGTTACACACATAGAATTAATGATAAATGATTATATGATTCAATTTGATGGCACATATATAAACATATTGCTGCAAATTACAAACGTGATCGTCACTATTACTGTTGCTTTCATGACAACAAATAGCGTTAGAAATACTCCAATTTATTTATTTTTGGTTGTATCCTTCGTAGTGGGTCAAGAGGTAAATAAAGTTCGCTGGATAGTAATTAAAAAATGGTATTTTTTTAATTTTCAAATTTCTGTGGAATCCTTACGACTCTTGACATAGAATTCTAGCCGTCTTTGTCTTATTTAAATATTCAAATTAAAATCTTTATTTATTAGTTCAAGCGAAGCAGTAAAAGGGTCACAACATGGATACGTGACAAGCCAAGAAATGAAATTTTGTCAAAATATTCCTAATAATTGAGTAACCACAATACCAATAAAATATTTGGAAGAGACCTTCCTTGGAAGTATATGGGAGGACAATCTATGTAAATAAATAAATAGAATATAGTCACTTTGCTGTAAAATATAAGAACCAGATAATTAATTTGTAAATATTAAGAAAATTAATTATTTTGTATGAAATATGTATTAGTTTTTGTAAAATATTTGAATTGAAACTATCCCTAGGAGTCTCCTCAATAAGTACACTAAGAAGTAATCATTTTAAGAAAAAAGGGGAAAGTTAAGTTTTAGTCCTTCAACTTTTAACGAACTTATAACAATTTCTCAATATGACCTGGCATGAATCAGTCTCTAAACTTTTCACTGGCCTATGAATCAGCCCTTCATTTTTTCACTCTTTATATTGTTATCCTTGTCATCCATGCGAGTCATCCTATATGGAAAAAGTTGCTCAAAACTCATATCGACATGCCAAAATCTTTTCAAACACAACACCACATCTTCAACTTTACCTACGCTATTGACTACACCCTCAACCCTACCAGCCCAGCTTACCCAACTTTTTCTCCAGCCATATCCCACTATATTGTTAGGAAGGATGCAATGGATGTTAAATCTTTCCTATAGGTCACTTTGCAAAAGTCTATGTAGAAACATATAAACAAATATATGGTAGAAATTGAATAGCACCAAAGACAATAGAATTATTAATATGAAAAACCCCTCAATTTAAATGTAGAAACCACATGTCATTCAGATCAAAGGAAATCATATCCGCTATAATAAAAAACAAGGTAGAAGAGAGTTTCAACTAGATGCACATACACATGCAATGACCAAGTTAAACAACCAAATCTACAAGCTTACAATAGAAAATAAAGAAGTTGAAAATGCCCATAAAAGCGTAGTTCACCATGAACACAATTTCTCTCACACTATGGCTCCAAAAGACGATCCCACCATTTAAAAAAATGAACCATATGTTACAAATAGACAGACCAAATTTCAGCCTGATTCAACAGTTAACGAGTGGACAAAAGCCAATTTACTAAGACTATCCTATGAAGCTATGTTTTTCCATTTCTCTCTTATTGTCCCTCACATGGCTGGACATGCACACCTCTCCAAAAAAAATCCTAATATTCCCCATCTTGGCCACTTAAATAAGTGAGACAAAATGCATCTTAAATTAGGAAACTCTAAGAGAATATTCTTTCTAATAAAGAAGAATCAAGAAACTTTCTTTTTTCATTCTTTCACTCTTTTGTTAGATCCCAAGTTTTGATGATAACAATAAGTCAATTTTGTGTAAAACATGTTTTTAGAAGGTTAAGAAAAGATTCCAAGTTACCAAATGCATATTTGAAGTTTTCTGATATCTGCTGTGAAAATGCACTGGAGTGCTCGAGCATGAAGTTTGCACTCGAGCATAGATCTCCTCTGTGCTCGAGCAGATGCGAGAGAATGCCAGGAAGTGAGTACCCGAGAGGCATTCCCCCTTCATGATCACTGAATCACTCGAGCACTAAGGAATGCACTCGAGCAGAGAAGTCATTCTCACTCGAGCACACATGCGAGTGAGGGTCTGCGAGTGCTTGGCCGAGAGTAAGTAATAGCATGCTTTCATCATTCACTCGAGCAGAGACATCAATGCTCGAGCATGAGCATTCTATGCTCGAGCAAGGTACTGCGAGTGTCTGGCCGAGAGTCATGAAGTTCAGAGGAGTGCAAGTGTGCTCGAGCTCACCCGTTTATGCTCGAGTGACACATCAATGCTTGCAAGAGAAAATTCTATCCCTCTCCAGATCTGTTGCGAGTACTTGTTCAAAAGGTATAATTCTTGAGAATATTCTTCTCACTCGAGCAGGAGTCTGTGTGCTCGAGTGAGGGCCCACATCACTCGCGAGTGAAAATTCTATCCCTCTGAAATCCTGATGCGAGTGATGGTTTTGAGAGCATATTCCTTGAGAATATGCGTCTCACTCGAGCAGAGGTATGTGTGCTCGAGTGAGGGTCCATTTCACCCGCGAGTACAAATTCTCACTCTTGTCAATATCGTGTGCGAGTGATGACCCGAGAGGACATTCCCTGTAAAAATTGCAAGATCACTCGAGCAGAGGATTTTGTGCTCGAGTGAGACCCCTCTTCACCCGCGAGTGAAGATTTTGTCTCTCTGAAATTCTATGCAAGCACAACCCGATAACAGAGGTATATGAAGGAAAATAGGAGATCACTCGAAGTGAGCCTTTCATGCTCGAGTGATGCCCTGTTTGACCACAGAAAATGCTAAGTATCACAACGTTCATTCCGAATATGATTTGTTGTTATTTATTTATATCATCATTACTTATTATCATTGTTTAACATTGTTTTGATTGTTTTAAAAGTGTAAGACAGGAAGATGAACGTTTGAAACTTGTTGTTACGGAGAAAATTCAAACAACGGCAGACAACATTATTACAAACACGTTCGCACCTACCACATTCAGATTATTCAAACATGCGCGTGTTCTTCTACAGTTGCAAAAGTTCAGCTCCTCAAATGATGATTTCCCAAACGGGCAAAAACTGAAGCAACTATATATACAGAGATTCAAGGATAATCATAGAACAACGTAGCACAAGAATACACAAGCTTATACCAAGTTTCTGCTATTCATCATTTTTCTCTGTATACACATTGATCTTCAGTGTTTATTCATTTGCTCTGTAAGAGAGTCTTCATACAATTCAAAATTATATGTTTATGAGATCTCAAGGTATTGGGACCTTGAGAGGGTAGTTTTCCTTGCGAGAGAAGCAGTTGAGAGAATTCCTTGTTGAACCTTCCATTCATAAGTCTTATAAGATACAAGCGGAAGAGAACGTTGCTGCTCGTAAGACTTACAGTGGTGTAAGCAGGAGAGAACGTTGCTGCTCATAAGCCTTGTATACATAAGCAAGTGAGAAAGGTCATAGGTTGTTTTTCTGCACGTAAGACTTGTCGTAAGGGGGAGAGAAATTTCTTAGTGAGATAATATTTCTGCTCGTAGTCCGTTCAAGGACGATTGTTGTTTTGTGGCGTTCTGAGAGCCCATTGAATCTTGGAGGTATAGTGAAAATCTCAGTAGGTCTTGATCTCTGAGGACTGGATGTAGGCCTTGTTGTTAGGCCGAACCAGTATAACTCTCTGTGTTCAAATCTTCTCAACTCTACTCTATCTACTATATTTTTTCATATCACCACATCAAGCGAAAAATTTATAACATCACCCAATTCACCCCCCTCTTGGGTGAAGCTTGCCTCTTACATCTTTTTCTCCTTTATTTTTTTCTTTCTTTTCATAAAATAGTAAATGCATAAATTTGAAAAAATAAAGATTGAGTCTCTCTCCACATAAAAAGGGATCCCAAAATCCAACAAATATGGAAAATATTCAACAGGGAGGATATTAGTAAGGTGAAGTTGATGCTGATATAGTCCCCATATAGAATAAAGAAGCAACATGTAGGCGGTGCCCAAAACAATCAGCAAGGTGTGAAGTTGATGTTTCTATTCCTGATGCTAGTGTGGAACCTGAGAATGCTCAAACAAATATTCTTGAGAGCATGTCAAGGAGTATTAGAACTAACCAACCTTCTTGTAGATACTTTATACATGAGTATGTTTTACTTTCTGAGGGGAGTTGACCATAATGTTATGAGGAAGCCATTGAAGATGAGCAAAAGGATAAGTAGATTGAGGCGATGTGAGATGAGATGCAGTCCGTTAACGATCATCACACATTTGGATTGGTCAAGTTGCTTAAAGGTAGAAAAGCACTAAAGAACAACTAGGTGTTTAAAATTAAACATGAAGAACACAACCCAAAGCCAAGGTACAAGGCAATGTTAGTTATTGAAGGGTATGGACAAAAGAATGGTAGTGATATGTTGACGAAACCATTAGTAAGGGGGAACTTGAGACTTGCATATTGATAGCCCGAATGGCAAACCTCTCCACATAGTAATAAGGGGGAGTTTTGTTGGGCCATAGGATATCACTCTATGTGGAGGCCCAGGTTTTTTAATTGTTCAATTTTATTTTTTTACTATTTCATGTATTTCCTATTTTATAAAAAGAAAAAAAGGAAAAAAAGAATAGGAATAAAGGAAAGAAAGGAAAAGGAAACAAATAAATAGAGAACCCTAAATAAGGGTTGTGTAAAGCCATTGTATTTTGAGTGAGAGGGAAAAAAAAGGAAGTTTCTTGATTGCTCTTTGTGAAAGAGAATATTTCTATATTTTTTCAGCATGAACGGTTTTGATTTAGGTAATGGTCAAAAGGCGATTTCTTGTTGGATTGAGTTGAATTTTTTGTGGAGGTTCTAGATACAAGGAAATTCATTTTGGACAATCAGATCATCCATTGGAATCTTCTTGTTTTTTTTTTGCAAGAATTTTCGTGAACATCCATTCATATCTACTATAGATTTTCTTGAGCGATTATGATCATCAAAGTGACAAGCAGACGATGAATTTTGGTTAAATTGACCTGAAATTTTATGAGGTGTTTGGTACACGTAATGTGATTGAAACTTTTGCTTTCGATGATTTATGGCACACATAAAAAAAACCCCAAAGATTGCATTCCAATTCATTTAGGTTAGTTTCGTTCTCATATAGATTTTAGAGTCATTCACATTTAGGTAGTAGAGTCTTGCATTTTAGTTTAGGTTCATTCCATTACATTTTTTATCACTTAAATTCAATTCTAGAGAAAACCCACATATTGCTCCTTGGGAGAATGACCTAGGTTGCCACTATATTGCATTAGTAGGCTGTCCTAGTTATTAATTGATTGCTTTAGCGACAGAAGCACGCATCAATTTTGGCGCCGTTGCCGGGGAGCAATGGTTAGTCTCGAGATTTGAGTCTTTAGGTGATTTCTTAGGTAGTTGTTATTTGCATTACTTTTGTTTTTTAAAAAAAGAAACAAAATTGATTTGATCCTATTATGGCTTGGAATGCTTCACCTTATGAAAATTTTTCTTACACTCCTATGCCTTATCATTATGACTATGATGTTGAGTAGATATATAATGCATATTCAAATGTTAATAATTCAAGGTATCATGATTACTCAAATCATGGATATGTCAATCGAACTTCATTAAGTCAAGAAGTGGCATCAAGATTAGAAAGCAAGATAGATGCTATGATGGAAATTCTGATGCAACGAAAACAACAGATTGATTAGTTGTCCAATGCAATTTGTAATATGCAAAGTGAAGAATTAGAAGTTCATGATGCATTTCCATGTGGTAATACACTTTCACCTTCTAATGATTTATGCCCTTTTTCTTCTACCACTTCAACTGATGGGATAATTGATACATTAACTGAATATGCATGCACTAATGTGGTTTCTGAATTGACTTGCTCCATTGATTTAAATCATGTTGAACCTTGTGACTCATGCATTAATGCTTATTCATGTGCCTCTTGTCCTATGAATTCCATTGATTCTGATAATGAGGTTGATGAAGAGATTGTTGTTGAACCCTCTAACACTATTGATTTTAAAGATACCCTGCTTAACACTAATCATGATGATGCTTTAAACGATGAAAATAATACCTCTATTGAGGCTATTGATACTACTCATGATCTTGACATGACTATTGTTAATGGGGATTCTATTAAGGATAAGTGTGGGGGAAGCCTTGATTTGGATGTGTATTTAGATAGTAAGAGCATAATGCATCATGATGTTTCACATGTGGAATTTGTCTTGAGTGATGATTTGAACAATTATGGTGAGACCATTTTGAGTGATCACTTGATTCATCCCTTAGAGAACTTGACTCTTACTGAGGAGAGTCATATTATTTTTGTGGGTTGTTCAAAATATTTGGAAGTTCCACCACTTTCTGTTGATCAATTTCTCTTGGGATCTTCCCTGATTCTTGATAAGTTCCTTTTTGTTAAGCATATCCATATGGGACAAGGTACTGCTTGGTGGTGTGATTTTGTGCAGGTACATGATTGCTTCCTCCCATTCACACACCTTCTATACTTGAGTTGAAGTGTTATATGAGGATCTTAAAGAAGGAGATATTTGCTAAACATCGGAAGCGAATACCACTAGTGCTTTCATGTGACTTACAACCAGACAAAGGAGAGGAGCCATATATGCTACTTCATTTGGATATTCAATCTTTTGATATTCCGGTCGTACTCCTTCCTTACTCTTTTACTTGCATTGCTTGTTCTTGTTTGTTAGATCTATCTTTTGCATTGAGGACAATGCAAGATTTAAGTGTGGGGGAGGGATTCTGTTCTTACTCTTGGTTTCTATTCTTTTTTTTTAAAATGAGAAAAAGAAAAAAAATTGGACTTTACTTTGGTTTTTGTTCCTTGTTTTCAAGAAAAGAAAGAAAAATTTTTTTGAGAAAAAAATTGCAAGTTTTAAGTAACTTCAGTATTATGCATTCTTGATTTGAAAAGTAATTGATCATGCTTTGAGTTAATAGTCTAAGTGGCAATGGATTTGACTTAGGTGAATTTAGGCTAGTAATCATATAGACCTAGTGAGATTTTGAGCCTAATGCAATTTTTTTTCAATGTGTAACCCCTATCTCTTTACTTGATCTAGAACTTGACTTGAATCTTATTTGAGGCCACATTTTATGCATGTGTATTCATGAAGATGATAAAGGCATTCATTTCATTTTAGCCAGATAAGCCAAACAGCCTATCCTTTCCATACATATATCCTTTGTTTAGCCCCTTTGGGCCTATATTTTTTTTCTCACCCCATAACACAAAAAAAAAATCCTACCCTTTTGAATGTCTTAGGAGTTGAAGAGCATTGCATTATATCTATTTTGGATGCAAGAACATGTATAAAATTAGGAATTGGGTCATTGTGAAAAGTACGATATGTTATCTTAAAAAAAAAGAAAAAAGAAAACAAAAAAAAAGCAATAAGATTCTGTTCCGCTGGTTTAAGCTGTGCTTAATAACCGGGGATCTTCATCACCAATGTTGATCTTCGCATCAAACGACCAGTAAGAGCTATGAGCGTACTAGTAGCATCTTGGTGCTATTGAGTTATAAATGTTTGAGTAACCGAGCCTTTGTATCACCAATATACAGGTTCGCGTCAAAAGAACATATATATAACAACCCAAGAGAATTGCAAAAATAAAAAAATAAAAAAAGAAAGAAAAAGGAGAAAGGAAAAGCAATGACCCAGTTCAAGTGTGATTTGGTTTCTTTCATCCTGTTTCATGCTATTGCATCATTCTCTTCATCTTCTAGGATGTTCAACTTCGTTTCTCCAAACACTATACCCTTTCTTTCTTAGCCTTAGCCCCATTACAATCTAATAAAAGTCCTTTGGATTTATGTTTGCATTTGCTTTGCTAATGGTGGAGAACTTAGATCCTTGTCAAGCCTATGGAAAGAGTACTGGATAGGGTGGATTTGAGTGTAAACACAAGTCTATACACTTTTGAGTGATGAGAGACATACACATATCCTTGGTGAAGGATTTCTAGCTTAGATATTCCTTTGTCAAGTAAATTGCCATGAAGTTTGTTTTCTTGAGTCATGAGAAGATTACTTGGATAAGAGAGATGTTGAAATGCTTTTGTTTACTTCTAACTTGTGATTGGAACATTCACTTTTGAAGTTTTGTTTTTATTTTGTCTTGTTATACTCCCTTGGTTTTGATTTGTTTTGCCCAGGAGTGCAAATGATAAGTGTGGGGAGTTGATAAATCACAATTTTAATATATTTTATCCCACCTTATTCATTTATTTTAGAGATTATTTTCGGCTAATTTGGATTTATTAGATAATATTTGGATAATTAGCCAATTTTGGGAAATAATATAAATCTGAATTGATTATGATATTATTGGGCTTAAAAAGTTAATATCTTAATTGTTATCTTGTGATTGAAAAATATTTTCAATTATATGATAAATCACAATTTTATTTGATTCTTGCAAGGCAGAGAAAAGTAGATTGAAAGATCCTATGGTGCAGAAATTTTCTGAAAAGCTAAAAGAATATCTAACGGTTGAATTTTATTTGGGCTTCTTAAATTTTAATGGGCTCAAGTTGGTACCCAAAAAACCCTATTCTCCTCCCTTTTAATTACCCTAACTGTCACAACAATAGACGGGAATACGCGGAGGCCGAGACACTGCCGCGGAGCTGAACCACGCACTCACGGACGCTGGGGATTGAGACGCTGGGACGGACGGACGCTGCTGGAGAGGGAGGCACGGACAGACACACCCTGACAGCAATTATCTCCATTCCAATTCTTCCTCTAAAACGCAGACGCTAAGGGGAGAGACCACGCCGCGGAGACTCACGGAGAGGGACAGACACTGGACGGCTGGAGAGGGAGGCTACACGCACTCACAGATACCGAGAACGCTGAAGCTCCATCGTGACCCCACCTCCACATTTGACAATTCAACGCATCCTAATTGCACAGTGGCGGAAGCAATTAAAGGCATTGATTCTTCTCAACTTTTCCTCATGTTTGTGACGTGTTTGGCTCTTGGAGAAAGAAGGGGGGCCATGGCAGCTTAATCCTTTTGGGAGGCAACTTGGGAGGAGCATGGAGGAAGTTAGAGCTTAGGAGCTTACACTTGAAGACTACAAGGGAGTGTCTTTCTTTTATCTTTTTAATTCAAGATTTGGGATTATTTAGTTTTAAATAATTTTGGGTTGTGTTAATTGAGAACAATCTAGTTTTAGATTGTAGACTTATTTTTATTTGGATTGAATTGATAATTTGGATTTGATTTGTTCTTAATTGATCATTGGGATTTTTGTTTGCAAACCTTTGATTGTCAATTAGATTATTAATCGAGTTTTCATTATTAATTTAATTGTCAATTTGGGTTTAATTGCTTGATTGTTTAATTAGGTGATTAATTGTCGAATTGTTTAATTAGGCAATTGAAAACATAATTTCCAAAATATCTTAAGCAATTGTGATTGGTTTTTAATGGATTTAATTAACCACCATTTTTTCCATTATGAGTTTTCTAGTGGATTAGGTGTTATTGAGCATGAGGGTTTCCCATGTCTTGATTTGGTGATTAAATTTATTAATTCCAATTTTTCATGAATTTCCCTTTGGTCTAATAAATTAAATGGCTAAGAAAGCTAAATCCATGTGAATCCTGAGTTGTCCCATTCATCATCATAATTGAACTAAATCCCTGTTGATTGTCTTGCTTTTGATTATTTTCTTTGCTTAGCATCTTAATTCCTTTTTCATCAAAACCTCAAAGATTGCATTCCAATTCATTTAGGTTAGTTTCGTTCTTATATAGATTTTAGAGTCATTCACATTTAGGTAGTAGAGTCTTGCATTTTAGTTTAGGTTCATTCCATTACATTTTTTATCACCTAAATTCAATTCTAGAGAAAACCCACATATTGCTCATTGGGAGAATGACCTAGGTTGCCACTATATTGCATTAATAGGTTGTCCTAGTTATTAATTGATTGCTTTAGCTACAGAAGCACGCATCACACACACAAATTGTATATTCGCCCAAGAGGTACATATTTTATTGCTTTATTTTCTCTTCTATTTTATTGATATAATTCATTAGTGATTTTTGGGGATGATGCAAATTTGTTCTCATCTTATAGTTGAGCTTTGTATTAGAGCATTAATATTGTATTCCTTTTTTAAAGATAATTGAAATTTTTGGCTTTGGGCCGTAGTTTTTGCTCTCACTCACATTGAAATGGGGATTTTTCAATGTTAAATTCTTGTATCACCATTTATTGTTTTGTTACTAATTTTACTTTTTACTTGTATTGACTCCATACAATCCTTTTCATTAGGAAGATTTAATTTATGCTGTACAATCTTTCTCACAAGTCTCTCTCTCCCTCTCCAATCTCTCCAACTTACAATCACTAACTCTCCGAAGATAGCATTTCTATATTCAGAAATATAAATTTAAAGGAAGTAAGAAACACGAAATGAACGAGTGATTAACCCAAGCGTTTTATCTTTCCAGGTTAGCTCAACACTTTAAAATGGTGATCTGACGTTGAAACCATGCATCTATTCACTACACTATAATCATCAAAATTGTTTAGCCTCTAAAGCTAACACTTGTTCCTCCTCCTTCGTATTCTCCATCCTTTCCCACATCACTCCTTCTATCCCATCGCCTCCAACCTTTATATTCACTTCTCATCATTTCGGGCTGGGGCGCCTAATGTGCCCACATGCTACCTACCTTGCTGCCCCTGAAAAATGAGGGGCTTCGCAAATGATTTCTACGTATCTTTTTGTTATTAAATTCTATATAAAATAATTGATATTTTAATATCTTATGCTTAAAATATGATGTTTTTTTCAATTTTTTATGATTTTTTAAAGATTTAATACTTTAAAACATTAAAAAGATTTAATACTTTAAATGTTTTAAAGTATTAAATCTTTAAAAAATCATAAAAAATTACAAAAAACACCATTTTTTGTCATAAGATATAAAATGTTACTTATTTTATAAAGAATTCAATAATGAAAAGAGACCTAAAAACAAAATTTGGAAAGGCCCTCATTTCTTAGGGGCAGCAGGAGGTCCCGAGCCGCATCATTTCTTGCAGAGACCAGAGACCCATTAGAGCTGAGGACGAGGTAGGTTCACGCGTTGGTTTTTATTTCCAATGGCCTCGTTTACTGTTCCCTGGCCCAAATTGGTTATCCTCTCCATTTAGGATTGACTTCACAGAATCAGCATCGGCGGAGGCAGATTTTGTCTCTTGAAAACGGGTTGAGTTAAAGCCTTACCAATCCTTTCCACCTTCCTTTTTGATCCAGCTTTTGGGAATCGGGTATTAGATTTATTCAATGTTAAGTTTTAATTATGAGCCTGGCTTTCAATGAATAACACATTGTCAAATTGTGGGGATTTTAGCTAATGTTGTCGCTATGGGGCATACTTTGCTACTGTTATAACCAGTGTGGCTGGCTGGGTTGAGGGCGATTTGAGCAAGGTATTAAAAATTAGATAGGGTATTGAAACGGTCGGGGTACTGAGTTAAGGGTTAGTGGGTCAGACCGGGGCCAAACCGGTAAGAAATTGAAAATTTTAGACTTATAGTATGAAATTTTAAAGGAAAAATTAAATTTTTTTTTTTTTAAAATATGAACCCAGACCGGGAAGCGGACCAGTTTACCGGCCGGTTCTCCGGTTTCCGAGCCGGATCGGCCGGTCCGGGTTCAAGAACTTTGGATTTGAGGAAAGCAGGTAGTCAGTTGATGAGGCTGCACTCTGTGCTGAGTTGGAATACTTTTTGTGATGTGGAGCTGAGTTGGAAGCAATAATTTGTGATGTAGCTCAGTTGGAAGCAATTTTTGTCATATAGGATGATGTATGATGACAAGGATAAAAATACGAATCGTGAAAAATAATACTAAGTGTTTAAGTATAAAAAATATTAAATAATATTTTAATCTACTCATTCTCCAATCCTCACTCTCACGCGTCATACAAAGCAAAAAAATGAAGTTAATTATTGTTTTGTTAATTACGTGCAGACAAATATATATTTGGAATCTTCTTTAATTAAAAAGTAATTAAATTGAATGAAAATTTTTCAAGATTAAAAGGTTTCATTAAAATGTATTAAAATTAAATATAATCAACATTAATAAATTATATATCATATCAGAGAGTTTGAAAATATATGTTAGAATTATTTACTGGCTGTATAAATTTTTATTTTGACAAATATAAATTACGAAATAATTCTTATGTTAAAGAGGGTTCATTTTGTTAAAAAAAGGTTTTTAAAAAATCAAACCTAACAATCAACTAATGGTTGGATGTACTGAAATGGAATCTTCAATATATAGAAGAGGTTTGTGTAACATATTAATTAATTTTAAGGGAGATGTATATTAGTTTTCAAAATATATAAGGGATGAATAGGTAATTAAGGCAAAATGGAGGGTAGTTAAAGTATTTTATTTTATTTTTATCAAAACTTTCAAAAAACTTAAATCACATAATCCTAGATAAAAGAGACACGGTGATCTCATCCTAACTGTATTTGCCGCAACCAAGGAGGAGGAAATAGGTAATTAAGGCAAAATGGAGGGTAGTTAAAGTATTTTATTTTATTTTTATCAAAACTTTCAAAAAACTTAAATCACATAATCCTAGATAAAAGAGACACGGTGATCTCATCCTAACTGTATTTGCCGCAACCGAGGAGGAGGGGGGAGGAGGAATTTTAATGGAGGGGAGGAGACGGGGAGGTGAGAGATTCTAATGATCCTTTATTTGATTCATTGGAGTTGATCGAAGAATGATGACATCATCATGTCTGGCTTAAAATGAAAGAATGGAGTTAATAAAAAATTGACTATTTTACCCTTATAAAGTTTAAATAAACTTTTCTCTCTTTTCTTTTTTATCAGTATAATATAATTACCAACAAGTGTTGATAATCAGTAGATGCCATATTATTTTAGCAATGAACAAGAGAGAAAGAAGCTTTACAAAGGAAGGGTAGACAAAACAACTCGAGTAGTGGTGATAATAGTGAAGTCCGTTCTCTGCCTTCCCTTATGATCTTAAACAACAGATTTGGATTACTCAGGTAAAGAGGAAAACAAGATCTAGCTAGTTATATATAAATACTTTGAACTATATAAATATTAAAATTTCATCCTACTATAAGCGATTCCAAAATCAGCACAGGTTCTTTGACAATTCCATCACTGCAACGAAAAAGTTTATTGATGACGACATTTCAATTTACCAAAGGAAACATATTAGTGACGGAATTATAGACATAATCCATTATGTCTCTATATTTTACCTGATAAATTGGTTTATAGACAAAATTTCAATATTGTCAAAAATTACCGACAAAATTACTGATTGTAAATTCTATCGGTAATTTCTGACCGAAAACTCTGTCAGGAATATGATGGTAATTTAGATTTTTATAAATAAAAAAGACACATATCACCCGTCAAAAGGTACCATATGTCCATCACTAGCCCCATCACTGTCAGCTGGACATCCACTTGGTTCCGCCGGACACGTCGCCATCGGCCAGCCACCTCGCTACAACACCAGCGCCATATGTCCTTGCTGCCAGCTACCAATGGAGGATTCGAACCCTTGCAATGCCAAGGCCATGTGTTCTTGCTAGCAACTACCAATGGAGGTTTCAAACCCTTGAACTTGCGCATATATATGCCTTTAGTAGTTAGCTGTTTTGAACCTGCAATCTATATATACATAATTAAATATATGCACACAAACACATATCATATTTCAATTAAAAAAAAAATATTTATATAATATTAAATAAATAAATAAATATATATATATATATATTTTTTATAATATATATTTAATATGTATTTTAAATTTTAAATTTTCTTATTTCATGTGAATGATTATTATTAATTAATATATTATTTAGAGAAAATCTCAAATAAATACCATTTGAAAATGCAAAACCCTAAAAAGTCTATTAACACTTTAAAAAGATTTAAAGGTACCAAGTACTAAATTGTGTTTTTCAAGTTTTGACATATTTACCATTTTACCCCTCAATTTTTTTTTTTAAAATAATAGTGGTGCCTCTGCCAGAGTGCTGCCGCCGGCCTGCCGGGGCCACCGCTGCTGGCAGGAGCCCCAGCCGGTGGGAGCTTTTTTGGTGGGGAAGGGGTATTTTTAAAAAAAAAAAAAAAATTTGTTGAGAAATGGCAAGGGATGGGATCGAATTCATTCCACCACTTTAGCAAAGGAGCATAGTGGGACTGGGCCACCAAAGCTTCTTTGATATATATATATGCATTATTAAATATGTATAATATAATTAAAGGCGAAGTAGCTTTGACAAAGTCAGTAATGATTTTGATAAATTCAGTAATGGAAATAACAAAATTCTTAATGATATTAACAAAACCATTTACTGATGAACCTTGACTTGCATGTTTTCATCAGCATTTTTGCATAAATCGCTTTTGTCAAAACCATTACAATTATTGTCAAAATCATTACTAAAGTTGTCAATCTCATTACTGAATTTGTTAAAATTCTTTTATTTATATTATGAATGTTTTCATAATGGAATCTCATAATGGGATTGTCAAAACCATTACAATTCTTGTCAAAATCATTACTAAACTTGTAATCTCATTACTGAATTTGTTAAAATCTTTTTATTTATATTATGAATGTTTTTATAATGGAATCTCATAATGGGATTGCCAAAACCATTATAATTTTTGTCAATATCATTACTAAACTTGTAATATAAATAAAAGGATTTTAACAAATTCAGTAATGAGATTGACAAGTTTAGTAATGATTTTGACAATAATTGTAATGGTTTTGACAATCCTATTATGAGATTCCATTATGAAAACATTCATAATATAAATAAAAGGATTTTAACAAATTCAGTAATGAGATTGACAACTTTAGTAATGATTTTGACAATAACTATAATGGTTTTGACAATCCCATTATGAGATTCCATTATGAAAACATTCATAATATAAATAAAAGGATTCTAACAAATTCAGTAACGAGATTGACAAGTTTAGTAATGATTTTAACAAGAATTATAATGGTTTTGACAAAAGCGTTTTTTGCAAAAATGTTGATGAAAGCATGCAAGTCAAGGTTCATCAGAAAACGGTTTTGTCAATACCATTACAAATTTTGTTATTTCCATTACTAAATTTGTCAAAGTCATTACTGACTTTGTCAAAGCTACCACGCCTTTAATTATATTATACATATTTAATAATGCAGATATATATATTTATATATTAAAGGAGCTTTGGTAGCCCAGTGGCTGCCATGCTCCTTTGCTAAAGGGGTGTGATGAGATAAGTTCGATTCCACCCATTACCATTTCTCAACAAAATTTTTTCAAAAAAAAAAAACCCTTCTCCACCAAAAAAGCTCCCGTCGATCAGAGCTCTTGCCGGCAGTGGCCTGAGCTCCGACCGTCGGGGGTACCAGCCGGACAACAGAGTGGTGGCGGCCGGCCGGCGATTGTGCTCTGGCAGGGGCACCTCTATTATTTTAAAAAAGAATTTTGAGGGGTAAAATGATAAATGTGTCAAAACTTGAAAAACCCAATTTGGTACTTGGTACCTTTAAGTCTTTTTAAAGTGTTAATAGACTTTTTAGGGTTTTTCATTTCCAAATGGTATTTATTTGAGATTTTCCCTATTATTTATTCGAAAAACTTAAAAATAGTATTTAATATTTGAATTTTTATTTATATATAATATATTATTGAAAAAATCAAAATTTTATATTGTAAATTCAATAAAAAAAACAAGGAACAATAATTTTTATAGAGATTTTTTGGAAAAAAAATCAATTTAATTATATGTTATTCTTATTTTAATTATTTTTTATATTATTATATTATAATATAATTATAATTTTATCTACAAAATTGTTTCGTCGGTAATTTTCTCAACAAATCACCGATGGAGTTTTCATCAGTAATCCATCGATAATCACCGACAAAGAGAATTATGTTGCTAATTCCATCCAAAAAAACAATTTCCGGTGGAATTTGTTGATGGAATGTTTTACAGAAAAAATTCCATTGGTGATTCTATGGGTAATTCCATGTTTTTTTTTTTTTTTTTTGTAGTGCATGCCTTTCTTCTTCTTCAGCATTCCTTCCTTGCAGATAGGCATAGTGAACGGTGTGCAAGATAGTGTGGACCATGCAAGGTGATAGAAGCACAGCGTACACAATCGTAAAGAAGAATTAAAGCACCATGAAAACGGTGGGAGAATGATGAGAAGATTTTGAGTGAAGGTGAAAAAAGAAAAAAAAAAAAAACGGTAGAGATGGGTTTATGTTAGGCAACAAAAGATGAAAATAGATTGAAATGGTTTGTTAAGCTTTTATATTTTTTTAGTGGTATAAGACCTACCCTCTAAATGGAAGGTTGTGGGTTAATTCCCGTATGTGATATCAAGCCATTAGTGCCTACCCTTTTTAGGCTTTTCTAGACCTGATGTATGTAACACCCAATCAAAAAGCTTTTAAACTTTTATTTTAAAATATAATTTTTACTATTTTTGAGACCATTTGTATTGAGAACGGTCTAGAAAAAAAGAATAATTTATACCCATGTATAGGAACTGGTCTATAAATATATTTAAAATATGTTTTACATCAAATATTTTTTAAAAATTTCTGTTAACTACGTTTTAGACCGACTCTATATACAATATCTAAATAGTACTCCGTCTATATCTTTCTATGAGAAACACTTAATCAAATAACATAGATCAAAAAGTTGATTAAGGACAATAAATATATAAAAATTGTAATATTTTTCTCAAAAATACCTTATTTAGGGGGAGATAGGGAATAAGAAAAGTATCATAATTAAGAGGATTGATGCTTTGGAGGTTGTGATAATAAATGTGTTGATATTAAAATGGGTAATTAAATGGGGGCTAAATGGGAAACTTAAGAAATTTTTAGACATTCTCTAACTATTTATTTTAAATAGAAACAAGGTACATGCAGTAGTTGTTTCATATGAAAAGAAATTGCTCGAGTATCTTTTAGACCCCATGTACACGGGACAAGTCTAAAAATGTTATCATATTTTACAAATGTGCCACTACTCTCACTACTACAAAAAGGGATTTTAACGTCCTTATTTTGGCACTTTTAATGTCTAAAAACTGGGGGGACGTCTATGTTGAGGGCGTAGTATGTTTTAAGAAAAGATGTCCCAAAAAAATGGGAGGTCTAAAGGGAGACTTTAGACGTCCCAATTCTTAATTTGGGATGTTAAAATGTTTGATTTTTTTTAAAATGATTATTTACATTCTGCATTACCCAGAGAAATCAAACTACAGAAACAGAATAGAAAATGGATTCATAAACCACAATGTCCGTTATAAAATGGTAAAGATATCCAGCACTACAATCTTTACTATATATATACATACAATAACAACTCATACAACCTACTACTATATATATGTACAATAACAACCAGAAAGTATCAAAATGCTGTCATCACACAACTACAAACTGATATAAATAAAAAGTTTACTGATATATATGTTGAAGAAGATGTCCAGCTAAAAGGTCTTTGATCAAATTAAGGTCTTCACGTAGGTGGGCATCTTCATTATCAAAAATCTGAAAATTAAAAAATAAGCTTTGATGAAATGAATCAAGTAAATGAATTAATTAGCATTTCAATTAGAACACCAAAAATATTATCATTTGAGAATGAAGAAGCAATTATCTTTTCAAAATCGCTAGTAATTCCACTTTGAATGATGTTATACATATAAAATATAACATAATATCTACATTCAGTGTTGTTAGGTTGTCGAGGGCACTTTAAATCAAAGCCAATTGGTTGTTAAAATCAATAAAGGTATGTCTAAAACGACCGTCAATGAAACAATTAGAATCAAAACTATTTACTATCGGATAAAACCACTTTGAGTTTTTAACAACTTTACCCTCGCGTGACCCGCCTAGGACTCTATATGTTTGACAAGCACTATCATGAAAATCAAAATCAATAGAAATTAGAACTATTAATTTTTTTAAGAGTCAATAAAATACAAACAGAATAACTTATCTGTCGAAGACGGATTTTGTATCTTTGTCTGGCCTTTTACGCAAGGGATCAAACCAATAGACTATGTTGCGGTGAGGACATATAACACACAAACTCCAGTGGTAACTATAACAACATGTACAGATTAAAATAAAGTTAGATGACAAGGCAATTATTTATTAAACATCTTAAATTGACAAAATGAAAATACGAACCGTTGAACAATGGGTGCTAGATAACAACGAAGTTTGGTCTCTCCCATTGCGTAGACCACATAGTGAGTCCTATACGCCACAGTATTGGTATCCCTTATCGTATTCGTAGGGCATAAGAATCCATACCAATCATGTAATACCCCAAATTTTGAGACTTGAGGCTAGAGAATAAGCCTGAGATAAGTGGACTGCTAAGCCCCAGTTTAGCAAGATCCCAAATTCTGATTAAGAGATAATGACTCCAAAAGTGGATGTGGTTAGTGATGAATAAACCCTTTTGGAGATTATGGTGTGATTTGGTACCCGATGTGATTCGTATGTGTTGTGAGCAGCGCCGAAACCCTATATTTAAGTTCAATTATAGATTAACATCTAAATTGACTTAAAATAGAGGGGAGGGCGCATTGTGGAAGGAAAGGAATGATATGGTGTGTTTGGTGGTGATTCAAGAGGAATTGCCGTAATCAAGGGCAAAACGGTAAAGTTACCGACCAATTGGTCAGTTACTGAAGAGGAAACTCATTGGTAACTTCAAGATCAATGGTTAGGATTGATTTGTGCAAGAAATCAAGGGGTGGAATCCCATATATGTGTGCCTTGGTGAGCTCATGGAGGTGTGACAAGATCTTGACACTTGGCACAATGTAAGCCCTTGGATTGGTCAAAAGTGTCATCACCTCTTCCCTCTTTCCTCTCCCTTTTAGGTCAGTTTTGGGGGCCTTTGAACTCCAAAATCTGATCTCTTTCTCTCTCACTCAAAGCTCCCATGGTCGTCCAAGGCAAGGGAAGAAAGAGAAATGCAAAGGTGAGTTTTTGGTTGTCTTAATGTCCTCTAATGCTCAAATACCCTTCTTTAAAGTTGTTCATAGTGATGAGAGCTTCATTGCTATGGTTTTAGATTTGTGAGAGAAGGTGTTTGAGAGCTTGAAGAATTTGGGAAGTGGAGGAATCAAAGAATTGGCATTGGGAAGAGGAAGAGGTGAGTATTTGATGACTATTGAACTAACTATTGTGGTTATTGGTTGAGTATTGTGAATTGAGAATTTTGCCCTGATTTTATGGTATTTTCGTGTGGAATGTGAATAGTGGAATTGGATGTTGTTTTTTTTTTGAAAATGGTGTCAAGTTGTGGTATTTAATCATTGGAATTGGTTTGAATTGGATTGGATACATTGGTTGCAAAACTGGAAATGCTGTTCAGTGTGAATTCTGTCTGGGAAGTCTTCTCGTGTGGACGTTTTTACTAGGAAAATGATGTCATAAAATTATGAAACTTTCTAGTCTCAAAGTTCACATCTCAAGCTTCAAAATGGACATATAATTTGTGCCATTTCGTTTTGGGAACTGGGAGTTATACCTATCCAAAGTTTGAGGTCGAAAATGGATTATGTTTTGGGGCAGTGATGAAATGTGTGTAATTCTGTATTTCTGTGGTGATTTTTAGTAATGGCCAAATATTTTTCCTGTGTAGAGGACTTGAATATCTTTCATTTGGCTTTAGGATCACCTTATTTTGATTTTTATAGAATTAATTATAAAGTTTAGAAGTTGACCTGGCTGCAGTAGAAAATCTTGGCTGTAGCGCAAAAGTTTCTGTGCACGTTTTGGCCGCAGCTAGAAATTCTTGGCTGAAGCCAAAAACCTTCTATGCACATTTTGGCTGCAGCCAGAGGGTTCTTGGGTGTAGCCAACCCCCATTTTCAGTACTTGGTGATTTTGAAAGTGATTTCCAACCTAGTACGTCCCAATCCTTTCAAGCTTTTGTTGAGCTTATTATTAGACACTTAAGGGACTCAAATGACAACCAACTTTAAGTGATATAAAAGTAAGGATTTGGAATAAAGAATAAACCTATGTCCTTGGTTTGGCTATAGGTTTGATATCCACCTTGAACGTGGTTCAATATTCGCCTGATCATGAGTAAGCGGTGCTGGAGCTTACGTGGAAAGAGTGTAGGGAACATATCTCTTCTGCTTGTATTTGATATATGTGTTAATGTGTTGATGCATGCCTTAGCTTTGCATGGTTATGTGTTATTGAAGCTATGTTTCAATTTATGCTATGGCCATTAGTATATTGTTAGGAGCATTGAGCTTACAGATTTGTCATCATGATAGTTATCTGATGCAAGCATGTCATGCATTAAACATTATCGTACATGCATATTGATATTGTTTTCCTACTGAGATTCTCTAGAATCTCACCCTCCCTTATTAACCTTTCAGACAGGGTAGTAGATTGATGATGGGGTAAGCAGACAAGGGCGATGAGGACTCCCTTCGAGTTAAACAATCGGTAGCTGGTTATCATTATAGTAGGGATGTGTTTACATGTATGTGGATGAGGATTTATTATGTCTATGAGAAAGGTTTGTGTAATCCCCATATGAGGGCTTGTATGGGTGATTGTGCCCTGTAAAGCTTGAGTTAATAAATAGAATCTGGAAGTGCCAGAATTATTACATTGCGTACTCTGATATATTAAATGTGATTTATCTTCGTGTAGTAATTGTATTCGAAAATGTGAATGCAAGACCAGGTTATAAATGATTTTGAAAGATATTTGTGAAAACCCCGTCTGGTAGATGGGTTTATAATATTAATTTTTATTCTTATTGGTCTCTATTTCACTTTATTGCGTAATCCGAATATTAATTACGGCAGGGGGTTACAAATCACGTCTTTCCATGTTTGTGTAGAGGCCGTGGAAGATGCTATAATAGAATTAAAATAAGGAATGAATTATTGAATGTATGAAATCAAAAAACTACTATATGAATTGTATGGGAAAATTGAAAAAAAACTTACAGGATTGCAAATTTCACCCATCATGCATCTATCTCCTCCAACCTGATAAATTGCTTGAGATCTGTATTGTCAATGTGTAGGGATACTCCAATGTAAGGCCCACAATCCCTTGAGGCATCTTCAAGTCAACCTGTTTAATGCCCTTGTAGATCTGTTGCAATCGTGCTAAGTAATGCCATTTCCTCGCATCTTCGTCATCATTTTAGAACATCAAAAAAATTGTTATTAGGATGCCAACAGATTTTCAGTAATAGTAAGGTAATGCCTACCATAGAGGTGTTGCCTCTAAACCAATAAGATTGTGAGGTCAAAGGATGAAAGATCATATTGCCTGACCTAACATGCCAACCTCTAGATCAGGAACAGGAATGCCTGTACATTCTTCCCCCTTCTAACACTGGTCACATTCACCCTACGAAAATCCTACGGAATTTGCTAATGATGGTGGGTGGTAGCACGTGTGTGAATGAAAGCATCGGCAACAAAACGCAATAGTGGATCATCCAAATAGAGGGTGGAAGGGTATCTTGACGCTGGAGTGGGAGAAGGGTTGCCAAGTGGTTCCTCTAGAGGGTTGTAACTTCCTTCGGTGATATTGAAGGCTAGGGATTCCTGAGTTCTATGGTCATCCCTTGCCCTTTGCGCTTCGAACATCTTTGCCATTTCAAGTTGAAGCTCTGGCAACAGCTCTTGTCAGAGATTGTCACGAAGGTTGGCCTCGAGCTCTCATTCGAGGTCCTCTCGAATCTTGGCCACAAGGTCCCTACTAGGTCCAGCTTGTGATGAATAACGTGAGTCTCGTCCAAAATACCTCGCGGCACTAACTCCCCGTGTCTCTCCTCGAACATGACCAAGATAATCCGCTTTCCCAAAAGCTGTTGAAAAGATGTCCATCCGTCTACTTGGATTGAATGAACCTTGGCTACTATGATCTTCCAGTTCATCTTGTAGCATACAATTTATCATAAATGTATCGAAACCACTCTCGATATGTAAAAAATTAGGTACTTATGGTATAACTACTTATAATCCTCACAGCAACCTCAGCAACAACCAGATTTATGTACTTCCCACCCTTAATCCTCCCTGCTTTCCATTTTTGTGACATGGAGGAAGTGTCGGGGCCTGGATAACAACACTAGGATTATATTCCATTGCTTCCTTCATTTTCTCTAACTCTTCTTACATCATTTACCGCTCAAGCTTCTGATATCCACTACGAGACATGTAATGTTGATATTTATTTTCTGCTTGCCTCTGTGCATTTGCTGTACTTAATTCCTATGAATGAAAAACAACGAAAAATAATTCAATGATATCAAGTATATGAAAATTAAAAGCTCTATATCATGATTATAGAAATCTTACCAAAAACTAAGGATCTGCCCGTGATACCGCAAACAACCTCCAGTCCTTTAGGGATAAATACGAATAATGTGTACATGGATCCTCACCCCTCTGGGCCCCTCGAATGTACCTGGCTTTTAGCTTGTTCTTGAAACCTTTCCATCGTAGACGAACCTCATTCATCTAGTTCTTGTACATCTCCCTGGTGTCTGGGATATCGTATGTTTCCTGCTAGGTAAAACATAAGATAATTATATTTGAAACAATAGGAATAAAGCTACAACTATCATAGATGTATCAAAACTTATATACCAAAAGTTGCTGCCAAATCATGTCTTTCATTTTTGGGGGAACCAATCTCCAATTATAGTAGGTAATGCACACTTTGCTTTGACCCAAAAACCCTATGTAGCTAATGAAATGGTTTTCCTCAGGACCAACTGGATTCAGATTGGCATCGAAGTCTATATGCAGCCTCTCTTGTTGATGTTCATGACGTGCAACCAATGCTCCCATCTTTGTACAGCCTCTAACCCTCCTTCTTGCAACGGGTTCATCTCTAGGCCTTTTGTCATCGTTAGGGCTTTTGTCATCTCTATGCCTTTCGTCATCCCTAACATTTTGATTTGAGTCACTAGAGTTGTCCATATTCCTGTTAACACAAAAAGCATCGTCAGATATGTAAATAAATTGCAATAAAAATAAAATAAACTAAGTAGGAGTAAAACAAAAAAAACACACAATTTTCTTTTACAAATTAAGGTCTTACTCTATATTGTTTCCCATATTCCTTCACCATGGTCATTTCTTACAGCATATTTATCATCATCTACCAACTCTACTTCATTTGTTTGAGGTGGAGCTGTTGTGAAAGGTGGTGTGTCGTCAAGGTTGAAGGTCAGATCACCATACTTCTGTTTTTTACTTTTAAGGACAATGGAGATGTTTTTACTCGTAGGATCTGTGACATAAAACACTTGTTTCGCCGGCTTGTTAGAATGAAGGGCTCATATCTATAGCCAACTCTTCGAAGATCGACTGAGATAAATCCAAATTGTTTATCTATTACCACAGCATTATTGCTAACCCACTTACATTTGAATAAAGCAACTTTGAACTTGTTGTATGTAATCTCCCATATTTCTTTTATAACTCCATAATAGCCCATAGACGCTAATATGGGGTTTTTGTCTCTCGAACTGGAAAAGTGCATGGCTTCAGCTTCTACCATGACCCCACTATTTTGCATGGTACTTCTGTCATCTTGCTCTTTTGTATAGAAAAAATAACCATTTATATCATAACTGGTCCAAGTAATGACCTGAAACGAAGGTCCCCAAGCTAGCCACTCGATTGTCTCAGAGACACCGATCTCATGCGAAAAATTTTCCTCAAACCACTCTATGAATGTCTTGTTTTGCTCAATAGCAATATGCATGTCATTCTTCCTTGGATTCTTATTCTTCAAAGTCTTTCTGTGTTCATCTATGTAAGGTTGAACTTCTTCCATATTATTCAGGATATACAAGTGGGCTTGCAACACCTCTTCATGAGGAACATTCTTCACTTTTAGTCCTTGTGTACCCTTGCTTCTCCCCTCTTCATACCAAGATTGTTCCTTCTTCCCTAGCATATAATCTTTGCAAAACTCTATAGCCTCCTCAACTACATATCTTTCTACTATTGAGGCTTCTGGTTGATAAGGATTTTTAGGATATCCTTTTAAGATCTTCATGTTTCGCTCGAAAGGATACATCCACCTCAGGTAAATTGGATCGTAGAGCCTTACCTCCCTTACCAAATGAACTATCAAATGCACCATTATATCGAAAAATAAAGGAGGAAAATGCATCTCTAGTTGTGACAAAATAATGTAACCCTCATTTTCCAGTTCATCCAACTTTTCAGTGTCAATGACTTTGTTATAGATAGCATTGAAGAAAATGCACAATCTGGTTACAGTGGTTCGAATTTCATCTTTTATTATGCCTCTAATAGCTACTGGTAATAGTTGTTGCATTAACACATGATAATCATGGGACTTCATTCCCACTAACTTCAAATCGTCCATTGAGACACATTTTTTCACATTCGAGGAATACCCTTGCGGCACCTTAATTTCATGCAAACACCCACACAAACTTTTTTTTTCTATGCTTTTGATAGTGTATGAGCTGCTAATCCATATATGCTCTCCTACCATCATCTCTTGGTTGTGGATGTAACCGTTCTCTTATAATTATATCAAGAAGGTCTAATCTTGCACTAATCTCATCCTTAGTCTTCCCTGGTATGTGCAAAAGCATATTGATAAGGCTATCACAAACGTTCTTCTTCACATGCATCACATCAAAACTGTGTCTCATGTCAAGCGAACGTCAATATGGAAGATCAAAGAAAATGGATCTCTTCTTCCATATGTTCTTCTCACCCATAATCCTCTGATTCTTACCAAAAGTGACATTGATAAATTCCACTCAACTGTAAACTTCCTCTCCAGTTAATGCCTTTGGAGCCATTCCATGCTCCGGTAAGCCGTTAAAACACTTTCTTAGTCTACGATACGGGTGGAACTGATAAAGAAACCTCCAGTGGCCAAGGTAGATAGTTTTTCTTCCATGCTTTAGTTAATGGAAGTGTGTGTCTACTTCACATATCGGGCATGCTTTATGACCCTTCACGTTGTACCTTGACAAGTTTCTGTACGCAAGGAAGTTGTTTATCTTTGTGAAAATCATTACACGTAGCTTGAAGGACTCCTTCTTATAAGCATCAAACACATATACGCCTTCCTCCCTCAACTTCTTCAAGTCCTCAATCAAAGGCACCAAGTAGACATCAATATCGTTCCTTGGCTGTTTTGGTCCAAAAATCATCATAGAAAGCATCATATACTTGCATTTCATACATAGCCAGGGAGGCAAGTTATATATTACAAGGAGAATCAGCCATGCACTATATGTGCTAGTAAGAGTTCCATACGGGTTGATGCCGTCTGTAAAAAGTCCAAGCCGAAGGTTTCTCGGCTTGATGCCAAATTGAAGGAACATTTCATCTATTTTTTGCCATTGTGGAGAGTCAGCTAGGTGCCGAAGATATTTCCCATCAGATATTCTCTCATCAGATTGCCATCTCAACTTCTTCACTTTTGTTACAGTCACAAACAAACGTTTAAAATTTGGTATTATTGGAAGATACCACATAACCTTTAAAGGTTGCCTTTTAGTTGTCACATCGCCACAACCACCATCTTTTTCTGCTTTGTATCATGCAGTTTTACAATTAGGACACTCACTAAGACCTCCATACTCATTTCTGTACAGTACGCAGTCATTAAGGCAAGCATGTATCTTTTTATACTCCATACCATCATAGACAGGATTTTCTTGGCCTCATACATACGATTGGGAAGTACATCATCCTTTGGAAACATATCACACAATAGTTCAAGCAACAATGTGAAACTACTATCGGTCCACCCATAAGTTGCCTTTAAGTTAACCAAATGCAATGTTCCCGTAAGCCGCGTGTACTTATTCCCAGGGTATAATAGTGTCTCTGCATCACTCCGCAGGCTGTCATACTCCTGTGACTGCACAAAGGATTCTACCTCAACATCGTAAATCATTTTCTCTATTCTATCTTTATCGATGACATCTACATCTTCCTTCTTGTGCGACGGAGAATCCGTTACTTCCTCACCATGCCATATCTACCTTGTGTATCATAGATTTATTCCATCACAAAATAGGTGATCTTTTATGACATCAACATCCCGTCGACTCTCATTTAAACAATTCACACAAGGACAAAAATACTTCCTATTTTTTGCTGGAGCATTCCTTTTAGAAAATTCAATAACTTCTTCCACCCCTTTCTCATATTCTTTACTAATTCTCAAAGCATTCATCCAACTATGATCCATTTTGTTATCACCTAAGCCATTCCCAATAACACTCACACGTTTAGTACAATTGTCAACGATATAGGATGAGATTGCCTTTTTTCACTTTTTTCAACAAAAATTTTGACAGCATTTCCCCTTAAAAGTAAGACATCCCAAAATTTCAAGCAACCCTACCTTAGTTATTAACTCTGTATTCTTAGCTATTGATAATATAATTCTCCTATGAATATAGAAAAGAATATAGAATTTCAAATAAATGTTCAATTTGTTTTCTATTCTAGGACATAAAGAACTTATAATAATTTGAAGAGAATGATTAATAGAATATATTTCAATCTATTTATTAAGTATATTGTGTTTCTTAATAATCAATTATATATTTATTAATGATCAATGTCTTTATCTTATTAATCCCTTTATCTTAAAATAATATTTTCACTACTACACTAATAATAATCATACTAATCTAATCTAAAAAAAAAAAATAAAACCAACCATATTTAAACAAACAAAAATTATTATGTTTAATTGTTGTTCATTTCATCAAAATCAATCAATAGCTCCATTTATTTATAATAATATACATACATTTTTTCCCTCTCAATTTCCAAGATCCAAACATATCAAACAATATATTGTTGTATAACTACTAGCTAACAACGATTCTATGGTTTTGGCCAAAAAACACAAAAAAATTCAGTCACAAGGTAAAATCACTCCAATAACTAAAATCATAAAAAATAATTTCACATTGCGAGTTTAAATTTAATTCAAGTAAATTCATATTTAAAAAAAACTAACCAGAGGGGGGGGGGAGCCTGCGTGCGCCACAATGGAATAAAGGAGGTGGAAGGCATCATAATGGTGTGTGCGTTGCTTGAATCTTCTTCTTTTTGTTTAATCTTGTTTTGATTTCTTCAGAATTAGCAGCTATTGAATCCGCAACAAGAAGAAGGGGTTCTGAGTGAGGAAGTGAATCAGAGAGGCACAGGACAGAGGAGGTGCGACAAAGAAGGGAGGAGGAGGAAGAGTAAAGTTGAAGAAGAAGGGAGGAGAGGATGAGTTGTGAAGAAGACAAAGAAGAGAGAAGGAAGAGTTGAAGAAGACAAGAAGAAGAAGGGAGGAGGAGGAATGCCCAGAATGCCAACGGAGGAAATGAATGAATGAAGAAGGAGGGAGATGGTCAAAAAGTAAAGGGGGTGTGTTTGTGTATGAGAGGACGCATGTCAGACAAGTGTCTAAAGGTTTCCTTACATACAAATAATTATGAAAATGCCACCAACTTCCTTTTTAACCACCAAATTTTAAAATTGGGACGTCTATTGGGGTGGTTATATCATAATTCTGTAGTAGTGTCTAAAACTATCAAAATGGATTAATCAGACCCTAACCGACCAGACCTTGATGGGTTAGGACCTAAAAGAGTCAAACTTAAAAGGCCTTTTTGAATGATAAAACCATTATATAATGATGCTCGGTCCTCGGACATGTGAACTTAAGGCCAACCAAGATGCTTTCATGAATTTTTATTAATTTTCAAATTTTTAAACTAATTAAAATATCTAAAATTAAAATAATAAATCTATTGAAAATTTAAGGGAAAATCCCATTTAAATACAATTTCAATTATCAAAACCCAAAAAAGTCTATTATAACTTGAAAAAGACACATAAGGCATTTGGTAGGAATCAGGGATAGTGAAGTTTAAGGCTAAAGACAAATATACCCTCCACACTTATTTACTCACACATACAGATTCCTCATACTGGAGGAAGGTTACAGATCTTGTTGGAAATTGTGCTCAAAGGGCCAATCATTGTACTTTGAACATTATTAATTTAATGAAATTTCTCCATTATGTTATCATATTATTTGCATGTTAACTGTGATAATTGTATCCTTGGATAAATCATAAAGATTATCCTAAAATGTTCGTGGTCGGTCATCTATACGGGAGCAAAGATGAAACAAGACCAGTATGACTTTGATAAGATATGGAGATACGAATCAAAGTTTTACGCACTTGTAAGAGTACAAGGTGCTGGACCGATCCACTATGAGAAAGCTACATGGATCAAGTCATAAGCTTTTCTCATGTATAACCACGCCACAATGCCCTTAGACCTGAGGTCATCATGAATTCCTACATGAGAGTTGCTAAGCTTTGAACTAGTCAAAAGTAACTTTTGACCGGGTGATGATAAAGGCTATGATCGGGCTTGGTGCTTTTTCATGCAGAGGAATATGAATGATCAAGATGTAATTTATCCCTCACATTAGTAGAGAGATATTACTGGGCCCCTCGATAAGTGAGTTTGAGAAATGTATGGCCATACTACAATGAAAAGGAGTTTCCATTTCTATTGTCAGGCTACTAAGAAATCGAGAAAGTAATGGTCAGGAACAAGACGATGACATTATCCATGCCTTATCCTTGATCGATATTTCATGTGACAAAAGGGATGTGACATGGTTGTATGATAGGTTGCATCGTGTTAACGATCCTCATATGAATTGGGTAGTCGTAATGTCTTGCTAGAGGACGCTTGCGACTTTTGGGTTAGTACAGTTATTGGCCCACTGCCAACTTCATATGGGCCTACAGGGTTGCACACAATAATGGCCCAACACGAGATAATGTATAATTTAGGGTGGACGAATTTTATATTTATATATATATATAATATAAAATTCGTTAATAATATTATATAGATATATATTTTCAAAATACATATCATATGTGTGTGTGTGTGTATTATATGATATTATTATATTATGTTAGTTTTAAATTTAATCTATTAAGATATATTAAATTTAATAACTAACATGATAGAGAGATATAGTATCTCAGATTTAATTTATGAAGATAACTTAAATCTAATGGCTCTTTATTTGGATTAAATAAATAGGTTACATTAAAACTGTTGGAAAGATTTAATTTAAACTGAATTTGTTTAATTAGCTCATCAAGATAATTAATTGTTAATTAATTTTGAAATTAATGAAGATTAATTTTGAAATTTGAATATAGCCCTCAAAGGTTATAAACTTGATAGAGCAGATATACTCATACACACATGAGAATTCAAAGCCGTAAGGGAAACCCTATGAGACATTTAGAGGCACTAGCATGTAGTCTCTGTTGGAGAGCATTCGTGTGGATACCGGTAGAGGGAGTGAACCTGACGTGTTGGCTCCTAGAGATCGAAAACCCTGAACTGAAAAAGGTACAAATCCTTTTCACTCAATTTAAACACCATTGATAGATCCTCAATTAGGATCGGTAAAAATTTTAAAATTCTTCTGCTGTGCTTGGCGATTCTAACAGTGGTATCAAAGCCAGGTCAATTATGCGTTTAAATTGAGTTTATGATTCTTATACATGTGATGTATATGGGATATGTACGTATGTTTATAAGAAACGTCCGAACATGTATGTGATTTAGTTAATATGAAACGAAAATATTTTGAAAGATGTGATCTTGAAATTTCGCTAATTTTTTCATTTTCGTTTAAATTGAATCTTGAAATTGTTTTCATTTTCATTTTCGTTTTCGAACATATATGTGATTTTCATTTTCGGATAGCATGAAATCGGGTGGGGTACCTGAGATCATAGTTTACGGCAATGCAATTGGGTCTAAGTTCGGATATCTACTCGGGTATTAGGGATCCGAAATATATGGAAGACAATCTGGATTAGAACAGTTCTGGGTCGTTGTTGTGTTTTTGAAACTGGACCGAAATCCCTTTAGAACTGGATTGAAACAAATATTTTAAAAATTGGGTCAAAATTTTTTAAAATTTAAAAATTTTCAAATATTTCTCCCGTAACTACCTATTCATAGTGCAATATAATCTAATCACGAAATTTATTGCTTTTCATATTGTATGAATTCTTGTTGTGGTTTATTTTCCATACTTGTTTGGGTATGGTAAACAACATGGCTTTAGATTTTACAAAGGGTTGTAATATTTAAATACGGCCTACGTGCCATGCCTTCCTTTAAATACTCTCAATGTACATTCTCTTCTCATCTTACTCCCCTCTAATGTTTAAATGAGGTTTCTCTCAATGTATTTCTTTTCTTATTTATGGAAGTCCTCTCATTAGGTAAGCCATGTTGTGTCACGTTTAAATTATGCTTTTGATTAGATCATTGCATGAAAACTTTTGCATTTATATGTATTTATCTATATGAGATACGACCACGATTGCATTCATCTAAACAAGACTAATTAATTAAGCCCTCTGGATCAAATCTTAAGTCATAATGCTGTCAATTAATGAATACTTGTCAAAAACTAGATCGCTCAATTATGGAAACCACCAAAATGGATGCACTTGAGTTATCTTGAAGAGACAAGCATGAGTAATGGTGCTACTCATAATATTCATCATTGTTTTGACTTAATTGAGATTAACAAAATGGTTTTGAATCTCAAGGTGTTAGATGGGATTAAACATGCCAGATCATATGATGATCGAATCCTATAAACATCTAAGAGTTACATTTGATGTAATTGGTAAACAAGTTACCTACCTAAATAACTTGAATTGAAGCGTCTTGCCAAAGCGGACTTAAGTTTAAGCCAAATATGGATCTTAGCCCACTAATTATTTTGAGGGTTGTTAATTTAGTGGGAGATTACTAACTAACTTTGCATATTTTAATTGTAGAATCATGTCGACTAGTAATACTGCTACACTATCGTTGCGATCTGTCCTTGAGAAGGACAAACTCAATGGGATAAACATTCTTGACTGGTTCAGGAACTTGAGAATTGTTCTCAAGCAGGAAAGAAAGGCTTATGTCTTAGATCAACCCATTCCTGAGGAGCCAGTAACCAATGCTCCAAGAGCTCAGAGAGATTCTTACACAAAGCATAAGGATGACTCTGTAGGTATAGGTTGCCTGATGCTTACCACTATGGTTCCAGAGCTCCAAAGAGATCTGGAACTTGTGGAGGCTTATGAGATGATTCTCTATCTAAAGGAAATGTTCCAGCAACAGGCAAGACAAGAAAGGTATGAGACCACAAAGGCCTTACATTCCTGCAAGATGGTTGAAGGTGCATCAGTTAGTACTCATGTGTTAAAGATGAAAGGCTATATTGATCACCTTGAGAGGCTTGGATTTCCTATGAGCCAGGAGTTAGTTACGGATTTGATCCTAAAGTCACTCCCGGAGAGTTATGACCAGTTTATCATGAACTACAACATAAACAATATAGAGAAATCAATTTCTGAGCTTGGGATGCTCAAAACTGATGAGCAAAGCATTAAGAAAAAGCGCAGTGCTGTTTTGATGGTTCCTAAAGGAAAGGGTATGAAAAAGAAAAGGAAGGGCAAATAGAAGTGTAATGGCTCAGGTGGTATGACCTAAGAGTCAGACAAGCCCGAAACCAAGCCTGCACCCAAGAAGGCAAAGCCTCCAAAGGAAGGAGTTTGCTACTTCTGAAATGAACTTGATCATTTAAAGAGGAATTACAAACTCTACCTGGAAGATCTGAAAAAGAATAAGAAGGATAGCAGGGCTATTGCTTTAGGTATTTATGTTATAGACATTCATTTTTCTTCTTCCTCTATATGGGTATTATATACTGCATGTGATTCTCACATTTGTACAAATGTGCAGGCTCTAAAGGATAGTAGAAAGCTGAAGAAGGGCGAGGTGGACCTACGAGTTGGAAACAGAGCAAGAGTTGCTGCTTTTGCCATAGGCACTTATGAATTAGTTCTGCCCAGTGGGCTTTTATTAGTTTTAAACAATTGCTATTATGTTCCTGCTTTGAGTAGTAACATTGTTTCTCTTTCTCATTTGGATAAAGAAGGTTATACTTCCATTACTAGGAAGGGTAAATGTTCTATTTATCATGATGACATTTTCTATGTTGATGGTGATTTACATGTTAGTCATTATATATTAAATTTGGAACATCCTAATAATGAGAATATCTATGACGTAACTACTAAAAGGATAAATCAAACATTTTGAATCTAACCTACCTTTGGCATTGTCGTCTCAGCCATATAAACGAGAAACACATTTCTAAACTCCATCAAGATGGATTTCTAAACTCATTTGATTTTGAATCATATGATACATGTGAATCTTGCTTATTAGGAAAGATGACAAAGGCACCTTTTACTGGGCATAGTGAGAGGGCCATTGAATTATTGGGCCTTATACATACAGATGTATGTGGACTATTAAATACAGTTGCCAGAGGAGGTTATGTTTACTTCATTACATTTATAGACGACTTTAGTAGATATGGCTATATCTATCTGATGAAACATAAATCTAAATCTTTTGAAATGTTCTAAATATTCCAAAATGAAGTACAAAACCAACTTGGCAAAACAATTAAAGTGCTTCAATCTGATCGAGGTGATGAATATTTGAGCCAAAACTTTATTGACCATCTTAGGAGTTGTAGGATAATCTCACAACTGACTCCTCCAAGAACACCACAATAGAATGGCATTTTTGAATAAAGGAATCGAACACTATTAGATATGGTTCGATCTATGATGAGTCAAACAGATCTTCCAATGTTCTTTTGGGGACATGCTCTAGAGACAGTTGCATTCATACTAAATCGTGTTTCATCTAAGGCAGTTGAAAAGACACCATATTAGATATGGACCAGAAAGAAACCAAGTTTATCTTTTCTCAAGATTTAGGGATGTGAGGTATATGTTAAACAACAAGCCTCAGATAAATTAGCGTCTAGATCCTCAAAGTGCCTTTTAGTGGGGTATCCTAAAGAAATGAAAGGTTACTATGTCTACAATCCCACCGATAATAAAGTGTTTGTTATTCGAAATGGTAAGTTTCTAGAAAGAGAGTTTGTCTCTAAAACAACCAGTGGGAGCAAGGTACATCTCGAAGAAGTTCGAGAGTCACAAGATAGTACAGAACCACAGATGGAAATTAGAGAAGACTCACAACAAGTTGCTGAGCCTCCTTAAGTAACACAAGGTCGACGAAGATCTGACAGGACACAGTATCAGCCTCAGAGATATGGATTTTTTATTACTAATGGCCCTGATATGTTGCTCATTGAGCAAAATGAGCCAACCACCTATCGAGAAGCCATAATGGGACCAAACTCCAAGAAATGGCTAAATACCATGAAGTCTGAAATGCAATCCATATACGACAATCAGGTATAGACCTTAGTCGATCCACCTGAAGGTGTAATAACCATGGGGTACAAATGGGTTTTCAAGGAGAAAATTGACATGGATGGCAATGTAAATGTCTTCAAGGCACGATCGGTTGTAAAAGGATTCACTCAAACTTATAGTATAGACTATGATGAAAACTTTTCCCCAGTTGCAATGGCCAAATCAATCAGAATCCTTCTTGCCATTGCAGCATATTATGACTATGAAATATGGCAGATGGATGTCAAAATAGCCTTCCTTAATAGAAAGCTTATTGAGGATGTGTAAATGACACAACCTGAAGGTTTTATGTGTCTAGAGGACTCTGGTAAAGTTTGCAAGCTTTAAAGATCCATTTATGGATTGAAGCAAGCATCTCGAAGCTGGAATCATCATTTTGATGAAACTAGTCAAAGTGTTTGGATTCATTCAAAACATTGATGAACCTTGTGTTTACAAGAAGGTTAGTGGGAGCACAATTGTATTTCTAATGCTTTATGTAGATGACATCCTTCTCATTGGGAACGACATTCCTATCCTGCAGAGTGTCAAGTCTTGGTTAGGAAAGTCCTTTTCAATGAAAGACTTAGGTGAATCCACTTATATCATAGGGATTAGGATCTATAAGGATAGATCCAAAAGACTAATAGGCCTAAGTCAGAGCACATACATAGACAAGATACTGCATAGGTTCAGTATGCAGGATTCAAAAAGGGGCTACATGCCCATGTCTCATGGCATCCATTTTATTAAGGATCTATATTCTACTACACCTGATCAGCGAGATCGCATGAGTAAGGTTTCATATGCCTCAACCATTGGATCTATCATATATGCCATGCTATGTACTCGACCAGATGTCTCATTTGCCCTAAGCATGACCAATAGATATCAACAAGATCCTGGTGAGGGGTCATTGGACTGCGGTCAAGAATATCCTTAAGTACTTAAGAAGGACTAATGACCTATTTTTGGTCTATGGTGGATTGGATGATGAGCTCTGTGTAACCGGTTACACAGATGCAAGTTTCCAAACTTACCAAGACAACCTTAAATCACAATCTGGATATGTATTCCTCCTGAATGGTGGAGCAGTAAGATGGAAGAGCTCTAAGCAGAGCACTGTAGCAGATTCTACAATAGAAGCTGAGTATATAGTAGCATCGAATGCAGCTAAAGAAGCCGTTTGGATCAAAAAGTTCATTACTGAACTAGGAGTGGTGCCTACCATCTCAAATCCAATAGATTTGTTCTATGACAAATCAAAGGACCAATCATATACTCAGGCAATTTCATCTTATTAGAGAAATCAATGATATAGGTGATATAAAGATATGCAAAGTAGCAAGAAAAACACAATGTTGTTGATCCTCTTACTAAGCCGCTTGCACAAGCAAAGCATAAGCATCACGTAAGGACAATGGGAATTAGGAAAATTAATGATTGTACCTAGGGCAAGTGAGAGGATATTGGAAATTGTGCCCAAAGGGCCAATCATTGTATTTGGAACATTATTAATTTAATGAAATTTCTCTATTCTGTTATCATATTATTTGCATGTTAACTGTGATAATTGTATCCTTGGACAAATCGTAAAGATTATCCTAAAATGTCCTTGGTCAGTCATCTATGCGGGAGCAAAGATGAAACAAGACCAGTATGACTTTGATAAGATATGGAGATACGAATCAAAGTCTTACGCACTTGTAAGAGTATAAGGTGCTGGACCGGTCCACTATGAGAAAGCTACATGGATCAAGTCATAAGCTTTTCTCATGTATAACCACGTCACAATGCCCTTAGACCTGAGGTCATCATGGATTCCTACATGAGAGTTGCTAAGCTTGCTAAGCTTTGAACTAGTCAAAAGTCACTTTTGACCAGGTGATGATAAAGGCTACAATCAGGCATGGTGGTTTTTCATGTAGAGGAATATGAATGACCAAGATGGACTTTGTCCCTCACATCAGTAGAGAGATATTACTGGGCCCCTCGATGAGTGAGTTTGAGAAATGTCTGGCATACTATGATGAAAAGGAGTTTCCATTTCTATTGTCAGGCTACTCAGAAATCGAGAAAGTAATGGTCAAGAACAAGAGGATGTCATTATCCATGTCTTATCCTTGACCGATATATCGTGTGACAAAAGGGACGTGACATGGTTGTATGACAGGTTGTATCATGTTAACGATCCTCATATAAATTAGGTAGTTGTAATGTCTTGCTAGAGGACGCTTGCGACTTTTCGGTTAGTACAGTTATTGGGCCACTGCCAACTTCATATGGGCCTACAGGGTCGCACACAATAATGGCCCAATACGAGATAATGTTTAATTTAGGGTGGACGAATTTTATATTTATATATATATAATAAAAAATTCGTTAATAATATTATATAGATATATATTTTCGAAATACATATCTTATATATGTGTGTGTGTGTGTATAAATATATTATATGATATTATTATATTGTGTTAGTTTTAAATTTAATCTATTAAGATATATTAAATTTAATAACTAACATGATAGAGATATAGTATCTCAGATTTAATTTATGAAGATAACTTAAATCTAATGGCTCTTTATTTGGATTAAATAAATAGGTTAAATTAAAACTGTTGGAAAAATGTAATGTAAATTGAATTTATTTAATTAGCTCATCAAGATAATTAATTGTTAATTAATTTCAAAATTAATGAAGATTAATTTTGAAATTTGAATATAGCCCTCATGTTATAAACTTGATAGAGTAGATATACTCATACATGCATGTGAATTCAGAGCCGCAAGGGAAACCCTAGGAGACATTTGGAAGCACTAGCACTTAGTCTCTGTTGGAGAGCATTTGTGTGGATACCGGTAGAGGGAGTGGACCTGAAGTGTTGGCTCCTAGAGATCTAAAACCCTAAACTAAAAAGGGTATGAATCCTTCTAACTCGGTTTAAATGTCATTGATAGATCCTCGATTAGGATCAGTAAAAATTTTAAAATTCTTCCGTTGTGCCTACCGATTCTAACAGATCTGTCTCTCTTTGGTCTACAAATCTCTATCGCTCTCTGCTCTGGTCGCCTTCTCCTAGCTATCTTCCCTCTATCGGTGGCACAGGTGCTTTGCCGTCTTGGATCTGTCTTCCCATCTTGCCCAGACACGGAGAAGAAGATGAACTGAAACTTAACGATAAGAGAGAAAGAGATAAGCTACAATGTGGCTCCCTCTGGAACAACATGCTTAAATTTCAGCATATGGAATCGTAATGTTAAGTTGTCATTTTCTAATGTATATTGTAGTTGTTGTCATGAAGGTTCTAATGTTTTGTGAATTCCATTGTTGTACTTGTTATTCCCATTACAACTATTGTTAATGGTGACAATTTATTGTAATTAAAGTATACATGAAGGAATACCTTCTTTTGGGTTCATAACTTGCACGGATTGGATGTATGTGGAATGAGTAATGTCTGGTTGCCATTTGATACTTTGTAAAATTTGGTGTCATGAAGGTTCTGGTGTTTTGTGAATTCCATTACTGTACTTGTCATTCCCATTACAACTTTTGTTAATGGTGATAGTTTATTGTAATTAAAGCATACATGAAGGAACACCTTCTTGTGGGTTCATGACTTGCATGGATTGGATGTACGTGGAATGAGTAATGTTGTAGACTTAGAGGGAACGACATACATCATTATGTTGTAATTATAAATCTTTGGTCTTATAGTTTCAATTAATTGTTTTGGAATTCACCCATATTGTAAATAGATTGACAACAATTGTTTACCTTAGTAGCCAAGGTTGGCATTGTGGGATGACATAGGCAGGATAATTTTGGTCACCAATCCTATCCTCTATTACCATAGTTATGGGTTTTTGTAAGTATTGTTAGTGCATGTATATTGACTAAAGCTTTAATCACTTTATTCCAATTGTATCCTATTTTGCACCTTTTCTGTTCAGGAAGCAAGTTAATGAAGGCATTTTATGTGTGAGTGTTGCCCAAAAGAGTTGGACGCTAACAAGTCTACTAATGGGAATGGCAAAGTGTTTGATGATTTTGACGACATTCATAATGGGAATGACAGCTTAATCTCATAGAACGTGTGTATGTTTTACCAACAGGCTTGGATACTGACAAGTCCACTAATAGGAATGACAATTTTTTTAATGATTTTGATGACATTCATAATGGGAATGACAACGTAATCTCACAAAACGTGTGTGTGTTTTTCCAATAGGCTTGGATGCTGACAAATTCGCTAATGGGAATGAAAAATCTTTTAATAATTTTGACAACATTCATAATGGGAATGAGAACTTAATCTCGCAAAACATGTGTGCATTTTACCAACAGGCTTGGACGCTGACAAGTCTACTAATGGAAATGATGAATTTTTTTTTATAATTTTGACGACATTCATAATGGGAATGGCAACTTAATCTCACAAACCGTGTGTGTGTTTTACCAACAACCTTGGATGCTGACAAGTCCACTAATGGTAATGACAAATTTATTAATGATTTTGACGACATTCATAATGAGAATGACAACTTAATCTCACAAAACGTATGTGTGTTTTACCAACAGGCTTGGACGCTGACAAGTCCACTAATGGGAATGACAAATTTTTTAATGATTTTGACGACATGCAAAATGGGAATGACAACTTAATCTCATAGAACGTGTGTGTGTTTTGCCAACAGGCTTGGACGCTGACATTACTCATTCCACGTATATCCAATCCATACAAGTTATAAACCCAGAAGAAGGTGTTCCTCTATGTATGCTTTAATTACAATAAATTGTCACCATTAACAACAGTTGTAATAGGAATGACAAGAGCAGCAATGGAATTCACAAAACACCAGAACCTTTACGACAGCAACTTTTAGACAAAGTATCAAATGGCAACTTGACATTACTCATTCCATATACATCCAATCCATACAAGCTAAGTCATGAACTCAAAAGAAGGTGTTCCTTCATGTATGCTTTAATCACAATAAACTGTCACCATTAACAATAGTTGTAATGGGAATTCCAAGTGCAGCAATGGAATTCACAAAACACCAGAACCTTCATGACAACAAATACAATATACATTAGAAAATGACAAGTTAACGTTACAATTCCACATGCTGAAATTCAAGCATGCTATTCTGGAGGGAGCCATATTGTAGCTGATCTCTCTCTGTCTCTCTCAGCATTAAGTTTCAGTTCATATTCTTCTCCCCTGCTGGGCAAGATGGGAAGACATATCCAAGACGGTGAAGCACTTGTGCTGCCGATAGAGGGAAGACAGCTCAGAGAAGGTGACCAGAGCAGAGAGCGACAGAGATATGTGGACCAGAGAGAGACAGATCTGCAACCTTCCTCTAGTATGAGGAATCCATGAGTGTAAAGGGTATTTTGGTCTTTAGCCTTAAACTTCACTATCCCTAATTCCTACTAAATGCCTTATGTGTCTTTTTTAAGTTATAATAGACTTTTGTGGGTTTTGACAATTGAAATGGTATTTAAATGGAATTTTCCCAAAATTTAATCCAAGTCATAAATATTAATAAAATAAAATGTCAAGCTATTGTCCAACCATCAAACAAATCAAATTTCAAATAGTAATAAACTATTGTCCCAACTCAAAATGACCAAAGCTAACTAATTTACTTCCTTATAGTAGTCACATATAAAAATAACATTTCATATTTAGAAGGGAAAATCCCATATAAAATGCTAAATTATGAATTGAAACTTAACAAATATCTGATACGGTTGTTGACCCAAAATAGAATTTTAGAGTTTAGATACAATGACTTTACTTCCCTCACTCATCAACTCAAACCTCTCTTTCCATCGGTCCTTACAGCTACCCATGCTTGCTCCCTTGATCGCCTCTCTAGTCCCCCCTAGCTCCTCAGAATCTCATGCGCAAAACTCTAGGGTTCCTCAACTCTAACTCCCACTCTTAGATGGACGTATAAGCTATAATATCCCAAAAAGTGATTAAGGGCTAATGACTTCAAAAGTAGATGTAATTATTGTTGAATAAACACTTTTGGAGAATGTGTGATGGGAATTTGGATATTTTAATGATTCCAATGGCTTTCTTGTGAAAATTCGTGTGGGGAGAGTGTTTATTGTGAAATTGGAACCATTGGGAATAATTGTGCAAAAGTTGAAAACTTTGTCCATTGAAACTCTGTACATGGCAGCTGATTTGTATGGACATTTTAAATAGGCAATTGGTGTCTAAAATTTCTGAAATTTTCTAGTCTTAAATTTCACATGCCAAGCTTCAAAATGGACATATAATTTTTATCATTTTGATTTTTGAGCTAAGAGTTATGGATTTTTGAAGTTTGCCCAGTGAAATTAATTATTTTCTGGAACAGTATGTAAAGATTGAAATTCTGGGAATTTTTTGATTCCATCAAGAAAAAGTATATATTTTTCATTAAAACTAGACTCAATAAGGGTTCTATAGGCTTTGGAATCATTCCGTTTTGATATTTATAGAATTAGTTATGATTTTTCAAAGTTTGGGCAGAAATTCGCCAGAATTTGGTAAAAATCCAAAATTGATGGAAATTTAGTAAATAATTAGAAAATAATATTATATCATATTAAATCATCATCCACCTCTTCTATCAGCCAAAAACCATGACATTCAGCTACAACAAGAGAGAGAAGGTGTGAGAAATTCTAGAGAGAGAAGAAGAAGAGAACTTGTACGATAAGTCGATTTCTTTGGTAAATCCTTACCTAACACATATAAGTCCTCTCCTAAGCTATTCTTCTACGTTCTTCAAGGTGTGTGGAGCAAAAATTTGGGTATTCTAAGGCTAGGGCTTTTAGCTACCTTGAGGAAAAGCTAGTGGGAGCTTGAGGTAACTTCCAAACTTTTGTATATTGCTTATACTGGCTACTATAGGTAATTTAATCGATGAAATTTCACCGGATTTCCAATGGTTTTAAAGTTTGGAAATGATATGGCCTAGGGGTTATGCTACCTAAATTGGGTCTTAATGTTAGTTGTGACCTAATGTGATGAATAATAAAGTAGCTAGGAGTAGAAAGGAACGCATTTACGGAGCCGAAATCGTAAAACCCCGATTTTCTCCAGAGAGCTCATAAATTTTGGCCAGCTCTAGAAATAGGTCTTAGAGTTGGATTTTCAATGATTTGATGGTTCCATTGAGTTTAGGAGAAAAAATTAGGTGGGGTTATAGTTGGTCACTTTTTAGGAAAAGGTCAAAAAAGCATAATTACGAAAACGCCCCTGATACACTTGAAGTAGGGCTGCCAAGGGTAAATTTGTAATTTGACATTGAATTTGATAATTCCAAGTCCAAAAATGGATTCCTTGGGTGGAAATATGTTAGGATAGCCCAGATTAGAATTTCAGGAAAAATGTAATCGAACCGGGTACGGCGGGCTCGGGCCAGGTCCCCGGGGGCATTTTTGTAAATTTTCATTATAGACTCATATAACCCCAAGAAACACTATGGAAGTGTCTAAATGGTGCATTTGGAATTGTAGGATTCGATATTTTCCCTGTTCGTGATCCACCTGCGTTAGAGCACAATCGGAAAGAACAAGGTAGTGTCTCTTCTCTTATGCTATGTGTAAAGTATTGTATGTATGTTTGTCATGCATTGTGATACGTTGTGATGCTTTGAGATTGCAGTGAAAGCTGACGCATAGTGATTACAACATAAGCTGTTGCATTGAGATCGCAGCGAAAGCTGATGCATAGTGTTTATAGCCATGAGTGCTGTCGTATGTGGCATGAGCCATATATCATTGTGATGCTGCTTAACATGATCATATATGCTATGCATTTATACACTGTATGAGTGATTTGTTACTACAGAGATTCTTTTGAATCTCATTATTTCCATTGACTAACATTTCAGACAGGGCAAGTGGCTCCAAGGAGAAATGAACCACCAAGAGCAGTTAGGATCTTGTAGAGAAGTGTTGTTAGGTTGTGGTTATCTATTTTGGACTTAGGATTACTGTTCTTTTTGAAATGTAGATATTACGTTGATGTTGGTCATGTAATCCACTAGTTGGAACTTACAACCCTTAGTTTATACATGTATGAAACTCGAGAGTTGTCGGGAATTTGGCTATGCACTCTGATATGTATGAATGTGATTGAACTGCGTAGAGTAATTAGATTCGGAAGATGAATCTAAGACCAAGTTGAACGAATTTTAGAAAAGATATTTGAGAAAAATGTATCCGTCGGTCTCTAATTCCTTTAAATTACTCATTTTTGAATCTTAATTACGGTTATCAAGGTAGGGGATTACATAAGCTCAATCAAATTATTGTCAATTTCTCCTTAGTATCTTGTGGTCGTCTCCGATTTGTCAACAGTTCTCTCAATCCCAGACTAATGTTGCTGTATCTCACTCTCTCTCATTTGGCATTTGAGGAAGCAGTTAGAGAGCACATGATGTTGTCGCTGACTTCACACTTCATAGTAAGTCAGCTTGTCTCAATTCCGTAGACTCCACGGGGTGACTTACTGTGCCAACGTCTACCGATCCTTGCGAGTGGTGATGGAGGTGATAGAGGCATTTGACATCCACTAAGTGTGTAGTAGTTTGGGGACAGTCGGATCATCAGAAGAAGTGAAGGTTGGTATGAGTATGGAATTAGAGATGTAAGTGAATAATGGAGAGTTGAAGGTTAGGTTTAGTTTTGTTTAGCATGGCGAATGAGCCATTGAAGTCTCCTTCTATAGCTTATTCTCTGGGAGCAAATAGTTGACACTAGAGAGACGAAGTACTAGGTGGATAAGGAGGTATCATTTTGGAGCTTTCTCATTTGATTCGCAACACAAGAAGGAAAAAGAGGGTATACTATCTTCGCGACTGTTCGTTAGGTCTTAAAAGCAATTTTGAAGTCTTGATTATTTGATCAAAGTGGTGAAGTGAAAACCCAAAAAAAAGTGACTGTCTTCACACCACCAAGTATTCATAATAAAACATGTCTGCTTCAATTTTACCTTTTTTAATAATTTAAGGGCATACAAGCAATTTGACCCAATTTCTAAATCCTAATTTATATCATACGACCTAATTAATGATTTGTTAGATTTAATGATGACCCAAATTAAAATTTGGGTATTTTCAATAGATTTTGAAGGGATTTTCCCGAGTTAGAAAAGACAAGTTGACCAAAAAATTAGTTAGAAAAAACAAAGAAAATTTTATGGTTATTATATATATAAAATTTTGAGAAAAAGACATTTACATACCACTTGAACCTCAAAATTCCAAATTGGTTTTATTAATAATACGAGTAATGAGATTGACAAAAAGAGTATAGTAATTGACAACTCAAGTTTTTAGGAAATTATTAGTTTAAGATTTTAAAGTTCAAGTGGTATTTATTTTTCCTTTTCCTTAAAATTTTAGCCTATTAAATTTGTTTACGCATGATTATTAAATTTTCTTTGTTATGAAATTATTAAATTTTAAATTTAGTTTGAGAAAATTTTGAAAAGAGGGTAAGAAAACTTTGACTAAAATTATTTTGTTTTAAAGAAATAGTTTGCCTTCAATGCATACCGAAGTTCAATTATCCAATGTGAAGTAGATGTATGAATTAGCACACAGAAAGAAGTGTTTGTATGTATTAGAATAAAACATGCGTACTAATGTCATTAAATTTTTGAGGAGTGGCTAAAGTTAGATTAACTTCAATTCAAAACTTTAAAGTTTAATGAGGGCGTGAGTATGTATCAACTGAATTGCCTATGTTTTTTTTCAAGCAAGAAGCGTTATAATATATATAACTAAAGTGAGTACTTTTATTTTAATAAATTAAAAAATTAGGTAGGCTTAAATGAATCAAACCACGACTAATGTAAAAAAAGAACGATTTAAAAAGCTCTATTTTTTTACTGGTATACATCTTGTGTATGTTGTTTTCTTAAGATTATTAAACCCAAACCGAACCAGCCAATTCGCCTTAGAAACAGGCAAACTGGCCACCCAACTGGTCTGGTTCGGCAATCAACTCGAGTCAGTATTTTTTTCTTTAAAAAAAAATAATTTGTTTCTTTAAGGGAAAATTCCAAAAAACTATATTGGAAATATAAGAAGGACAAATCAGTACATTGAAAATGGGAAAAGACGGATCAGGCAGGTGTCAGAGATGTGAGGAATTTGTCCTTTTGAAATATCGGCCAAATGACAAAAATGCCCTTCAGCCCTCAGTCGCAATAGCAACATAGGAGTTGTTAATGGCGAGGTAGGTGTTGTTATTGGCTCTGAAACTTGTTAATTGTGAAAAAAGAAATTGGAGTTGTTAATGTCGAATCAGGAATTGTTAATTAAGAGATAGGTGTTGTTATTGGCCCTGAAACTTGTTAAGTGTGAAAGAAGAAATTGGAATTGTTAATATCGAATCCGAAGTTGTTAATGTCAAATCCAAAGTTGTTAATTAAGAGATAGGTGTTGTTATTGGCCGTGAAATTCGTTAATTGTGAAAGAAGAAATTGGAGTTGTTAATGTTGAATCAGGAGTTGTTAATTAAGAGATAGGTGTTGTTATTGGCCTTGAAACTTGTTAAGTGTCAAAGAAGAATTGAAGTTGTTAATGTCGAATCCGGAGTTGTTAATTACGAGGATCATGTTATTCTGAAATGGGGGATGAAGTGTGAAAGAAGATATTGGAGTTGTTAATATCGAATCCAGAGTTGTTAATTAAGATATATGTGTTATTATTGACCCTGAAACTTGTTAATTGTAAAAGAAGAGTTGAAGTTGTTAATATCATATCTGGAGTTGTTAATTACGAGGATCATGTTGTTATTCCAAAATGGGGATGAAGTGCTGAAGGGCATTTTCGTCATTTAGCTGAAATTTCAAAATGACAGATTCCTCACATCTCTGACACCCACCTGATTTGTCTTTTCTCATTTTCAATGTACTGATTTGTCCTTTTGATATTTCCAATGTAGTGTTTTGGAATTTTCCCTTCTTTAATTTTATTTAGAGTTTAATATTAATAACTATGAAATATTCACTTTCTTACTGGTCTAGCCCCAAGTTAACTCGAGTTTGACTCCGATCTTACGCAATGATCCTTAACCCACTATCTAGACTAGTTCGAAAGCTGGTCTTGATTTAATAACCTTAGTTTTTTTATGTATGATTATTTGTATGTGCCAATAATTTTTCTTATAATTTACTTCACTAGTACAAAATTTCCTTTTTAGACCGCCATATTTAGACCAGTTCTAGCGAATAAGGTCTTAAAAATTTGACCTGTGGAAGTTTTGTAAATATATAAAACTTCTAAGACAGGTTTTGTTTATAACCGATCTTAAAAACTTTATCTAGACTGGTTATAAACAAAACCGGTCTTAAAATAACAAAATATTTTAAAATGTAAAAAAAATTTAACTTTTAAGACCAGTTATTAAGAAAACCGGTCTTAAATTAAAACTTATCTAGACCGGTTATAAATAAACTGGTCTTAAAATATGAAAATATTTAAAAATTTTAAAATTTTAAAATTTTAAGACTGGTTTCTTTGAAAACTGGTCTTAAATATAAATATTTAAGACTTTTTTTTCATGAAAATCGGTATTAAAGATGAAATTTTTTTATAATTATTATTTTTTCACCATTTTAAGACTGATTTTAATGGAAAACCAGTCTAAAAGGTGAGATATTTAGGCGTATTTTCACTCTCGTACGCCCATATCCCGCACTCTGAACCATTTCTTCTCTTGTCGTCATTTATCTGTGAGCTTTATGGCTGCTTGTTCTGAACTCCTCCCTCGCTCCCCGTTCCTCTTTTGCTCTACTCTCCTCTGTCATTACCACTGCCATTGCTGTGTTCCTCGTCGTTGTTTTTTGATCATCGTCACTCTCTTCCGCAGCCACCTCTATTCTCCGCAATGACCATTCTCCTCTGCCGTGACTTCCCTTTGCCACTGTGATTTTGGGTAGAAGCTCACTCCTTGGTCTTCAATCTGGTTAGTGTTCTGTTAATTAAAGCCCTTAACTTTCATATTGTATTTGCTATTCTCAACAATATTAACTCTGACATTATATAGTGGTTAGACACGAAATAATTGCAGAAAAATGTAATTAAAGTTAAAGGGAAAATTGTGTGATCGATGAATTTATTACTATATACGTTTTTCTTGATTTGGACCAAAAGGAAATAGGTGCTCTCTGACTTGTGATAATTGGCTTGGAATAATACCATTCTAAGTTTAATTTTGTTTTAATTTAGTGTTATTGGTTTAGTGTGATTGTTTGATTGTCAATGTTTAGTGTGATTGTTTGATTCTAAGTTCTATTTTTTTACTACTTTCAAATAGTGCATGTTAAAATTAGTTGAAATCTCTAAAACTCTATTGTGGTTGTTTTTTTGTCTATCCTTTTGTTGTTGGATATAGGGTGCTATAAGTGTTGAGATATAAATGGATCATAGTTGGATAAAAGTTAAACGAACAAGTGTTGAATATGATAATGGGGTGAGGGGCTTTTTAGACTGCGCTAGAAGAAATGTCGATGATGGTAGCAGGAATTTTTATTGCCCATGTGTAGTATGTTTGAATGAGAAGTGACTAAGTGCTGCAGATATATATATACATATTTAATTTGTGAAGGATTTTGTTAGAGTAATACAGTATGGGTATGACATGGTAAGGAATTAGAAATGCCAAGTTCGTATGAATAGGGGGAGTGAGCTTTGATGATAATGACACAGATACAGATGATCGGATAGAGGATATTATTCGTGATATAAGAGAAGTGGCTTTTGAGCAATCACATGCATATGGTAATATGTGCAGTGATACTGAGACACCGTTGTACCCAGGGTGTCAAAAATACCAATTGTTGAAAGCAATATTGAAATTGGTAAGCTTGAAAGCATGACATGGATAAAGCAACAAGAGTTTTTCAGAAATGCTTGAGGATTTTAAGGACATGCTTCCAGATGATACTGTGTTGCCTTCTCGATACCATGAGGCTAAGAAAATACTGTGTCCACTAGGGATGAAGTATAAAAAGATCCATGCATGCCCCAATGATTGTATATTATATAGAAAAGAGTATGAAGAGGAACAACAGTGTCTGATATGTGAAACCTCGAGGTACAAATCAAATAACACCCCTGCAAAAGTGTTGTGGTATCTTCAGTCATACCAAGGTTTAAGCGCTTGTTTGCTAATGAAAACAATGCAAAAAATTTGAGATGGCATGTGGATGAAAGGATATTTGATGGAAAGCTTTGATATCTCGTTGATCCTTCTTAATGGAAGAAAATCGATCAATAATTTCCTACCTTCGGTGAAAAACCTAGGAACCTTAGGCTTGGGCTTAGCATGGATGGCATGAATACTTTTGGTAGCCTGAGCAGTATATGTAGTTCATGGCCTATTCTGTTGGTAATTTACAACTTATCTCTTCTATTATGCATGAAACAAAAGTACATCATGTTGTCTATGTTGATTTCGGGACCAAAACAACCTGGAAATGACATAGATGTTTACCTAGAACCCTTGATCGAAGACTTGAAAGATTTGTGAGATGAAGGTGTTGATGTTTTTGACGAGAACAAGAAGGAGGTTTTTAAAATACGAGCCATGATCTTTTGTACTATAAATGACTTCCTTGCATATGGAAACTTGTCAGGATATAGTGTTAAAGGCCATAAAGCATGTCCGATTTGTGAAGAAAGAACATGCTACAATCAACTTCAACATGGAAGAGAGACAATTTATCTTGGCCATAGGAGATTTCTTAGACGAGGCTACCCATATCGTAGATTAAAGAAAGCTTTTTTTGGGACAAGAATTTGAAGATGCTCCAAAGGCATTGACTGGGGAGCAAGTTTATGAAAAGGTGAAAAATATCAATGTTATCTTTGGCATGACTACAAAGAATAGTAATGAAAAAAATAAATGGAAAAAGAGGTTTGTCTTCTTCAATCTTCCATATTGGCCCAATCTTGATGTCAGGCATTGTATTGATTTCATGCATGTGGAGAAAAATGTATGTGATAGTATTGTTGGGACACTGCTTAACATACAAGGTAGTTCTAAGGATGGCATGAAGGCAAGATTAGATTTACAAGAAATGGGGATACGAGAAGACTTGCATCTAAAGCCATATGGTAAGAGAACTTTTTGTCCCCTAGCTGCTCATACTTTGTCTAAGGATGAGAAAAGAAGCTTTTTGTGAGTATTTACATGGCATGAAAGTTCCTTCAGGGTATTCTTCAAATTTAAGGAAGCTTGTGTCGATGAAATATTTAAAGTTAGTAGGGCTAAAGTTTCATGATTTCTGTATCTTAATGCAACAACTACTCCCAGTAGCTATTCATGGCATTACTGAATTTGATCTTCAACGTATTTTGACTAGACTTTATTTCTTCTTTAATGCTATTTGTAGTAAAGTCATTGAGACAGAGATATTGGATTAACTGGAAAATAAAGGATATTTGATTTTGTGCCAACTTGAGAAGCTTTTTCTTCCTTCTTTTTTTGACATTATAGTACATCTAATTGTTCATCTAGTAAGGGAGATAAAGTTGTGTCGCCCTATCTATTTATGGTGGATGTACCCAATTAAAAGAACTATGAAATCCTAAAAGGGTATATGAAGAATGCAAATTGGCCTGAAGTATCTATTATTTAGAAATATGTTTCTGAAGAAGCCATGGAGTTTTGTCAAGATTACCTGTCAAATGTAAGACATATTGGGCTTCCTGAATGTCATGATGAAGAAGTGGGAAGACGCGAGGCTACAGTAAAAAGTGTTGATTCTGATGAATTGCAACAAGTCTACTCGTACATCTTGAATGATGTTGATGAAGTTCAAGATTACATTAATGCTTATAAAGAAATTGTCAGGAAAGAAAATAGTTGAATGACCGAACAAAGGTTAATTAGGGAGCATAACAAAACTTTTGCACATTGGTTCAAACAAAAGGTTGACAGAGCAGAATGTGTTTCTGATACAATTAAATGGTTAGCATATGGTCTTGAGGTTGATCTCATAACTTGGACTTCATTTGTGATCAATGGTTATACGTTTTACACGAAGTCCCTTGATGATAGAAGCACCATCCAGAACAGTGGGGTTATGTTAGTGGCTGAATCTATGCACTTCTCTAATTCAAAAGATAAGAACCCTAGATTGGAAGCAATACCTTATTATAGGGTTATTGAAGAGATTTGGGTGGTTGATTATGTTAAAATTAAATTTCCCATTTTCAAATACAAGTAGGTTGATGTCAATAATGGTGTGATGATTGATCAGTTAGGATTTACATTGGTTGATCTGATTAGTAGAAGTTTTGGAGATAACCTTTTTATTATGGCATATCAAGTGAAACAAGTGTTCTATGTTACCGATCAAGCAAATAAAATCTGGTCTATAGCTCTCCAAGGAAAAAATGTCATTGACATTAATTAGGAAAGTCGTTCAATGAATGATCTTCTTGAGACTCCTTTTTCTAGGGGTCTACCAGAATTGAACGAAGAAGATGAAGCAGACAATGAACACGGCACAAGAAACGATCATCATGAAGAGATATGGGAAAATATCCCTTTATAAAACTACTTTGAAGATTAGTTAGCTAAAATAATTATCATGTATATTGTTGTTGGTATACATAAAACTAGTTTTTTTGTTGTCGTCACAGGAAAATGAAGCAAATGAGCTGTCTTAGCTGGGATCGAGCTCAACCTATGCGCATATTAGGTCACAATGGAGAAATAAAGACTCTTAGAGGCAACGTGAATTGGTATGCTGTGAATGAATGTTGTTACAAATTGTACTATTTTATTTTTTAGAAACTAGAAGAATAACTATTTTTTGCATGCATATTTAAACTCATATAGGATGAAGGCACATGAGAGCCTACTCAAATGCAAAGAGTGAGCTTAATTTGTCTGAGTCTGAGTTAAAGGGTCTCTTCCCTATTGTTGATGCTTTTTTTCCAAGGCCTATTATTGATGCTAATTCATCTGATTCAGGTGGTTCTAATTTTTTATTTCTATCAATAATACTACATGTATATCAACAGATATGGGTGAATCTATGTCGACTTGTGTTTTGGATTGTCATGTGATTTGTATAAGATGTGTGTTAAAATGTGTAAGAGAAGAAGCTATTTGGATGTCATTGAAATGGCTGCTTGCTGAGTGAAATGTAAAACAGGGGAAATGGCTTGCTAGGTAAATATTTTAAATGAAACAATTTTTTTTAAAAAAACTTTTTAGACCGGTTCTATTCAAAACCAGTTTAAGACCGGTTTTGAATAGAACCGGTCTTAAAATTAGAACTTTTAAGACCAGTTATCTCTAAAACCGTATAAAAATAATTATTTTAAGATCGGTTTTATAAATAACTAGTCTTAAATTTTTGTTATGATCGGTTCTATAACCGGTCTAAAAAGTCACAGACTTTTAAGATCAGCTGTATCAAGACTAGATCCGGAACCGGTCTAAAATGTCATTTTTAACCGGTCTTAAAAATGATTTTTCCACTAGTGCTTTTTGTAAGAAAAAAGAAGGAATGAATGTCTTATCGTGTTTCAATGCTACATTCTTCTCTCTTCCCCTTTTATTACTTTGGATCATTGATCACATTCATGAAGCCTATTTCTTGTGCCCTTTTTCTCTCTTTTGCTTTATTATATTCTAAGCCATTTGGAATACGGAAAGAGAAAAGGCAGCAAAAGAATTTTGAAATTGCAAAATCTCAAATCAGGTTTGTTACCAAGAGATGATAAGGGATGACAAAACCTAATAAGCAATTCACAACTCATTTTTTGGAAAATACCTGATTTAGAATTTTATAATTTCAAAGTTCTTTGTCTATCTTTTTCCCAAAGAGGGAAAAATCTTATATGATTATACTAAGATTGTAAAATAAAAAAATGGCCAACTCACATGACCTATTTGGTTAAATCAATATATAATCAAATTGTCTTCCCTTACACAGAGAGGCCAAGTAACTGTTCATAAGCCGAAGTTGTCACTGTTTAAAGTCGAAGCCAACGCCAACGGGCTCCATGGCAGCTAAAAGTGATACACTTGTGCATTAAAAACTCCTGCCCACTAGCACCCCACAAGAAATACCAGGCAAAACATTGGCGCCAAGGTTTGTTTGAAATTTGAATTCAACGAACCATGTTGTTCCTCCTATAAAATGTGTGTCTCATGCCATTTTTTTCATTAAAACAAATTGCTACACCATCTTGGACAGGAGTGTGGCTTTTCGAGCTCCCACACCCTCAATCTCTCATGACAGACAATGTAGTTCCTCATGTGAGCTTCTTCACTAGGGATGTGCTTCACCTTCAAGGTACCAATAGCGATGCTGAAGGAAGTAGTTATTTCAATTAAATTTTTATGTATGCGATGTGGTTCAAGAACATGTGATTTTCGAAATCATGTTTTTCAGAATCTCATCTTACTACAAGATCAACAACTTTTAAGTAACTTTGGCTAAAACAACAACTTTTCAAAATCACATCTTACTACAAGAACATGTGATTTTCAAAATCATGTTTTTCTACTTACAATAAAGTAGAACTACAACAATAGACCATTTCGTTTTTGTGGACAAACTAACTATAAGCTAAACAATAAGTAACTTTGCATCATATTGTATAAATAAAAACAAATGTTCTTGTAGTTCAAACGCTGAACATGCCTGCACGCACATATTAGTCTGCTACAGATCCTAAGTCATCGCCTAATGTAATTGTGTCTGGTAGTAGTTCTTCAATTATGTTTTCATCATTTCCGTCCCTCCTTAAATGCACCGTACTTGATGAAGATTGTGGTGTATTGGTCAGTTGTTGCCTTGTACAGAATACCTAGAAGTTCATTGGCTTTATCTTCATGTAGGCACGTTTGCTCAAATTGAGGATCACAATCAGGTCAAGAACCTCTTATGGATAAGTAATACATATAAGGGGCGCTGACGACTGTATCATAGAAAAGCAGTGTGATATGTATCGCGAATCATGCATTCCTTCCCGCAAGTTTTTATAGAATCCTTCTTCTTTAAGTATCAAATAGAAGCACCTGAATAAGTAGTATCACTACTCACTCCACCTCGGTGACAACATGCTAATTGCCCTGTCTTCCGTTGGAAGGGTGGTTGGCAACATCCTGTACGTGGTGATCGGCATGCACTCAACCCTATTATCGTTAATGTTGTAGACAGTCTCGTTTGCTAATGATGCTTCTACACTCATTGCATATGCATAGTAAAGGAGTCCACACTTTATATTAGTATGTGGAATCCCAGCTGTCTCTACTCAGGAGAAAATCGCGAAATTCCCCTTATGAGAATTATTATAAGTCACCCATCTTATACAACCAATGCAATACTTCTGCGGGTTTCACTGAACACATGTTGGGGAAAATGGATGTTATATATCTGCAATGAAGGAGCACATTTTTAACTTTAAGCCATTGTATAACTGACTATCATTTATTTTGACGTGCTCATATCTTTCTGCGTATTCTTGTAGCTGTTTACATTATAATTTTGGTGCCTAGCACTTGAATATTGAACCATTTTGGTGTCAAGTCATTTTAATATCTCATGAAGCACAACCTCTTAGAATTTGGAGTACACATAGTTTTATAAAATCTTTTCCTTACACGTGTACACTGTCCACTTTTATCTTCACTTACACAAACAAGACATGACTCACATGTTGGGCTGAACAAGCACTTATCACAATAGACTTTCTGACCAAGCATTTATTATAACACTGTTTGTAATTCCCATTAGTTAAGTTCCTTCCTTTTCAACATGGCTTGTATACTATGCAATATGTTAAATCATTCACTAAGTCTTTTTTCTTGTCTACCCATTGACATAGTAGTTCACCTAACCAGTGACTATGCTTTTTCCTCCTAATTATGTAGTGTGTGTAAGCATGTGGTATTTTAACAAAATATATTCCCCCCTTAGTTATGAAAAATTCGGTGTACATGCCCTTGCAAGCTTGAACATATGGTTATATAGGATGTATCAGTTGATATTATCTGTGAAATAATTTCATCTTCAGAAAGGAGGGAATATTTTTTGTTATAATATTTTTTATACCTTTTCATTTAATAGATATATATATATTTTTTTTTATTTCATGATCACTACATATTTGGATTACGTGAATCTAAACCTTCGTCCAACTGATCACACAAATCTGTGTGCAAAGGTTATACAAGTTAAACATTATGAAATGTTTAGTTGTTCTATACAAGGTATGAATATGAAAAGCTTTTATTACGTCAGTAGATGGGAGTTTGTTTTGCAACCTTCTAAGTTTTGGAGATACGTCAGTACATGGGAGATTGATCTATCTCATTATGCCTTCATATGGCATTTATGAAAAACTCTGCACTTTAGGAATATCATCTGGTAACTAATAGAAAAGCCTTCTATGGAAGGTATGGCAGTTCAACACTCTATCATTTTCATAAGTTCTATATTTCACTTAACCAAGCTCAAGTGTCCAAAATTTTCTAAATTGGATTTTGTTCTCTATATTAGATATACTCCCTTCCACCCTGATTCTAACTATGCAAACTACATATCATATAAGACAAATTTGTGGTTACCTAGCTCTATATGTGTGTTTATTTAATTGGTTGTTCCAATGACAAAGTTTAGTATGTTACCTTTGTTGCTATCTAAAGTTAATCCTACAATGGACTAATTAGATTTTCTGAAAATTACCTACCTGAATATTAGTACCCAAGAAGTTCAACATTCTTGATGAGTAATAGCCACCGTTCTTTCTGTTTTTTTTTTGCATACACTACCAACTTGTAACTTCAACAATCTCACCTGTTGAGAGGATACCTCATAAGATTCTTTTTTAAGGTCAAACTATCTGACATGTCCATTTGTTATATTCATAACAACAACTAAGCTCTACTAATGGTTTGGATCATGCACTTAATTTCATATAGATTAACACATTGGGAAGTAACATATCTCAATCAACGTATGTCACTTACATGCCTTTTTTGTTAACAACATAAAGCAGAATGTTCCTATTAGGGGAAGTACTTTAGTAACTTGAACCTTCAAGGCTGACAGTTGGGCCAGTGAAGTTTAATTCCATTTCTAATTAAATAATGTGAATGAAAAGATAAACAAATCCATCTGGTTGTCCACATATGGCAACATTTCTCTACCTCCCTATGTTGATGGCTAACTACAACAATGTAGGCCAAATATAAATAGAAAAGCTATTTTTTTATACATACAACTATTGACCATGACTCCTATCTTGAATGATTTATCATATCTTTACTATGAATCCTTCATTATCTATTTAATATATATACATAAGCTATGTTTTCTTTCTCAAAACTGTATAGAATAGGAGTCATATGCACACACCACATATCTTCTCAGTTCTGTTATAGGATAAACTAGAAGAAATATGTATACCTTATGAATGGTCTTGTTTTTTGGCTGTCTATCAAAAGATATGTAATCTAATAAATCTTTGATGTGATCTCCATGCTCGCAATTACCCCTACATGAAAAGTAGACAGCATAAACATTAATAAGGATATATATAAGAATTAAGAAGCATGAAGCAATATAATACACAAAACTTAATCATACAAGAAAAATTTAGAAATCACATATTAGGTTGTTGAGAACAAATTATAAGAGGAGATAATCATTACAGCCAATGCCACAACATATTAAGTTTAATGATGTAGTTAGGCACAAGTCAAGCATAAAACACTCATCACTGCATATTCAAGGCATGATATGCAGTATGACTTTACATGAAAAAAGAACTAAATAACTTATAATGAGTTTTAATAATCCACTGCCCTTTCAAAATGCCCATAAATACTTTAAGTCTCCTTGCACATACTCTCTTGGATTCAGTGTACATAGCAGACAACAAAGAATATAAAAGATATATTAGATAATAGATATTAACCCTTTCATTTGTTGTCATAGTAGATCCACATCAAACCAAATGTTATTTGCTATTTTAGTTACATCACAATTGATTTATGCTTCTATCAATCTGATGCTGGTTAGACTTGATTTTTAGCATATGGTAATATTCAAATATGGCAGTATTTCTCTACTTCCTCATACTGCTTTTTTCTATCTCAATGTATAATAGAAGTTAATAGAATCATATCTTTTTTTATTCTTACAACTATTAACCATGACTCCTATATTTTTGGACTTATCATATCTTTACTATGACTCCTACATGATCTATTTAATATATAGCAACAGCTATTTTTCTTTCTCGAAACTTTCTAGGATAGGATTCATCTACGCACACCATATATCTTCTCATGTCTGTCATGGGATAAACCAGAACTCCAAAAGAAATATCTATACCTTGTGACTAGCCATCATATTTGGTTGTCTATCAAAAGATATGTAATCTAATATATCTTTATTGTCATCTTATCTTCCACTACTTTATCTGTCACCAACAACCACACCCATTTCTCTCATCTTCAGGTTTATTGCAATGGTTTCCTTACCTTTGTCTAAGTATATTACATTTAATGCACTTCTTCCAACATGTCTGCCAAAATATTGGTCATATTTTGTGTCATTAAGTTCTAGCAGTTTTGTGGTATTTATAATCATGTTGTGTACATGCCTAAACCTTATCCTTAACTCATACTCATATTATTTCTGTGCTAGTCATACTTCTTGTCATACTATTGTCCTCTTTTTTCACCCCTACCCTTTCCCACACCTTTGCCACTTCTTGGAATTTCCCTCTTGTCAAACCTCAACTACAACAATAAGGCCATCACGTTTTTCCACCTTCCCTCATACCTTGCCCTTTACATTAGTAACTTATTCCTATAGTTTTTTCCCTGGTTTTTAAGCCACCATAGAAATCTGCTTTCCTTAAATAATGCCACGTCTTTCCACGTATTAGTAGCATTTAACTTATCCATATTTGCTACCTTTATTTTGGTTTTTTTACTACCATATTGAGTTTTATTTTTTTCCCCACCCTCATCTTTCATGCAGGTGGGCTTTTTTACCTCCCCATACTTATTACCCTGCCCATCTCACATATTGTTAATTTTCTTGGCTTTTTAAACTGCAAGATCAAGTGTATTCTATAGCATAACACCAACTAATATAGTGGCAATCCGGTCTAGCCAATCACTCAAAACACACTAAAGGGTTATATGAGTTAAATAGGCACTTTGAAGCCACCACTAACACATATTGTCCTCTTTTCCATTCCTTCCAATAGTTAACCCTTCATGATTGCAATCTCAACACTTTGTAGACTATCCTCTACCTATCTGCATCACCATGTTATAGTAGGTGTGTTGACATCATGACATGCTATAGCTGCGTCATTAAACATCTTCTATCTTATATGCAAGTTAATACCATCATTCATTTTACACAATTCATATGCCCACATTCTTTCTCTCCTCCTCACATCATGCTTAATGCCATTTTACATAGCCTAGATGCCTCTTAAAATTGTACGTTGCCTATGATTTACCTGTAAATTCAACATATGGTCAGCATTTGTCATATTTCAATTTGCTTAATGGAAGGAAATTTTTTTCAGTGTAGCTCATATGACATGGCAAGTTAACACTACATGTCTAACACGTTTTGCATGTCCATCAATGAATGGGAAACTTATGAATTTGCTAACTTCCTTGTGTCACCAAATTGTTTCAGATATCGACCTACATCTCATCAATTAAAGCTAACTTTTACTACTTATACCTCTATCCTTCCTGTTGCAGCTACTATCTTAACTTCATCTTTCTTATTCAAATCAATTTCTTATATGGTCTGCCTACTCGATGAAGAAGATATCAATTATCAATTTGGTATTTCTTCCTAAGGAACCATTATCTTTCTTAAATGCTTTTACCATTTTTATAGGGTTTATTTTTAACTTATAAATAAACGTTCCTCTACAGTTGTGGTTGCTTTTGTCAAGTCCCTTGGATCTCTTGAAGAGGAACGTAAATATGATCAAAACAAGTACTAGCCTCGCATGCTATTAGCTGACATTGAGTAATGAACACTTCTGTATTATGAACTCATTTTCTATCAATATTAATTATTTTTACTTACTCACACCAAAGTTTGTCGTCTGTAGGGAAAATGAGATTGATTGTGTTTTATTTGACCAATGTGCTTCAGATACTTATATCGATCAGCTTCAAAACACTAAAACACCAGTTGTGGTCCTATTAAACCTAGGTAAGCTCAGTTGGACTCAAGATAGTATTTTCCTTTTTTGACAATACTGGGATAATATCATAGTCCTTTTATTTTATATCCATCTTTTTGTTTGATCTCAAATTCATAACTCATCTAATACAAATTTATGACATACCAGAAAAACGTCAGTTGTCAAGCTCTTTCAATGCTACCAGAGTTTACTTCAATCCTGAAGTTAGGAAGTTGGGGATCTCATTCAAAGGTTGCAATAATCATTCTTTTTTCTATCATTTGGAACTTCTTTGAAAGAGTTGCTTTCCTGGAACTAAATAAATTTTATTCAGTATACCAAACCTCTATCAAAATTATCATTTCCATTTTGTTTAACTGCTACACAAACTTGTGAGCTCTTTATGTTCTCACATTATCTATGTGATGCCACTTTCGCTTTATGATCTACAGCATAGGTCCACAAAATTTTTAGAATGACATTAGTGATTACATTATTCATTTTTCATATCAATTATATTTAAGGATGTTAACAATTTTGTTATATTTCATTCATCTAACAGGACTAAAGAAGCAGCCTCCCTTTTATTTGAAGCATTAACTCAGTTAATGCCTTCTAAGCTAAGTCATCCTTCTACAGCCACTTTACTCACTAATCAAACAAAGATCAAGGTAGCCTCCATTAAAGAACTTGCTAGAGTACGTTACTTCACAAACAAATGCATCTTATTGTTAGATCCCAAGTTTTGATGATAACCATAATTCAATTATGTGCAAAACGTGTTTTTAGAAGGTTAAGAAAAGTTTTGAAGTTACCAAATGCATATTTGATGTTTGCTGATATCTGCTGTGAAAATGCACTTGAGTGCTCGAGCATGAAATCTGCACTCGAGCACAAATCACTTCTGTACTCGAGCAGGTGTGAGAGAAAGCCAGGAAGTGAGTACCCGAGAAGCATTCTCCCTCTGTAATCAATGGATCACTCGAAGCACAAAGTATGCACTCGAGCAGAGAAGTCATTCTCACTCGAGCACGGATGCGAGTGATGGTATGCGAGTGCTTGGCCGAGAGCAAGTAATGGTATGCTTCCTATATTCACTCGAGCAAGGGTATGCGAGTGCTTGGCCGAGAGCAAGCAAAGGCATGCTTTCTTCTCTACTCGAGCAAGGCACTGCGAGTACTTGGCCGAGAGTCTTGAAGTTCAGATATGCTTGCGAGTAATTTGTCCATCCCTCTCAAGATCAGTTGCGAGTGCTTGTTCAAGAGAGCATATTCCTTGAGAATATGCTTCTCACTCGAGCAGAGGTAAGTGTGCTCGAGTGAGAACCAAAATCACTTGCGAGTGAAAATTCTATCCCTCTGGAATTCTGATGCGAGTGATGGTTTAGAGAGCATATTCCTTGAGAATATGCTTCTCACTCGAGCAGAGGTAAGTGTGCTCGAGTGAGGGTCCATATCACTCGCGAGTGCAAATTCTCACTCTTGTCAAAATAGAATGCGAGTGATGACCCGAGAAGACATTCCCAGTGTAAAGTGCAAAGATCACTCGAGCAGAGATTTTGTGCTCGAGTGATGCCTCTCTTCACCCGCGAGTGAAGATCTTTTCTCTCTGATTTTCCGTGGAAGCACAACCCGATAACAGAAGTATATGAAGGAAAATAGGAGATCACTCGAAGTGAGACTTTCATGCTCGAGTGATGCCCTGTTTGACCACCGAAAATGCTAAGAATTACAACGTTCATTCCGAATATGATTGATTATTGTTTATTCATATCATCACTACTCTTTATCATTGTTTAACATTGTTTTGATTATTTTAAAAGTATAATACAGGAATATAAACGTTGGAAGTGGACCACATGAGGAAAAGTCAAATAACGGCAGACAATATGATTATATACACGCTGTCACTGACCACACTCAGATTATTCAACATGCGCATGTCTGCCAATTTTTTCAAATGTCCCGCTCCACAAACTGAAGAAATTCCAAACGGGCAAAAGTTGGAGCAACTATATATATACACAGAGACTCACGGAGAAATATAAGAACATAGCGCAAGAACTCACAAGCTCATATATCAATTCTCTGTTATTCATCTGTTTTCTCTGTATACACTTTTGATCTTCAGTGTTTATTTATTTACTCTGTAAGAGAGTCTTCATACAAACTCAAAATTCTATGTTTATGTAATCTCAAGGTATTGGGATCTTGAGAGGGTAGTTATTCCTTACGAGAGAAGCAGTTGAGAGAATTCCTTGTAGTATCTTTCACTCATAAGCCTTATAAGATACAAGCAGGAGAGAACGTTGTTGTTCATAAGACTTACAGTGGTGTAAGCGGAAGAAAACGTTGCTGCTCATAAGTCTTGTATACATAAGCAAGTGAGAAGAATCATAGGTTGTTTCTCTGCACATAAGCCTTGTCGTAAGGGGGAGAGAAGTTTCTTGTTGAGAGAATATTTCTGCTCGTAGTCCATTCAAGGACGATTGTTGTCTTGTGGCGTCCTGAGAGCCCATTGAATCTTGGAGATATTGTGAAAAGCTCAGTAGGTCTTGATCTCTGAGGACTGGACGTAGGCATTGTTGTTAGGCCGAACCAGTATAACTCTCTGTGTTCAAATCTTCTCTACTCTACTCTATCCACTATTTACATATCACCATCTCAAACGAAAAATTTATAACATCACCCAATTCACCCCCCTCTTGGGTGAAGCTTGCCACTTACACTTATTATGTCATATCATTGCTTAACCTTTTTTCCTATCTCACATAGGGATCCTCATTCGTCATAGACTGTGAGATTGTAAAGTTTGAATACAAACATGGTTGGACCTATCAAGGGTGCTCCAAGTGATCTTACGAGGCAAAACTTAAAGATGAAAATGACCCTAATAGTACACTTATCTGTGCTAACTATAGACATCCACCTCATTCAAACATTCCTCAATCTTTTGAGGCCAAGTAATTATACTAAACAATGAATTCAAGTCTCATACTTTAATATAAGAAACTAACTAATGGCATTGTGTCATTCATCTACGTTTGTTTTTTCATCATCTTCCATTAGTATACTTATCTTCCTATTCTTACACTTATTTTAACAGAATCAAGCTATACTATACTGTTAAAGATGACTCTGGTACAACTTCTATGATTTTTTGGGACAAGCTTGCTGTTCAATTGCTTGGCATGACTGCATTACAGTTGAAGTTGACTCTTCAAGAGGCACATATCACATCAATTTTAGTTTCTCCATGTATTTCTCCATATATGCTTCATTTTTTTACTTACATCTGCTAACATATTCTATTTCATTGTTTGTAGGATAAACAAAAGGATGGCTTCCCAAAAGGCTTTGAATTAAACTAAATGACTACAATAGGAAGTACCCAGGAACCAGTATAAGTGCCACTGAATTTACTGTGTTTGCAGACTTACTTAACCAGTTCAATGACACATATGCTGAGATTACTTTCTCACTATCTTCCAATATCTTTGTGTAAATACTTCTATGTATATCTTTACTGACTTTTTTTAAATATCATTACTTTATAGGACATCAGTTTATCTGAGCTTCACCAACATAGGTCATGTCAATTCTATACAAGTGCTTAAGCCGTGTATCAATAAAATTATCTTCTTATTAAATAATTGTACTTATTTTTATAATGACTTCCTAACTTAACCTTTCAATAGGCAAATGAATCTTCAATTGAGGCACTTCCACTGTAGATTGATGAGTTGTGTGATATTCAAGTACAACCGTCTATTCCAGATGTCTAAGATGCAATAAATCTTGAAGATGACTCGCTGTTAACAATCTCGCAGCAGGTTTCACAAGCAACAAATAGAGCCAAACGCAAAAACTACATGAAGAGGACTATCAAACTAGGTGAACCTTCTAAAGAAGCCCAACCATCAGCTACTCCTACAATTGAAGCCAAACTTATTAAAACTATCATGCAAGAGAAGTAGTCCTGATTTTAGCTACACCATTATGTCATTTCGCTTTACTTGGCTTAATGTACTGTCCCTTTCTAAATTAAGTCTATCATTTCCTTTATCCTAGACAATTGTGCAATTTCAATTCCAAGTCTTCCTTGTCATTTTAATTATGTTATGTTTTCTTATTTTATGGTAGTTTGTATATTTCACTTTCTCTAACTACTATGACCATTAAATCCATAGTTAATAGCTGCATGGGAAGTAATCCTCTTCATGTAATTTTATAACATCTCTCATCTTAAAATAAAAGAAAAAGACCATAACGACATGCACCATTTCACATCCTTGCTGTCATGTTCTTGCTATTAGCAATAAAATGCTGCACTTGAAGTTTCAAACAAGCATGATGGTGTACTGTTTATGTGGCTTTCCTACCGAATTCATGATGATGATAAAATATAACATATCTCATCAAATAAAAAAAGAAAAAGACCATAACCATATGCACCATTTTACATCATTACTATTGAGTTATTGCCGTTCGTAATACATATTGCAGCTAAAGTTTCAAACAAGCATGATGCTATGTTGTTTACATGGCTTACCTACCCAATTCATCATGAAGATAAAATATACCCTACCAAAAGAGTGTTGTCAACTAAATAAAAGCAAAGATGTAAGTAGAAGCAAAAAAAAATATTGCACCTTGAAGTTAAAAGAGGGAAAAAATACATATTTGCCTGTGGTGTAGGTATTTCAATGTTACGCATGCTTCATATAGATTTACACTTATATGACTCATGGCAGTATAATGACAGCAAATCCCTTTTTAGGTCATGAATTATTATCTCCTATTAGTTGTCAGTTATATGCTATACTGATAATTCTTCAATTATGTTCTAATATAAATAAAAAAATTTTCGTCCCTTCCCCTATTAGCTATAGCAATACACGCCACTGCAATCTCCTTACGCTGACTTACTATAACTTATCAACATAACGAGTAGCTCAATTAGAAACAGGACACTTCAAATATATTTGATAGTAACAGGGTTCCATTATCGCAGCAAATTAATGGAAAATTTTAAATTTCATTTTTCCCAACTACATTTTCACTTCCTCTATTTAATCAGTTTCATAGTCTTCTACATTTGCATCTACATTCATGGCCCTCACCATATAAACAGTCTGAACCTCCTAGCGTATACTTCCTCGTGATTTATGCAATTCATGCTAGCCATTGTCTTCTAACATCTTTGGTAAGTGAACCCAACCTTACATACATACTTGACTCAACTAATCATCACTGCTATAATTATGCCATTACTTTAACATGCCATTGTTATGAAAAAAATTCCTGTCATCTATTCTTGATATGAAAACAATGCAGTGGTCTAAAAAAGTGATGAGGAAATTATTGACTGTAATAATTGTTGTCTATTGTTTGGTTTTGACTACCATAGAAGTAGCTTATTGCACTTATATGGTTTTTAAGCCATGTTCATCAATAGAGATAATGAACCACCTCAACATACTCCACAAGTTCATTCTCAAGTCTAGTTATATTAGCAAAATAAATATACAACACACTTTTCTTTTGCCTATAAGTATACACAAGCAGTTGAATCTCAGTTCCAGTCTTCATCCAGTAGTCAAACTGGTACATGAAAAACAAGATGGTCCCAAGCTTTAAGAGATATCACCAATGCTTAGTCAAACTTAGCCACAATTTTCCAAGGTACATCTATTTCTTATTTTGACATTTATATGCAACATGAACACTTGATGTTGTTGTCAAATAGCTAGTGCCAAATTGCATATTGGTCAGACCTAAATGATGATAATGACTGCCCTATGAATCATTTGTCAACACATAAAAGCACTAGGCTTAAAGGGCTAGATAGGTCTAAGGCCATTTCAACAACACTATAGACAAAGAAAACTTATTGATGCAAACAAGGTAAAAATGTGTTTATATTGGATTTGATTTCATTCCAACCTACTTCTATTCCTTATCTTTTTTTTTATTGTTCACACCTGATCTTGCATCTTACGTCATATACGAAGTCTTACATATACTTTAGTATACCATATCGGGAACAATATAAAAAAAAGATAAGGAAGAGAATGATGTCTTATATACTTTTATGCTCCAGCCTTTGTCATGAAGTGTATTGCATACACTTTCTTATATGTTGAATTGTCAATACAGTACTATTATGCAGTACCTTTATCATAATATGATCCACCATGTTACGTTCTGTTAACTTTGCTTAAATTTTGTATTTGCTTATTGCATTAATTTATGTACATTATAAGAATTGTGTGTCATATATAAGTTTTGCTTATTTTCCTTGTATTTGCATCATTGTGTTAGTAGAAGGATATGACTATATTCTTAATTTAAGTACACTCCAGAAATTGCTTTTTCGCTTCTAGCATAGATTTTGCATACATATCCCAGTATGTTATTTAAATTGCACATCAACATTAATATATCAATAACGGGTAAGTTTACTATTAACCTCAATGTATGTTGAACTAGTGTTTGAATACATATCTTTGCTATTAACTATGCTTATTGGTTACATGCTCCTTTAAGTCACAGTGCATATGACTTTGACAATATACAACACTCACGGGTTTCTTTCCTATTAACCTCAATATTAAATGTTTAAAATATAATGCCTTATACTGGAAGTGCAAGTCTTATGTTTCACCAATGTTCGAACTTGCTTGCATTGATTTGACCTTTTTATTCATGTCCTAATAACAATATGAAACCCTCAATTTTCGGCTTTGCCTATCAGCCATATCTATTTACAAGTGTTATCCCTTACACCATTGGTTCAAGCAAATTATATTTTATATGCATTTGCTTATTAGCAAATGATTTTACAACTTTAGCTTAAAATCTCTTTTTTCAATCTTTGGCTACTATAATGGAATATTTAATTTTGTTAATATTTCTTTATCTACTCCAGTAAAGGTTAACAAATATATCCTCATAGTATGTTAAACTTTTTAATTTTTGTACTTCATTATTAAACTTTCTCATTGATGTAGTTAATGGAATCAAATTGAGGTGTCCCTTAAGAAGCACATTACAAGAACATCAAGTTCAATTTTGAGTTGAAACAATAAGAAGATATTGAATTTGACAGCAATGATGATACTATAAGTGGAGGTATATAAATCTTCTTATTGCACTCTCATTGACAATATAATTGTCTTATAAAAATAAGTAAAAAGTATCAAACTTAAGAAGTCAGTGTGTTGTTCATTTCATTGTATTTATAATATACAGTACCTATGCCAAATGAGTATGTGTACTACATACTCGAGGAGCATTACCCATCTATTGGCAATAACATTCAAAACATAGCTGACAGAATTCCTTATTAAGGTATGCACAGGAAATGACCATTATCATTGTCACTTCTGTCTATTTACATTCCTAACATCATAATGAGGAATAACTCATCTTTTACCTTTATTTTTGTTTAACTGAAAAAGACCAAATATACAAATGCAAGTATTGCAATGCAAAGCTTTGGTTTAATGAAAGAGTGAAAAATGATACAAAGGGAAAAAATGTACACACATTCTTATTATGTTGCTTGAAAGGGAAGGTTGTCTTGACTCCTTTGAAAATGCCGCCACCATTGCTACGGACCTTATTTTTCAATAAGGGATCCACATTCTCCCGAAATTTTCATACAAACATTACGCAATACAACAATATGTTCTCTTTCAAATCTATGGGAGGGAAAATTGATCATGCAATGAACTCTGGTACTGGACCTTCACATTTATATTATTAGGCATGAATTATCACACCATTGGCACTTTAATGCCACTAGAAGGTGTTAAACCAATTTACTCTCAACTTTATATCCATGACATTGATAATGAAGTTTCCAATCGTATTATAGTTGTTAGGTAGTGGCTATGATGTTAAAAAATTAATATTTATGTATAGCTTGTACTCATTGCCTTTCATAATTCCATTATTCTTGTAGTAAATAATAGTCTCTCTACATGCTATTCAAAATTATTCTTCCTCCCATGCAGTAAACACCAAAAGGTAGATTCAATTGTTGGAATCATTGTTCAGCAGATCAAGAATCAATTAGATCAAATTAATCCATATGTTGAATAATTTCGTTTGGCCTCAACGCTTATATCCAATGCTACCACAACTCCATTGAAAATGTACTTGATTAGAAGCAGACAACATGATCGCCGAACATACAACTTACCATTTGCATCAGAAGTGGCTGCATTAATTATGGGAGACATTGATTTAGATTTTACTATTCGGGATATAGTGTTGGAAACAAATAAAGGCAACCTGTAATGCATTAATGAATTGCATCCTTCTTATCTACCTCTGCAATATGCACTTCTTTTCCCTTATGGTAAGGATGGCTATAGAGATGATGTTCCACATAGAGAAGATACATTGATTGAAACCAAAACACATAAAAGAATAAGCATTCGAGAATTCCTTGTTACATATTAATGGTTAGGGAAAATGAAATGTTAACACTATAACATGTGTCAAGGTTGCTACCACAATTCATTATTAATGAGTACACTATGATGAAGTCACAAAGATTGTTATGGATTAGGACTCACCAAAAGGACCTTTAGGTAGATTTGTATAAAGGCTTATCAGATACAGTTATAAGTAGAGAAAGATATGCTTCTTCGATTAGGAAGCGGATCATTCTACTTACATCTTTCATTAGAGGTGCAAGATATATGATCTGGAGTTACCAAGATGTAATGCCTATATGCAAAATAATTAGTTATCTAGAACTTTTCATTTTACTTACTTGTAATCCATCTTGGCCTGAAATAACTAGATATTGCGAACAACTTCATTTACATCACTTAGATTACCTACATCAAGTATCCAAAAATTTTTGAGATGAAGTTGAAGTCATTGATGAAAAATTTAAAGAGTGAAAAGATATTTGGAAGAGTTTGTGCAGGTATGGTCTTTACCAATGCTTTTTTCTTTACTCAAAATTGGCAAGATATTTGCCATATATGCAAGATTCTTTATATTAATTTCTATTATCATCATACACAAACAACATTAGTTTTTTCCCATGTAACAGAGATATACACCATTGAATTCCAAAAAAGCAGTTTACTACATGCACATATCCTCTTATTTCTAGATTCAAAAGACAAGATAACAGATCCTGAGTCAATTGACAAAATAATTTCAGCAAAAATTCTAGATCCACATTCTTCACCTTTGCTTCATGAGTTAGTTAAAAAAATTCATGATCCACTAACCTTGCGGAACAAGTAACCTAATGCTCCTTGCATGAAGGACAGAAAATGTAGTAAGTATTTCCATAAGCGCTTCAATCAACATATGATAATAGATGAAGATAGTTTTCCCATATATAGGCAGACGAATGATAGAAGACAATTCAGTTAAAGGGTATTCCGCTAGACAATTGATATGTAGTTCCCTACAATGCTATTCTACTCCAACTCTTTCAAGCACATACCAATGTTGAAAAGTGCAGCCACTCAACTACTATTAAATACTTATTCAAGTATATTAGCAAAGGGAATGATAGAGTTGTCGTCAGATTATTTGATAATAATAATGACAAGACTAGAAGGAAAGTGATAGATGAGATATAACAATATTATAATTGTCACTATGTGTCTGCTTGCGAAACTTCTTGGTGGATTTTTGGGTTTAACATCCATTATAGGTACCCTGCTATTAAAAGACTTAGCTTCCATCTTCTAAATCTACAATTTGTTATTTATATAAGTATAGATGATGTTTCTGAGTTGGTAGACAAACCACGAGTTTGTGAATCACAATTCTTGTCATGGATGATGATAAATGTTGATGACATTTTTGCATCAACTCTGACATACTCTAAATTCACCAACCATTATGTATGTAAGAGGGATAAACACAAATAAAAGAGAAGAATAGGAGGATTTGTTGCGGGAAGAATGGATCACATGTCACTAGTGGCAGGCGAGTTATATTACGTGTAAATGCTTCTAACACAAGTGTGTGGACCTTGTTCCTTTGATCATATTAAAATAGTTGTAGTTGTTACTTACAAAACCTTCAAGAAGGCATGCTTTGCACGTGGCTTATTAAATGATGATACCGAATATGTTGCTACAATTAAAGAAGCTTCTTGCTGGGCTTCAGGGCATTCGTTACGGAAGCTGTTTGTCACAATGTTGCTATATGCCTCTTTGCAACGGCTAGATTATGTGCGGAAAGAAACATTAGAATTACTTGCTGAAGATATGCTATACATTCCACACAGGGATAACATTATTTAAGTAATCATAATTAATACACATTAATCTACACTATTTTTTATGTATTTCATACATCTTGTATAATTTTATATATGTTGTTACACCTAAATAGTAAAGCATTTCATAGGTGTACACATACGTGCATGTGAAAAGGAAGTTACTACCCTCAAAGAGATTGATACCTTACACATTGCAATGGGAAGACATTGCATGACTTCAATAATCTTCTAATTCCATATGAATTACCTACCATTGATATCAACAACCACTTAATTATACAAGAGTTGTCTTATGATAGACATATATTATCGTTACAAGCACACTCATTGGTGACATCTCTTAATTCAAACCAAAGGTATGCGTATGAAATAGTCATGGAATCATTACACTCCCCTTATAGTGGCTTCTTTTTTGTTTATGGGTTTAGTGGCACTGGAAAAACATTCTTTTGGAATTTATTGGCCTGTAATCTTTGCTCAATAGGACATATTGTGCTGGCAGTTTCATCAAGTGGTATATCAACAACATTACTACTATAAGGACAGACATCACATTCATGATTTGCAATACCCATACAAATAACAAAAATTTCAATTTGTTCCATATGGTAGAATTCACCATAGTAACTTTGATAAAGCGCACAAAGTTAATAATCTAGGATAAAGCACCTATGGTCCAGCAGTATTGTGTAGAAGTATTTGATAGGACTTTAAAGGATATAATGCAATGCAATCTTCCATTTGGTGGAAAATGCATTGTTATGGGTGGTGATTTTAGGCAAATACTTCCTGTCATTCCTAAAGGTTCACGAGTAACTATAGTTAATGTTGTATTACCTCCTTTCGGTTATGGTAACACTGCACTTTTTTTCATTGACAACAAACATGCACTTGAACTAATCTAATGATAAGAATAAGAATAAAAAAATTGAATGGTTCTCATGATGGTTACTACATGCTGGTGATGGTAATATAGGAGATCCTGTTGATGGTGTTGCTGATATACAAATCACAAATGAAGTGTTGATTCCAGTTTGCAATAATCTACTGAATGCAATTGTCAATGCAACATATGAACACCTTCAGGACAATCTAACTTGCAATAAGTACTTTAATGACAGAGCAATCCTTACACCAACCATTAAAATGGTTGGAAAGATAAATGATCACATGTGTTCTTTTCTCCCAAGTGAGAAATATGAGTTCTTAAGTTTTGACTCTGTTTGCAAGTCAATAGAAGATTCTGACTCTTTCGACAACTTATACACAATTGAATTCCTCAACACCATCGCTTCTTCTGGTTTGCCAGCACATAAGCTTGTATTGAAAGTTGGAGCTCATATAATGCTTTTGAGAAATATTGATGAAGCTTTAGGATTGTGCAATAGAACACGTCTTCACATTATGATGTTAGGTCAGAAGGTTATTGAGGTAGTTACTCTTAATGGTTCTAAACCAAATGAGAAGGTTTTGATACATAGAATAAATATGAATCATACTGAGTCTAGATGGCCATTTCTCATGCAATGGAGGTAGTTTCCATCATTTGCAATGACAATCAATAAAAGTCAAGGACAATCATTGCGTCATATTAGATTGTATTTGTCAAAACCTATTTTCACTTATGGGCAATTATATGTTGCACTTTCTAGAGTGAGAAGCATGGATGGTCTAAAGATTGTTGTAGGACCTGATGCTTCAAGGTCAAGTAACAAAATGAAGAATGTTGTGTTTGAGGAAGTTTTTAGAAATGTGAATGCCTAGGTATGCACTTGTGATGTGATAAAGTATGCAACTCGCAATGTCTTTCATCAAATATTTGTAACTTATGTTACAAGGTTTTATGTACATTCAAATTACTTCCAGTTTACTTAAATGAGATGAATGCTAATGCAAATATTATGTCTCACCATATTTAACGACTATTTTTGGAACAAAATTCTTTTCGTACAACACATAGGAAAACCTAGCTCGTTATTATTATACAGATTTGATTTTGGGGTAACATTTATAACAATTGTATCTTATAAATATTCACAAACTACAAAATTGTCACCTCCTATTATATATGCCTTCAATAATTGTTTCAATTGTCTATTTCAATCACCATCTTCTGCCTTCTGCTCTGCCAAGATTTTGAATGCTCACATCAGACACTATCTCTCTCAGATAATATTTCCATCAATCATCCATATACTTCCCAGTTTCAATAATTTATTAACAATTACATATATCTCTTTATTTTCTAATTAAAATACCCTAAATTTCTATGGATTTCTCATTCAACAAATTCAATAGGCTATTAGATCTATTATTCAGTAACAGATCCCTTTCTGCAGTTTAGTGTTCCAGCTACTGCTGATAAAGAACTGACCGGTGAAGAAGATTTTGCATATAGACTCGAAGATCAAGCATAGCTCAAAGATGATCCCTTCCCCGACGGGTTGCAAAATGCACCGTTTAACATCAGATCTCTAATTCCACTTCTTCTATATGCTCTCAGTTATGTCCTCCCTCTTGGTCACCTAAAAATGACATAGTGAACAAGCCATTAGATATGTGAATATCAATTCAGACATGAATGAATGCTCAGATTCAGTTCATTTAGTTTCTCTAACCTCTTTGAAGGTACCATCGTTAAGAGCAAGAAATCTATGTCCTTGACTATTTATAGTTGGATTAGCACTTCCTGCTATCGCATACATCTTTCAATGAGTATAATAATTGTTCACCACATGGAAGTATCCATGTCAGCATCTGCAAATGTCTTCACAAATATAAAACTTGGTTTCACGAATTAAAACCTTAAATCAGTCAAAAATAAAGGTCAGAAAAAGTTGTTACCTTGGCATTCTTTGGAATATTCCTTGACTAAATGGTTTAAGGCAATGGTGACCTGCATGTTCTTGTCCCGATTGTAACTATCACCGTGACCTAAAAGCATTACCTTGTTACGGTGATTCATGCAATTGTTTGAGATTGTTATTACCGTGGATCCATGAATAGCATTGATATGTCCGTCTTGGCAGTTCCACAAAGAATAGTGGTCCACCCATATCTGGCTTCCAAAAAAAAAGAAACTCCATCGCTGTTTGACACCATTTTCTACTCGTAATATGTTGGAGAATGTTGGATGATGGCGTTACCTCTCTGTTAACAGTCATGAGTATTGATTCCGTGGATTATGATGTTGGTCACAAATTTTATGGTGATGCAAGGACTACCTGTGATGTGAACATAGGCTCCTCTGCCATCGATTGTCTTGAATGAGTTGTTTGAGCTTGATTACCATGTCTTTCTTGAAGATTATCCACAGTGGCTCATTCTATGTAACGCCGTATCTAAGTGTTCCTAGCTTAGGCTTTATAGGTTGTTTTGGGCTATGTGATGACGTAGAATTTGTCGTCTCTGCGTCTATGGCGTTCTTGCCTAACCCAATGGCACACTTGCGATCACACCTCCAGCAATCATCAATGGGGTTCCCATTTCCACAAGAAAGAAACCCTCAGTTTCTTCTTGATGCATTAATGCTCCTGTAATAGAAACAGAGTTATGAAATTGTGTTATGAATATGAGGAATAGCATAAGATCAAAATTGTAAGGGGGCGATGACTGTGAATTATACTTTTGTACTTGTTTGACTACCAAGTTTGGATCTTGAAGTACCAAAGACAAAATGAAGGAAGGACTGAGGAGCAAGAGGATGAGAAATGTGAATAAAAATGGAATTTCCATATCTGTGTTTAGAAGCTGAGATTATGATGCAGAGAGAGTGAGATGGAGAAAGAGAGAGAAAATGGTTGTGGTTTTGTGAAGAAGGATGAAGACAATGTGAGGTTTATATAGTGAAAAACAGAAGGCTAGCATGAATTTTTTTTAATGATGGAAGGCTAGCATGATTATATTTAGTTATTATGATGACTATAAAATAGGTTGGCGCTATTATGATTTGGCTTGGTAAGCCTAATACTCCTCGATCCTTAATATAAGACATATTTACCTAACTTGATTAGATTAAGGAAGCTAGTTAAGTTAGTTAATATGATATGAATTTTCTAAAACACCTTAGACATCTTCCTTAATTTTCTCTCCTCCTTGATTATTGTTGAATGAGCATCAATAGGGATAAATTAGAAAAATAATAACAAATATGAAAATTGTATCTTATATTTAGGACCAAAACCAACACCTTAAATATGCTTTATATTAAGGATCAGAAAAGTATTGTTACTAAAAATGTACTTTGATTCAGATAAAAAAAAGAAGGAATGTACTTTAATTTAATTGTTCTTTAAATAATATCACTAGTTCAATTCCATTATAAGTCATTTTCACACAAATCAAGTAATGGCATTCTAAATTTGCCCTTATTAAATCCTTTTTCTATGTATACATTTTCAAATTATCTATTTTCACCATACCCCTTCCTTTTCTCTTTTTGTCCAATAGAAATTTAATAAGGGTACAAATGTAAAATGATTTATTAACTATTCCAAATAACTTATATTTGAGATCAAACCTTTTTTTACGAGCCACTTGAAATTGTTGGAATCGGAGTAGTGCACATTTTTCCTGCTTAATTGATTGAATATTTAAAATGTGTCATTTTCTTGAGGGATTTTTGAAATATGTAATAAATAATTAATAGTAACTTGAATCAAACTCGCATGCTATATATGTGTATGCATACAACTGATTGTACACACTTATTTATTTAAGGAGAGAGTTGACTTGCTTACTCAAAGTGTTTTAGCCAAGTATTAGAATGATAAAAATGACCAACTAGAAAATGTATCCCGTTAAAGGTTAAGATTTAATTTTATCCAGAAAGTTGTTATGTAGCAACAATATTGTTTTAGAAGTTTTCAAATCTTGACAATTTCGTTCCAGCCGTTATCTAAGTTAAGTTTGATTATTGGTTGCCTGAATATGCTAAGTTGACAAACTCATGTCATTCATGTCATTTTTGTTAAGGTAAGAATTTATCCCAAAAGTTTCCAAATTATAGTAATGTAGACCTAGTAGTTATTCAAGTTAAGCATGCTCATTAGTTGACCAAATATGTTGAGCTAGCAGAGTATGCAACAATAAGAACAAGCTGCAAGTGGAGGAGGAGCTCACTTTTGCTAGAGAATATTGAATATGAACATTGGGTTACTGGATACAATGCACAATGAGGGAGATTACCAAGAACAAGGCTATTGTGAACTATTTGCATTGTACCCGACAAATGATGCGTGTAATACCCCGAATTTTGAGACTTGAGCTTAGAGAATAAGCCTGAGATTAGTGGATTGCTAAGCCCCGGTTTAGCAAGATCCCAAATTGTGATTAAGGGGTAATGACTCCAAAAGTGGATATGGTTAGTGATAAATAACCCTTTTGGAGACTATGATGTGATTTGGCACTCGAATGTGATTCGTAAGTGCTGTGAGTAATGCCAAAACCCTATATTTGAGTTCAATTATGGATTAACCTCTAAATTAACTTAAAATAAAGGGGAGGGTGCATTGTTAAAGAAAATGAATGAGAAAATGATTTTGATGGTGATTCCAAGTGAATTACCATAATCAGGGGCAAAACGGTAAAGTTACCGATCAGTTGATCGGTTACCGAAGAGGAAACTCATTGGTAACTTCAAGATCAATGGTTGAGATTGATTTGTGTAGAGATTAAGTGGGTGGAATCCCATTTGTGTGGGTTCATGTGAACTCATAGAGATTGAATAAGGGTGTGACAAGTGTCACAATTTGAGTCCTTGGATTTGGTCAAAGATTTCAACTCATTTTCCCTCTTTCCTCTCTTTATTTTGGACGGTTTTTGGCCCTAAAAACCTGATTCTCTCTTCATCATCTTCATCTTCACTCCCTCTCTCTCTCAAGACTCCATGGCGCCCAAGTGGAGGAGGAAAGAGAAAGAATCAAGGTGAGATTTAGCTTGTTTCTTGTCCTCTAATGCTCTAATCACCTTCTATAAAGTTGTTCATAGTGATGAGAGCTACATCTCTATGGTTTTAGATTCTTGATTGGAGGTGGTTGATGGCTTGAGGAAATTTGGAAAGATGGAGAATCAAAGAGTTGGTTTGAGAAAGAGGAAGAGTTGAGTATTTGAAGCATTTTGACCTAAGTTTTGTGATCATTGGTTGAGTATTGTGAATTTCGAATTTTGCCCTGAATTTGTGTGATTTTTTTGAAATGCATGAATTGCCTTGTGTTTGAGTGGCAATTGGTGCCATGTTGTGGTATTTGGTCATTGGAATTGATTTGGGAACTTGAATTGGAAGAGTTGTAATGTTGTGGTTTGAAATGTGATATTGTATGACATGTTGCCATTTTTTTTGTGAAACATGTCAATATAATGTGAATTTGGTTGATTTGGTATTTCCAATGGATTCCTTGTGAAATTTTGTGTGAGAATGATGTTTGATATGAAAATTGGACCATTGGAAGCCAATTGTGCAAATTTGGAATTCTGTCCAGTGGAAAGTCTGTTTTGGGCAGTCTGCTTGTATGGACGTTTTGACTGGGCAAATGATGTTGGAAAATTATGAATCTTTCCAGTCTTAGAATCCCAATCTTCAAAATGGACACATAATGTGTGCCATTTCGTTTTGAGAACTGGGAGTTATAGCTGTCCAAAGTTTGTGGTCGAAAATGGATTCTGTTTTGGGACAGTCTTGAATTTTTGGGAATTCTGTATTTGTATGGTGATTTCCAGTATTGGCCAGTATTTTTCCTGTGTAGAGGACTTGAATAGCTTTCATTTGGCTATGGGATCACCTCATTTCGATGTTTGTGGAATTAGTTATGATTTTTGAAAGTTCAGCCAGAAACTGGATTTTCTTGGCCCGCAGCCCAAGGATTGTGGGCCGCGGCCCACCCCCAAAAATCAGCATTTGGACTTTTAAAAGGTGATCTTTGGTCAAGTGTTTCCCAAGCCTTTAGGCATATGTTTAGGCTTTAATTAGCCTCCTAACGGTCATGAATGATAACCAACTTAAGTGATATGAAAGTAAGGTTTTGGAATAAAGAATAACCCTATGTCATTACTTTGATTATAGGGATGATGTTCGCCCTGAACGTGGTTCAATATTCGCCTGGTCGTGAGTAAGCTGTGCTGGAGCTTACGCGGAAAGAGTGTAGGGAACATATCTCTTCTGCTTGTATTTGATACATGTGTTAATGTGTTGATGCATGTCTTAGCTTTGCATGGTTATGTGTTATTGAAGCTATGTTTCAATTTATGCTATGGCCATTAGTATATTGTTAGAAGCATTGAGCTTACAGATTTGTCATCCTGATAGTTATGTGATGCAAGCATGTCATGCATTAAACATTTATCGTACATGCATATTGATATTGTTATCCTACTGAGATTCTCTCGAATCTCACCCTTCCCTACTAACCTTTCAGACAGGGTAGTAGATCAAGGATATAGTGAGCAGCTAAGGGCGATGAAGACTCCTTCGGGATTGAAGTTGGTAGTTGGTTATCTTACTTGGGATGTATATTTGGATAATTGTATTTGGTTATTTGGATGAATACATGTGGATGTAGATTCAATTATTTGTATTGAGATTTGTTGTGTAATCCCCATATGAGGGCTTGTATGGGCGATTGTGCCCTGTAAGGCTTGAGATAATAAATGGAATCCGGAATTGCCAGAATTATTTCATTGCATACTCTGATATGTTTAAATGTGATTTATCTTTTTGTAGTAATTGTATTCGGAATGTGAATGTGAGACCGGGTTATGAATAATTTTGAAAGGTATTTATGAAAACCCCGTCTGGTAGATGGGTTTGTAAAATGTTATTTGTTTCTTATTGGTCTCTATTTCACTTTAATCACGTATTTTGGATATAATTACAGTAGGGGGTTGCATTTTGGTATCAGAGCTGCAGTTCCTGGCAAAGATGGAATTTGCTAGGATAATGGCAGTAGTTACTGCCTTAAGTCATAGAGAATGACTTTGTTTGTTGTGGTATACACTGTTAGATCTCATGTTTTAATGATAACAAAAGAATGGTTTGAAAAGGAAATGATTAATAAACAAGCTTGAACAAAGTAATGACAGGAACAAGCATTACTTGAAGTAAGCATTGGAGTAATGAAGATTGGTCAAGAGAAAATGCTGAGGAACTTGATCAGAAGTACATTTTCTAAGGCATTACTCGAGGAGCTACTCGAGTAATGAGACAAAACTTGAAGTAATCAGAGACAACTTCCAGTAACCTGCCAACGTTACTCGAGGCGCTACTCGAGTAATAGTGTAAGTATTTTTAAGTTGCTCTCGGCCTGCCAATGTTACTCGAGGTGCTACTCGAGTAACCATGTGAAAAACTTCCAGTTGCCATCAGGTTGCCAAAGATACTCGAGGAGTTCCTCGAGTAACTCTGTTTGTGAAAAATGATGCTCTCGGCATTTTGTACCACTGCAACATTACTCGAGTAGGTACTCGAGTAACGCACTAAAGTAAGTGAAAAACTTGAAGGTGGTATCCGAGTAACTTGATATATTTTAACTCATTTCCTCGAGTCCTTACTCTGATATGCAAGTATTCAATAATCTATTTTAAGTGGATTCCTCGAGGTGGTACCCAAGTATGAAGAGATAACTTCAAGGGAAACCTCAAGTCATTACCCGGGTAAGTCAAGCACAGAAAGTACAGTTACTCGAGGTGGTACCCGAGTAACCTATGTAAAAATGAATGCATTACTCGAGTTCGTACCCAAGTAATGAGGTAAGTGCTCTCGGCATCTATATCCTGCAACATTACTGGAGTAAAGCATCGAGTAACCAAAAGTTTTTATAAAGATTTACTCGAGTTGGTACCCGAGTAACTCATAAAGTTGTGAGTGCATTACTCGAGTAGGTACCCGAGTAAATAGCTATTTACAAAGGTTTGAAATTTAGTTTACTCCATGCACTACCCGAGTAATCTTATATTTATTCATTGACTTCCAGTTTAACAAAGATTTCACGATGTTACTCGAGTAGGTACTCGAGTAAACTTCAAGGGATACTCGAGTAGCTACTCGAGTAAACAAACCCAGAAATCCAGAAACCTTTCAAACGTTGAATATTTTGTTTTCTATATGATTAACCTTTCATTGTGTTAGTATTCTTAGCATATTTACAGATGAACAATGAAGAAATCATATCAACTAATGGAAGTCAAAAGTAACGTTCAAAGTGCCAACCACCGCCAACGGATATTTTTCAAAAACTAGAAAAGTCAATAGTGGCTGCGCACTCTCCAACAGACGAAAGAAAATGTTCCAACGGTCTTCACCATCATATCTATATATATGAGAACATCCAAACAGAAAAAAAACAAGCACACACACAAACGTATTATCAAGTTTATTGCTTTGTTTTTCACGTTGAAATTATATTTCTATGCTTCAGTGATTCTCATTTACTCTGTAAGAAAGATATTTCATTCAAACTCAATATTTGTTATTGAGATTACTTAAGGTTGTGGAACCTTGAGTTGGGATTGAATTACAACTTGTAAGGGGGAGCGAGTGTCCAAGTATAGGAACTTGCTTGTACGGAGGTGCCAAGAACCCACTGAATCTTGGAAGTTATAGTGAAACTCTCAGAGAAGCTCTGAGGACTGGACGTAGGTCAAAGTGGTTGTGACCGAACCAGTATAACTCCCGGTGCACACTTCGGTGATATTTCTCCTTACTCATTACTGTTTTAATTCCTCTGCTAAAGTTTCATATTTCCGACGAAATTTTAGTATCACCCAATTCACCCCCCCCTCTTGGGTGAAACGCTTGTTCTAACATTTGGTATCAGAACGTAGGTCTTCTTGTTAAGGTTTAACGGCCTAAGAAGGATCCAATGGCAAGCATGGGTGAAGGAATTCTACCCGACGGAGCATCCATCACTAGACCCCCTAGTTTCAATGGAGAACATTTCTCCTTCTGGAAAGCCAAGTTCAGAGTGTTCGTGATGGCTACTGAATATGGGCTATGGGATGTAATTGAGAGTGGAAACTACCAACCTACAAAGATTGTAGATTCTCAGAAAATTCCAAAGACACCAGCGGAATATGATGAGAATGACAAGAAACTTATCACTCTCAACAGTAAAGCAATTCTGATGTTACAAAGCGCTTTGAGTCAAAGTGAGTATTTCCGAATTTGCACACTCCCTGCAACAAAGCAAATGTGGGAAGCTCTAGAAATAGCTCATGAGGGAACTTCGGGAATAAAGGAGAATTGAATCAACACCTTGGTCACCGAATTCGATTTGCTTCGAATGAAATCAGGTGAGTCGATTTCTGAATTCGAACTTAGATATACTCATCTTGTTAACCAACTTGTAGTTCTTGGGAAAGTCTATGATCAGCACACCCAAGTACGAAAGATTTTGAATATTCTTTCTAAAGAATGGGAAGCCAAAGTCACTGCGATAGAAGAAGCAAAAGGAGAGTCAATGAGATCAGTTGCTTCTCTATTTGGAAGTCTTTCTGAATATGAGAGCAAACTAAAGTTCAAACGAGAACTAGATGACATTGGTGACAAGAAAAAGAAAGGTCTTGCACTAAAGATAAAAGAAGAGAATCAAGATATGGACGAGGAGTTTGACGATGATGAAATGGGCCTAATCATAAAACGATTCAGAAAGTTTTACAAGAAAGGACAAGGATTCAAACACTTTCAAAAAGGTGGAACTAGCAGCAAAGATCATATCATTTGCTACGAATGTGGAAAGCCAGGACATATCAAATCAGAATGTCCATAACTGAATCAAAAAGGCAAAGAAAAGAGAAAATGCAAATTCTTCAATAAGAAGAAGGCTTTTGTATCTGCTATATGGGGTGATAGTTCTTCTGACGAAGAAAGTGATGAGGAAGAAGTAGCTAACATATGTCTTGTTGCTCAAGAAGAAACCGAAGAAGAGGTAAATGATTCTGAACCTACCTATGATGAATTACTTTCCCAATATAATGCTTTACATTCTGAATTCATCAAAGTAGTTAAAGAATTAGTGGTTTTCAAAAAGAAAAACAAAGCTCTTGAACTTAAAATTAAGGAACATTTAGAAAAGATTTGTAAAAACTGTTCCTCGTTGAAAAAGAAAAACAATGATCTCACAAAAACTCTTGAAAAATTTACACAAGGAAGTGAGATGCTAAATGTTATTTTAAAAGCTCAACGATTTGTAAATGATCGATCTGGAATTGGATATGATCCAAAATCAGATAGAAGAAAAGGTAGAAAGAAAGAAGGAGGTAAGTCTTACTTGAATTATTTCCAACATTCTGTGCATACATCAAATCCTTTTGCATTTTGTAATTATTGTAATAGAAAAGGACATTATACCTCTTCATGCATTCATAAGAAGAAAGGAACAATAGGAACCTACAAATGGGTACCTAAAGGTTCATATATACAGAAAATTATTTATACTAACCCAAAAGGACCCAAAAAGATGTGGGTACCTAAGACTTAGTCATTTGATTGCAGGTATGTCTCAAAGCATCCAAAAATAGCAAGTGGTACATTGATAGTGGATGCTCTAGACATATGACCGGTGATTTCGATAGTTTTACCAAATTGCAACCTAAAGAAGGTGGAGAGGTAAAATTTGGAGGAAATCAATCCGGAAGGATAGCAGGAATTGGTGAAATCAAAAATGACAAAGGAATACAAGTCAAAGATGTATATTATGTTGAAGGCTTGTGTCATAATTTGCTGAGCGTAAGTCAGAGTGCAGATAAAAACAACTGGGTAATATTTGATTCAGAAGAATGTTTAATTATCAACAAGAGTGACTTACAGCTTGATAAGAAGAATATCAAGACTAACCTCAGAGCAAGAAGGGAAGGTAACTGTTATACTCTAGATATTGATAGAAATAAATCTGAAAACTATTTTCTGAGTAATGCCAATGAAAGTTGGCTATGGCATAAGAGATTGGCTCATGTCAATATGCATCAACTAGGCAAATACTCAAAAAGGATTTAGTGCTTGGATTACCCAAAGTAAATTTCAAAAATGATTTGATTTGTGATGCATGTCAAAAGGGTAAACAAACTAAATCATCTTTCAAATTGAAAAATGAGATTTCAACAAATAGACCATTACAATTACTTCATATGGATTTAGTTGGTCCAGCAAGAGTAAAGAGTCTTGGCGGTAATCTTTATTCATTGGTAATTGTTGATGATTTCTCTAGATTTACATGGGTTATTTTTCTATCATCAAAAGATGAAACCTTTGAAGAATTTATTGTGTTTGCTAAGAAAGTGCAAAATGAGAAAGGTATGTCCATTGCAGGTATTAGGACTGATCATGGTGGAGAATTTGAAAATCAGGCCTTTGAAGAGTATTGCGATACTAATGGCATTGATCATAATTTCTCTGCTCCAAGGACACCTCAACAAAATGGAGTTGTGGAACGCAAGAATAGAGTGCTCACAGAGATGGCTAGAGCAATGTTGAATGAAAAGAACGTGTCTCAAGTGTTTTGGGCTGATGCTATGAGTACAGCATGCTATGTTTCAAATAGAGCTTATATCAGAACAAAACTTGGAAAGACACCATACGAACTATACAAAGGAAGAAAGCCAAACATCGCTCATCTTCACATCTTTGGTTGTAAGTGTTTTATTCATAATAATGGTAAAGATAACTTAGGAAAATTTGATTCTAAAACTGATGAAGGAATTTTCCTAGGATATTCTAACCGAAGTAAAGCATATAGAATCTTCAATAAAAGAACTTGTGTTGTTGAAGAATCAATTCATGTTGTGTTTGATGAATTTGAATCCTCTGACAAAACCAATGATGAAGAACAGGAAGTTGTTTTAAATCAAGAGAATGATCAAACTATTTCTAAGTCTCTTATTCTAGAGGTTGATGAAACCAAGGAAGAAGAGCAATCCCTAGGACAACCTAGAGCTTGGAAATACAACAAAAGTCATCCCTTAGATCAAGTTATAGGAGATGTGAATGAAGGGATCAAAACTAGAAATAGGATTTTCAATGAAGTAAGTTTTTCTGCATTCATTTCAGAAATTGAACCTTCTAACATTGATGAAGCCCTATCAGACAATGATTGGGTTATAGTAATGCAAGAAGAGCTAAATCAATTTGAGAGAAATCAAGTTTGGGATTTGGTGCCCCGACCCAAAGATCATCCGATCATTGGTACTAAATGGGTATTCAAGAACAAACTCGATGAATCCGCAATTATTGTCAGAAACAAGGCAAGATTGGTGGCCAAAGGATATAATTAGGAAGAAGGAATCGATTATGAGGAAACGTATGCTCCAGTGGCTAGATTGGAAGCTATACGTGTACTCTTAGCCTTTGCATGCATTAAAGGATTCAAACTCTATCAAATGGATGTCAAAAGTGCTTTTCTAAATGGTTACATCATGGAAGAAGTGTATGTAAAACAACCTCCAGGTTTTGAGGATGTTACCAAACCTGACCATGTTTTCAAACTTAAAAAGGCTTTATATGGTTTAAACAAGCTCCTAGAGCCTGGTATGAAAGGCTCAGTAAGTTTCTCATTGATCAAGGTTTTGTACGGAGAAAAGTGGATACAACACTCTTTATAAAACGAAAACACAATGACATTTTAATTGTTCAAATATATGTTGATGATATTGTTTTCGGAGCTACTAATGAATCTCTGTGTAAGGAATTTTCTGAGATAATGCAGGGAGAATTTGAGATGTCAATGATGGGAGAACTGAATTTCTTTCTTGGTTTACAAATCAAACAAAGAAAGAATGGAATCTTCATATCTCAAACAAAGTACTTAAAAGAGCTACTAAAGAAGTATGGAATGGATGAAGCAAATGGCACGGACACTCCTATGAGTTCAACTACGTTGCTTGATGCTGATGTCAAAGGAAAAGACTACAACATAACAAAATATAGAAGAATGATTGGATCATTACTCTATCTCACGACAAGTAGACCGGATATCCAATTTAGTATTGGCATATGTGCAAGATATCAATCAGCACCAAAAGAATCACATGCTGAAACGGTCAAACGGATTTTTAGATATCTTGCTGACACACCCGAATTGGGTCTATGGTATCCTAAAGGAAGAAGTGAATATCTTGTTGCATATTCAGATTCTGATCATGGAGGATACAAGACAGACAGAAAGAGCACCAGTGGACAAGGACAATTTCTTGGAGGATCTCTTGTTTCATGGTTTAGCAAGAAACAAAATACTGTGTCTCTTTCATCAACGGAAGCCGAATACGTTGCAGTCTCAAGTTGTTGTGCACAAGTAATATGGTTAAAACAACAACTACAAGATCTTGGTATTTATCTCAAAGAAATACCAATCTACTGTGATAATACAAGTACAATAAGCTTGGCCAAGAATCCAGTTCAACATTCTAGAACCAAGCATATTGATGTCAGACATCATTTCATCAGAGACCATGTCCAAAAGAAAGATGTAAAAGTGATATTCATCCCTACTCATCTTCAACTAGCTGATATTTTTACAAAACCCCTTGCAAAAGATCAATTTCTTTACATTAGAAGAGAATTGGGAATGGTAAATCCCAATGAGTTATAAGTTATTTCAGCTTTTCATAATATTAGATGAAGTCACTTAATGATGTTTTGATGATTACTAACTTAAGCATCGGAGTATATAGAAATTTGTTTTGCAGGAAGGTTGAAACTCTATTTTGTGAAACAAAAACAGAGGTGATCAGAGGACACCTTTACTGGAGTACCAACTTGAAGTAATGTGTGACAGAAAAACAATACCCGAGGAACAACTTGAAGTAAAGAAGCAATTTACTCGAGTATGTACTGGAAGTAACGGATCAAGTTACTTGATTTTCAAACATAACGGTTATGTTCTCAAAGAAATGAAGAGTCAGAAGTTGAAAAACTGTTTACCCGAGGCAGGCCTCGAGTAAACTTGAAGCTTACCCGAGGAAGACCTCGAGTAATGTCGGAGTCCAGATTCTCAAAGTATTGATTAATGACTCAAATCTGACCCAAATGGATTATAAATGATCGAGGGAACATTCATGGATAATTACAATATTATTCATGCCAGGTACGCAATTTAAATGAATTATTTTAGAATTTTTCTGCATGAACACCTGAGGAAGGCCTCGAGTAATGATGAAGTTTACTCGAGTAAGGCCTCGAGTAACGTCGGGTTCTAGGTCTTTATCTTTCGCAAACTCGGTCATTTCCACAAAATCTCCTCGAGTAAATCACTATTTCCTCTCACAGAAATTTTTCTCAAGTGATTCCTTGATCCATTTCGGTCAAAACCCAACTGATTTCAAGTCTAAAAACTCTCTATTTTGCTCAGAATCTCTTTGCCCTATTTCGCGCTAAGTGTCTCCATTCTTCAGAAAATTTCAGTTTTCAATCTTTTTGAAAAATGAGAACCAAAAACCTTACTCCCATAGAATCCTCTGAATCCCAACAACATTCTGATCCTCTTTCTTCTCCTCTCAAAAAGAGAAGAAAGTTAACCCCGAGACCAAAAGCTAAAATCCCTCTTCAACCTCAATCACAACCGAAAGCCAAAGGTGTTGTGATTAATGAGCCTATTGCTACAAGGGCTCAATCTAAAAAGAGCATTTCAACTGGGAAAGGAAAGAGTACCAAATCCCCTTCACCTCCTCCTTCGGATTCCTCTACCCCTTCTTTCACTCCTAAGCCACTCAAAAAGCCAAAGTATGACAAGAATGTGGCTAAGGCTATGGCCGGAATCATTGGTCAAATGGAGAAGGGACAATCCTCTAAGAAGACCAAAGAAGCAGAGATCAACAATCCACCAAAGGGGTTCAATGTCAACAAATTGGTGGAGTCTCCTAAGTATCGGACCCAATTCTCCAGAAGGAAAGTGTGTAAGACACACTATGTTGATCTGAGGTTACTTCAAGAGGTAGTGAAGCATGACCTAAGTCCTTATTTAGATCCTTTTATGCCTTGGCTATCTATTATATTACCATTCTGCACTAAAGTGATCACCCATTTTTATTGCAACTTAGAGATCATAGATGAGCCTGACCGAACCTCACTTGAGGAAGAGATGACTACATCTGTGAGAGGCCAAAAGATTTTAATTTCACCATCTAGAATTAACCTGTGGTTAGGAATTGAGAATCCCCCGGATGATATATATTCTGAACTTGAGCCAAACCAAATTTTCACTATTCTCAAACCCGGTGAGTTAGTTGGCCCCCTAAATTTCAAGCCCAGTGATATGTGTGATCATCATAGGGTCCTTTGGTACATATACTCTAGGTCCCTAGTAAACAAAGCCAACAATTACACCCACTTCTCCGATATGGACTTTAGGTGGTTTGCTTCACTGCTTCTGAAGGAACAGAAGGATCTGGGAGAATATATTTTCTCAGAGATGAAAAGGTACAAAGTGGATGGAAAGGCTACAACTCCAATGCCATACCCTCAGATTGTGTCTCTAATCCTGAAAGAGAACAAAATATGGTACTTGGATAGCAAGGAGCCAATTGAGAGGTTGACCCCAGTTGGAAGGAACCAGATAGGAAAATTGAACATCGATATCCCTCTTAAAGGCCCTTTGGAGCCTGGGTCCAAGAAGAAGAGGAAGACCACTGAGGCAGAGACCAGCAAGTTAGATGACACTCAGTCATCGGCTCCAGCTGCTACCACATCATCACCATCTTTCCTCAACGCTACTCTTCAGCACTTCATGGAGAACATGCTCAGAGGTTTCCATCTGGACATAGCCAACACAAACGCTGAGCTAATTACCAATACGAATTTCAAGATGGGAGAGCTGGTTGAGAAAATTGACAAAAGGCATGAGGAGTTGGTTGAGCGAATGGATAGGAGGCATGAGGAGTTGCTAGCAGAGCAACGTGCCCAGGGTGAGACACTGAGATTGATACTGGCACGCTTGGACTCATTGGGTCCCGGACCTTCTGCCGGTCCATCTTCATCTGCACCACCACCACCTCCAGTGAACCCTCCTTCAGACACTCCTATCCCTGAGGATGAACCGTCTACTCCTTTGGTTTCTGATCCACTTGAGCCTCAAGGAAAGGATATTCTATTCACAGTGGATGATCCTGAAACCCATGAGACCACTCATATCATTATTGATGATTCACCTCCCAAACCTCAGCCAGACACCGCTCCTAAACTGACTCCATCACCTGTCCCCACAGAGGAAATCTCTCCTTCCTCATCCTCCTCTGAACATCTTACTCCCGAGGCTGAAACCACCCCTGAGAATCAGACCACTCCAGGAGGAGAAACATCTACTATGGTTGTCTTCCAACCCTCTCCTCCAGGCGATGACATTCAAGTCCCTCCAGTTCATCTGCCTGACCCTGTCCCATCTAGCTCTTTTGACTCTTTAAGCTCAGATGGTTCTCCGGTTCTTCCAGTGACACCCATTTCCGTGGTCAAACCTCCTAGCCCTCCACTTGATTGATGAAGCCAAAAAGGGGGAGAAGAGCTTGAGAGTGATTTTGTGGATGTGTCCTAGTTTATTTTGAGTATTTGGTTGTATGTGGGCTTTTAGGGAGCATTTAGAATTTCTTTGAACTTTATTATGTAAATTGAAAATTTCAAGTTTAATGCAAGTGTGTTTAAGATTTCATTTAAAGTTCATTTAAGCTTTAAGTTATAATACATGTTTGGACTAATGAAGTTATTGTGTATGCAAGGAATATGAATCCAAACTTAATAAGACATATTGAGAATTCAATTTGAAACACCATGTTCAAAATCACCAAGTTTTGTCATTATCAAAAAGGGGGAGAATGTTAGATCTCATGTTTTGATGATAATAAAAGAATGGTTTGAAAAGGAAATGATTAATAAACAAGCTTGAACAAAGTAATGACAGGAACAAGCATTACTTGAAGTAAGCATTGGAGTAATGAAGATTGGTCAAGAGAAAATGCTGAGGAACTTGATCAGAAGTACATTTTCTAAGGCATTACTCGAGGAGCTACTCGAGTAATGAGACAAAACTTGAAGTAATCAGAGACAACTTCCAGTAACCTGCCAACGTTACTCGAGGCGCTACTCGAGTAATAGTGTAAGTATTTTTAAGTTGCTCTCAGCCTGCCAATGTTACTCGAGGCGCTACTCGAGTAACCATGTGAAAAACTTCCAGTTGCCATCAGGTTGCCAAAGATACTCGAGGAGTTCCTCGAGTAACTCTGTTTGTGAAAAATGATGCTCTCGGCATTTTGTACCACTGCAACATTACTCGAGTAGGTACTCGAGTAACGCACTAAAGTAAGTGAAAAACTTGAAGGTGGTATCCGAGTAACTTGATATATTTTAACTCATTTCCTCGAGTCCTTACTCTGATATGCAAGTATTCAATAATCTATTTTAAGTGGATTCCTCGAGGTGGTACCCGAGTATGAAGAGATAACTTCAAGGGAAACCTCAAGTCATTACCCGGGTAAGTCAAGCACAGAAAGTACAGTTACTCGAGGTGGTACCCGAGTAACCTATGTAAAAATGAATGCATTACTCGAGTTCGTACCCAAGTAATGAGGTAAGTGCTCTCGGCATCTAAATCCTGCAACATTACTGGAGTAAAGCATCGAGTAACCAAAAGTTTTTATAAAGATTTACTCGAGTTGGTACCCGAGTAACTCATAAAGTTGTGAGTGCATTACTCGAGTAGGTACCCGAGTAAATAGCTATTTACAAAGGTTTGAAATTTAGTTTACTCCATGCACTACTCGAGTAATCTTATATTTATTCATTGACTTCCAGTTTAACAAAGATTTCACGATGTTACTCGAGTAGGTACTCGAGTAAACTTCAAGGGATACTCGAGTAGCTACTCGAGTAAACAAACCCAGAAATCCAGAAACCTTTCAAACGTTGAATATTTTGTTTTCTATATGATTAACCTTTCATTGTGTTAGTATTCTTAGCATATTTACAGATGAACAATGAAGAAATCATATCAACTAATAGAAGTCAAAAGTAACGTTCAAAGTGCCAACCACCGCCAACGGATATTTTTCAAAAACTGGAAAAGTCAATAGTGGCTGCGCACTCTCCAACGGACGAAAGAAAATGTTCCAACGGTCTTCACCATCATATCTATATATATGAGAACATCCAAACAGAAAAAAAAACAAGCACACACACAAACGTATTATCAAGTTTATTGCTTTGTTTTTCACGTTGAAATTATATTTCTATGCTTCAGTGATTCTCATTTACTCTGTAAGAGAGATATTTCATTCAAACTCAATATTTGTTATTGAGATTACTTAAGGTTGTGGAACCTTGAGTTGGGATTGAATTACAACTTGTAAGGGGGAGCGAGTGTCCAGGTATAGGAACTTGCTTGTACTGAGGTGCCAAGAACTCACTGAATCATGGAAGTTATAGTGAAACTCTCAGAGAAGCTCTGAGGACTGGACGTAGGTCAAAGTGGTTGTGACCGAACCAGTATAACTCCCGGTGCACACTTCGGTGATATTTCTCCTTACTCATTACTGTTTTAATTCCTCTGCTAAAGTTTCATATTTCCGACGAAATTTTAGTATCACCCAATTCACCCCTCCCCCTCTTGGGTGAAACGCTTGTTCTAACATACACATGATGGTCCCTACTGTTTGTGGATATATGAGTTTAAGGGATGTGTGTATACATTATTTGTGTTGTGGATATGGCGAGTTAGTATGATTCGCCTGAGAATTTGAGGTGTAAACCCAGAGGTGGAGGCAATCAGACTTATCATTTGATTTTAAAACCGAGGAAAATGGTTTCCGAGGTATTTGATATTGAAGTTCTAGGTATCATAACTAGCCTAGATGTTGGGTAAGTAACCCAAGGTGGTATGATGTTAAATGTAGTGATATCATACTGAGCTTGTGTGTGTAAAGGCCTTAAGACCTAGGGTACCGGTGTGCCTTAGGCTGGCAGAGATATCTGGATTTGTATAGGAGTTGTGATGCTCCGTGGAAATGAGGGAAGTGATTTCCCGGTTCAACTAAGGTTGAGGTTTGGATAGATGAGCTGTTATCCAAGGATCAGACTCAATAGCTGGGCTGATTCTTAGGAGGTTGATATGTCCTAGATGGTCTGTGGTACTAAGATGTGGTACTAGATTGGAATTGAAATGTGTATCAGGTATCCTGAGGTTGCTAGTGTTCATCTAGCACAGGCAAAAGTGATTCCGCGGAGACTTTGAATTTGAAAGAGTTATCTATGAGGATTCGGAGTGGAGAAGGCAACCTAAGGGGAGTTCTGATCGGAGAGGGCTACCTACGGTGACACCTGATCGGTTAGGCTATATGTGAGTCCTGGGTGAAATGTGAGTAACCCAGCTGCCTACCAGGCTCAGTGTAAGCGCCGACCAGCAGAGCCCTGGTACGTAGTTGACCAGGGAGGTGGGCACTCTAAAGGGGTGTGACAATATATATAAAAAAAAAATTGTGACACCCGCCGTGACGACAAACCCTAGTGTGCAGCTGCCGTGACGACAAACCTTAGTATGCACTCACCATAACGTTGAATCGTAGAATAGAGCTCTGGGAACGTTGGGAGTATGGGATCTCAATGAAGTGCTGGTTATGGCTTTGAATGATTCAAGTTGAATCGGGCCAAGGTCTGACGCAGATGAATATATGTTGTGAATGTTATCAGTTGTGGTGGGAGATTCCTATGGGACTCCTGGTAAATCAACTTGACATTATGAAAGCACAGATGAGGAGAAAGACCTCAGAGTGTGCAGCGGAAACGTGAGAATGATGTGTTAATCATGGTTTCGGGAGGTAAAACTTCGAAGTCTAAATTATTTTGTGAAAAAGGGGTCTTGAAGGATCCTAGTTTGGTGAAAAGAATTTGTGGTGGGTGGAATTATTAAAATGCCTGGTTCCAGCTTGTTGCAATTGTGCATTGTGAGTCTCTCACCTGCGGCCGCATGGGGTGATTCCTATGGCGGAGGACCGTGCCTTTGGGGCGGTAGTTTACGGGGAACAGGCTATTTGTGAAGGCCGACGGGCCATTTGTGGAAGCCGGATAGCTCTATGAGTTATAAGGCTATGTGTATGCACTGCCACGCCAATAGTCCCCGAGTAGCTAACAACGGTTCGGGTAAAGACTGTGTGTCTTCCCGGCGGAGAAAGGGGATGAGGGTAGAGTGTGATGTGGAAGCCGAAAGGCTATGTGTGAGCACCGCTATGCCAATAGTCCCTAAGTAGCTAACAACAGTTCGGGTAAAGACTTTGTGTCTTCTCGGCGGAGAAAGGGGATGAGGGTAGGGTGTGATTGTGGATCTTATGTGTATGCATCGCTACGCCAATAGTCCCTGAGTAGCTAACAACGGTTCGGGTAAAGACTGTGTGTCTTCCCGGCGGAGAAAGGGGATGAGGGTAGGGTGTGATTGTAGATCTACTATTGTGAGCCTGAATGGCTATGTGTGTGCACTGCCACGTCAATAGTCCCTGAGTAGCTAGCAACGGTTCGGGTAAAGACTGTATGTCTTCCCGGCAGAGAAAGGGGATGAGAGTGGAGTGTGATTGTGAATCAGTGACAATTGTGGATAAGCTGGGACTGAGGTATAGTTGTGTAGTAGAGCAGAGCTAATTCAGCTGATGGCTAATTCGACTACATGATCGGGGGTTCTCTATTCTGAGGGCACTACCCCGGCATGGCCAACCTGGCTAGCCACCACGTTGGTTGCACCGGTGTTGACCCCAGGCCAAAAGGCGGTGCATAAAATTAGAATATGTGATGTTTGTTGTTGCGAATGTGAACTGTGACGTGAATGCCGGAAGGGCAATTTGTATTTGTGAGACAACGGGAAGTTGTCGTATTTGTGCAAGCGGCGGAAGCCGAGGTATTCTACGTTCAGTAACAACTTAAATGCTTTCTATGAATTGAGAATTTGCTTCCTATTCATTTTTCTTATAAACTGGCAAATAGGGTCTTTTAACGTTAGATTCTAAAGACAATAGTGCCATTTTTCTTAGTTGAATATGTCCACTAAGTCAAGAATACGATGAACATCACCACTCGGATGCATCTCAAGAGTTTGAATGATATCATCCAGTGACTCCTTACTCAATCCATCCTTTATAAATTTAATTTTATCTTCTCAATTTATAGAAACTATACCTTTGCTCTTACAGCGCTGATCACATGTCCACATTACACATTTATGGCAGACATTCATTCTTTTAGCTTTTCTCTTTTTGGTGTAAGAACTTCTTCCTATTCTTAGCAAAGGGTTAGTAATTGACTTTTGAATCTCGCCTACTATATGTACCTTAGCTTTAATGATTTAGTGTACGTCCTCAGGAAAGCCCAAACATTGAATATATTCATCCTTTCGAGTCGACAACTATAGATCTTCCTGAGCACATCTTTAGGAAGAGTGGGGAACCTATTCTTAAGCTTTAAAAGAGATTCCTCCACATTAACTTGAAATGAAAATGATGACAACTAAAACTTTAACGGAGTGTAAAGTGCTTTACTGAGTAAGAAAGAGAAATGAGCAAGAAAAAGAAGTTTAAGGTTGCCTCCCAAATAGTAGCCATTTTTTAACGTCTTTAGTTAGACAAAAACCAAACCAAATTTTTTTATTATTTTATTTATTTTATAAGAAGGAAAACTTACCTACTGGTTCCTCAAACATGATAATAGTTTTCAAAGTGTTGAGTGCACTATCATTGTACTGTTTTAGCCTTTGCCCATTCACTTTGAATTTTCAATCACCATCTTGAATCTCCATAGTTCCATATGGCCATACTTGAATCATAGTCAAAAGGACCTGACCACCTTGATCTCAACTTTCTTGGGAAGAGCTTTATCCTTGAGTTGTATAAAAGAACTTTTTGTCCTGATGTGAACTCTCTCCTTAAAATTCTTCTGTCATGCCATATTTTTGTCTTTTCTTTATATAATTTGGCATTTTCATAACCTTGTCGTTAGAATTCTTCAAGCTTATTGAGTTGGAGAAGCCTCCTCTTACCAGCTACCTTTAAGTCAAAATTTAAGCCTTTCATTGCCCAATATGCTTTGTGCTCCATTTCTATTGGAAGATGGCATGCTTTTTCGTTGACTAATTGATATGGGGATGTACCAATTGGTGTCTTGAAGGTAGTTTTATAAGCCCAAAATGTATCATCTAATTTCTGTGCCTAGTCCTTCTAATTAGAATTCACCATCTTCTCTAAGATCCATTTCAGTTCTCTATTTGAGATTTCCACTTGCCCGCTAGTCTGTAAATGATATGGAGTTGCAACCTTATGAGTTACTCCATAGTTAGCTAACACCAAATGAAGCTGTTGATTGCAAAAATGCCTTCCTCCATCACTAATAATAACTCTATGTACTCCAAATCATGTCAAAATATTCTTCCTCAAAAACTTCACAACTACTTAAGAATCATTCGTTGGAAAAGCAGCTGCTTCAACATACTTGGAGATATAGTCAACAACTATTAAAATGAACTGATTTCTAAACGAGGATGGAAAAAGCCCTATAAAATCAATCCCTAATGTAATAACCCAATTTGGGATTAGGGGCTAATGGCTCTGATAATTATTGTAATTAGTGTAATTAAGCACTTTTGGGATTAATGTAAGGTGAATTTGGTATAAATATGTGTGGTCTTTAAGATCAAGGGATGAGATTCATTGCACATGGGTCGAAATCCTATTCTTTGCGATTGTGTAAGCTCATAGAGGGAATGTGTAGGATGGTGACAAGTGGCATTTCGTGAACCATTGGATGTGGCACATGAGACAAAACATCACTTTTCCCTCTATGAGCTTGAGAATGAAAAAGTTGAAAGGTTACCCCAGAGTACAACAAGAAAATCCTAAGGTGGAGGTTGTTAATGAGAATCTACCAGATCCTATGAAAGAGTTGATGGGTTTGATAACGGATCTTCCTCTCTTCTCTCTCTCCTATGTGGTTGTGTGTATGCCTAGAGGGGAAAAGTTGGTGCATTTTCATCATCATCATCTCACATCTCATCATCTCTCTCTTTCTTCTTCCTTCCATTTCCGACGGATAAGTAAGGGAAAGGAAAAGAAAAGCTTGAATATTTGGGTGAGTAATGATCCTCTTAAGCTCAAAACCTCTTCTCTACTGTTGTTCATCTCATTGAGAGCTTCATTGTGGTGATTTGAGAATTTTAAATAGCGGTGATTTGGGTGTTGATTCGAAATTGAAAGTTGAAGAATCAAGATTCTGGTTTGGCAAAGTGAAGAGGTAGGCATTTAGTGCATTTTGATGTATTACTTGTGATTTTTGGATAAGTTTGGGAAAATCTGGAAATTTGCCCTAGTTATGCCAAATGTTGAAAGTATGGATTTCATTGTGATTAATGTTGGGATTGGTTCATTGTGAAGATATTTGAGTATTGGATTTAGTCTGAAATGTTAGAAATGAATTGAATCAAATTTGGACATTGGTTGTGTTATAGAGACCTAAGTGCATGATTGTGGTTGAAAAGGTTTTTGGGGTGTGTGAGAGGTTACCAATGTGTTCTCTAGTCAGTGCTAAGTGTGTATGAGCTTTTGGTAGAGTTTAGGAACCATTTGGTTTGAATTTGACCATCTAGTATTTTCTGATGTTTTCTATGTTTTTGGTCTCTGATATACAACACTCGAGCAGGGGAAGATCATGCTCGAGTGCTGTGTGCATTTTCCCTTTTCTGCTTTGAGTTTTGTTTGGGTTCTCTGAATGAGGCTCGAGTGCATTTCTTTGTTCTCTAGTGAGGGAAGATAATGCTCGAGTGACCTTGGGCTTGCTCGAGTGATGGTGTGTGCCCAAAGTTGGGGTTGCTCTCAGGTCCTCACTCGCTAGTTGATGCCAAGAGTGTGCTCTGACACTCGCAAGCATAGATGTATCACCCGAGTATTGGGTGTCATGCTCGAGTGAGCTGGTGCCTCTGGTATGGTTTGTGCTCTCGGGTCGTCACTCATGGTGTTGCACTCTCAGGGACTCAAGCATATTTGGAGCCATCACTTAAGTGTAGAGCTTGGTGCTCGAGTGCTGTGAGCACTACCTGGCTGAGAAGGTTTCTCTCTGTCAAGCACTCGCGGGTGAGAGTCGCTCTCACCCGAGCACAAGTCTCTCATCACTCGAGTGAGGCTGTCAGAAATCAGTGTTGTGCCTTCAAAAAAGGGGTCTTTGGGGTAGTTTCTTCTAACCCTTTAGGCATACATTTAGGCCTCTAATAGTCACCTAAAGAGTCCTAAATGATAACCAGCTAAGTGTATTATGAAATTAAGAACTTGGAAAAGAGTTTGATCGGTTGTCCCTACTTTGGTTATAGGATTTGATATCTGTCGCCCATATGAGGCCACGTTGTCGGAGCCAGTCAGGAAAGATACAGGTAGTGACTCTTTCTTTATACCTTATGTGATATATTGAATGTGTGCTATATCATTGTGATGTGATGATTTCGTATGCTGCAAGATATCTGGAATTGTGTATGCACCGCTATACCAATACTCCCTGAGTCACTAACAACGGTTCGGGTAAGGGCTGTGTGCCTTCCCGACGGTAAAAGGGGGTGAGGTTAGGGTGTGTTATATGTGATTATGTGGGCCGAAAGGCTATATGTGAGCCGTAAGGCTATTTGTATGCACTGCTATGCCAATAGTCCCTAAGTCGCTAACAACGGTTCGGGTTAGGACGGTGTGCCTTCCCGGCGGTAAAAGGGGATGAGGTTGGAGTGTGATGGTGTTGCTCTTGTTATGAGATGATTTGTTTACATGCTATGTGATTACGTGTGGTATGAATGATTTATTACTATTGGGATTCTTTAGAATCTCACTCTTTCCAAATGACTAACCTTTTCAGACAGGGCGAGTGGCTCGAAAGGGAAGCGGACAACCAAGAGTAGTTAGGATTACTCTGAGACTTTAGTGGTAGTTAGTTATCTTTATTTTTGTTTTGGGATTACGAAGTATATATGAGATGTAAATGAATATTTTGGATATGTAATCCCCATTGTTGGGAAACTGTAAACCCATTATATGTATGTAAGTAACCTGGGGTTTGCCGGTATATTAGTTTCCACACTCTGATATTTATTATGTGATTTGATTTCTCAAGTAATTATATTCGAAGGTGAATGTGAGACCAGGAATAATTACATTTTGAACTAATTTTTGAAATACCCCATCCCGCGTTAAGGGATTATAAATTATTGATTTCATTTTATTGGTCTCTATTTCATTTAAATTTCGTAATCCGGATGTAATTACGGTGAGGGGGTAACATTATTGGTATTAGAGCTACAGTTCCTGGCAAGGGTAGAGTTTGCTAAGATAGCTCCCATAGTGTGGTCTTAGGGATAGAAAATCATTTTGAATAACCGTCATATACATATGTCTGTCTAGTTCTGTGGATATATGTGCCTTGTGAAATTATGTGAGTACTAAGATTATTGGATTAATGGGGTAAGTTCTTTGTAGAATGAAAAAGTTGAAAGGTTACCCCAGAGTACAACAAGAAAATCCTAAGGTGGAGGTCGTTAATGAGAATCTGCCAGATCCTATGCAAGAGTTGATGGGTTTGATAACGGATCAGCGGGATATGATAGCTGAGCTAAGAGAAGAGCTCAGAGCTAAAAAAGCAAAGAACAATGAGGGTCGAGGTCAGTCTACTCATGAAGGAACTCGAGAGGAAACTTGAGAGGAGACTAGACTAGAAGAGACTGCAGAAGGGTTAGCAGTTAGAATCTCCTCCTCATGCTGTTCTGAACCAAGAATCCCAGGTGTGCCAGCTAGGGAGGAAAGATATCTTCAGTTTTGGGTCTCCAGATTCTGTAAGCACCTACCTCCGGCATTTGAGGGGAAATTTGATCCTCAGGCTGCTGAAGATTGGTTAAACTGCCTTGAGAAGATATTCGAGGTCCTAGAGTGTCCCTCTAAAGTGAAGGCCAAGCTGGCAGTGTATAAGCTCGAGGGAGATGCAGACCGCTGGTGGCGGAACATTGCTTTGTCTTTGAAGAGCAAGAATATGCCATTGACTTGGGAGGTGTTCCAACAACACTTCAATGAGAAATACTTTCCCAAGTCGGTGAGGCTTGAGAAGGAGACCGATTTTCTGAATATCAAGCAAGGGGACACAGAGACATTTGATGAGTATTTGTCCCGATTCACCCAGTTGTCTCGTTATTCCTCTTATTTTCAGAAGATGGATGATGAGGAGTTGAGCTCATACTTGCTTATACGGGGTTTGAAGCGCGATATGAGAAAGAGGATAACCACCCATCAATTTTCCAAGTTCAACAAGGTCGTTGAAGAAAGTCAGATCACAGAGGGTAATCTGAGAGAGCTGTATCCGGTTAAGACTGTTGGTGGTCATAGTGAGCCCAGTAAGGGCGGTGCTCCTAAAAAATGGAAGGGTTTGGGATCATCTTCATTTAGGGACAGTGGTAAGAAGCCCTATCAGCCCAGAGATCGTGAACCCCCAAAATTTGTGACTGAGTGGAAATGTCATCGCTGTAACCAATCGTATTATGGCAAGAATTTTCGGGGTGAAATGATCTGCTTTAATTGTAAGCAACCCGGACATCTTTTTAGAGATTGCCAGCTACCGTAAGTAGAGCAGAGGCCAAGGACTCAGGGCCGAGTATTTGCTATGACTCATGAGGAAGCCGGAAGTCCCCAGAACTGATACAAGGTACAAGTCTTCTCAATGGATATGTATTACAAGCATTGTTTGATTCGGGTGCAAGTCACTCCTTTATTGCTTATGATTGTGTAAAGCGTCTGGGGATGAATGTGTACAAATTACCATTCGATTTGATTGTGTCAACGCCAATGGGTGTTAAGGCTGTAACTACAGAAGCCTGTTTGAATTATGTTATAACCGTAGAAGGTCATGAGTCTGTGGTAGATCTGATTTGTTTACCGCTCTGCCAATTGGAAGTCATTTTGGGTTTTGATTGGTTTAGAGCCAATAATGTGTTGTTAGATTGTGGGAACAAAAGGATAGTATATCCTGTTTCTCATAGCATTGAGGACAAAAATGTCAAACTAAATTTCCTTTCAACAGCTAAGGCTGAGAAATGTTTGCAAAAAGGTTGTCAGGGGTATATAGTTTTCTTTTCTGTGCAAGGAGAAACTAGTGAAACTTTGAGTAGTATACCCATAGTGAATGAATTCCCTGAGGTATTTCCGGATGACTTAAGTGGATTACCTCCTGAGAGGGAAGTTCAGTTTCTGATTGACATTGTGCCTGGATCGGGTTCTATATCCAAAGCCCCATATCGTATGGCCCTAAATAAGATGGCAGAATTAAAGAAGAAGATTGAAGATTTGCTTGAGAAAGGGTTTATTAGACCCAGTGTGTCGCCTTGGGGTGCTCCAGTTTTGTTTGTGAAAAAGAAAGACGGGAGTCTTCGTTTGTGCATCGACTATAGAGAGTTGAATAAGATTACCATCAAGAATAAATACCCTCTCCCGAGAATTGATGATTTGTTAGATCAACTATCTGGTTCATGTGTCTTTTTGAAGATTGACTTAAGGTCGGGGTATTATCAGTTGCGAGTGAAAGTAGAAGATGTTCCAAAAACTGCTTTCCAGACTAGGTATGGTCATTATGAATTCTTAGTGATGCCATTTGGGTTAACCAATGCGCTTGTAGTTTTCATGGATTAGATGAACCGTATTTTTCGGCAATACCTAGATCAATTCGTTGTGGTATTTATCGATGATATTCTGATATACTCTAAGAGTATAGAAGAGTATGAGCATCATTTGAGAATTGTGTTGAATACATTGTGTGAGAAGTAACTCTACTCTAAATTGAGTAAGTGCGAGTTTTGGCTATCAAAAGTGAAGTTCTTAGGCCATGTTATCTCGCGAGAAGGGGTCTCTGTGGATCCCGGTAAAGTAGAAGCAGTACTGGACTGGAAGAGGCCAAAATTTGTGGCAGAGGTGTGCAGTTTTCTGGGTCTTACTGGTCATTATCGGAGATACATTCAGAATTTCTCCCGTATTGCGTCTCCGATGACCAAGCTCACAAGAAAAGATCAGACATTTGTGTGGGATGAGAAATGTGAAAATTTTTTTGTGGAGCTGAAGGAGAGGTTGACTACGACACCTATGTTGATTTTGCCTGATCCCAGTTTGACTTACGTTGTGTATTCTGATGCTAGTGGGCAAGGATTAGGGTGTGTCCTTATACAGCAGGGACGTGTAGTGGCCTACGCCTCCTGACATCTCAGACCTCATGAATTGAATTATCCCACTCATGATCTGGAGCTTACGGCTATTGTGTTTGCCTTGAAGATTTGGCGTCATTACCTATATGGTATGACTGTGTAACTGTACTGCGACCACAAGAGTCTCAAGTATCTGTATGATCAGAAAGAATTGAATATGAGACAATGGCGTTGGATGGAGTTGCTTAAGGACTACAACCTTGAAATAAAATATCATCCAGGTAAGGCAAATGTAGTTGCTGATGCTCTTAGTCGAAAGACTATGCTTGTGGCAGCTATGATGATACAAGAGGGGAAGTTGATTGCTAATTTTCAAGATATGAATTTGTCAAACCAGATCATCTGTGCCAACTATACTGTTTCCTAAGAGGAAAGTGATTTGAAAGCTGAGATTGAAGAGGCTCAGACGCAAGATGGCTGGATACAGCGTAATCTAGCTAGAATAGAGTGGGGAGAAGCTCAGGGCTATGATGTGTCACCTAGTGGATTGATTCGTTATCAGAAGAGAATTTGTCTTCTACTTAAGGCAGATTTGAGACAGAAAATCTTAGATGAGGCACATAAGCGCCAGTACACTCTTCATCCTGGTATGACCAAGATGTATCATAATTTGAAATCTGTGTATTGGTGGCTGGGGTTGAAGAGTGATATGATGAAGTATGTGGCGAGGTGTCTCACATGCCAGAAAGTGAAGATCGAGCACCAGAAACCACCTGGTTTGTTGCAAAGTCCTGAGATTCCAGAATGGAAATGGGAAAGTGTGACCATGGATCTTGTTGTGGGAATGCCCAAGATTAGGAACTATGATGCGATCTGGGTCGTTGTGGATCGGTTAACGAAGTCAGCGCACTTCCTACCGATATATGCTAGTTACTCACCGAACAAGCTAGCAGAGATTTATATTCGTGAAATTGTGAAGCTCCATGGCATACAGAAGAATATCATTTCCGATCGTGATCCCCGATTTACTTCGAGATTTTGGAGGGCATTGCATGAGGTGCTGGGTACTCAATTAATATTCAGTACAGCTTATCATCCTCAAATAGACGGACAGTCATAGAGGACTATTCAGACCTTAAAGGATATGTTGCGGGTATGTGGTCTCGACTTTAAAGGGAGTTGGGATCGTTTTCTTCCACTTACGGAGTTTGCCTACAACAATAGCTGTCATGCGAGCATCAGATAGCGCCGTATAAGGCATTGTTTGGAAGAAAATGCCAATCACCATTGCGTTGGAATGAATTGTCTGAGCGGAAGTTGTATGGGCCGAATCTTATGGATCAAACCTTAGCCCAAATTCGAATCATTCGTAAGAGGCTTCTTGCAGCTCAGAGTCTGTAGAAAAGTTATGCCGATAAGAGGAGAAGGCCTCTAGAATTTGTGGTTGGTGACCATGTGTTTAGGAGAATATCTCCTGTCACCGGTATTGGGCGAGCTATTAAGTAAAAGAAGTTGAGCCCTAGGTATATAAGTTCTTTTGAGATTCTTGAGAAGATTAGGCATGTTGCATATCGAGTAGCCCTACCCCCGAACTTGAGCAGACTCCATGATGTGTTTCATGTTTCCCAATTGAAGAAGTACCACCGTATCCATCTCACATCGTTGAGTATAAGAATATGGAGTTGTAAGATAACTTCACGTATGCAGTTGAGCCAGAGCGGATAATTGATCGAGAGGAACGCCGGCTCAGACACCAGAGAATTCCTTATGTGAAAGTGAACTGGAAGGGTATGACCCCGCAGGAAGCAACTTTGGATGTAGAGGAAGATATGCGAAGGTGATATTCGGAGTTTATGGCTTAAGTGGTGTAGAAAATTTTGAAGACGAAATTTATTTGTCGGGGGGAGAATTGTAATATCCCAATTTGGGATTAAGGGCTAATGACTCTGATAATTATTGTAATTAGTGTAATTAAGCACTTTTACGATTAATGTAATGTGAATTTGGTATAAATATATGTGGTATTTAAGATCAAGGGATGAGATTCATTGCACATGGGCCGAAATCCTATGCTTTGCGATTGTGTGAGCTCATAGAGGGAATGTGTAGGATGGTGACACGTGGCATTTGGTGAACCATTGCATGTGGCACATGAGACAAAACATCATTTTTCTCTCTTCTCTCTCTCCTATGCGGTTATGTGTATGCCTAAAGGGGAAAAGTTGGTGCATTTTCATCATCATCATCTCACATCTCATCATCTCTCTCTCTCTTCTTCCTTCCATTTCTAGCGAACAAGCAAGGGCAAGGAAAAGAAAAGCTTGAATATTTGGGTGAGTAATGATCCTCTTAAGCTCAAAACCTCTTCTCTAATGTTGTTTATCTCATTGAGAGCTTCATTGTGGTGATTTTAGAATTTTAAATAGCGGTGATTTGGGTGTTGATTCGAAATTGAAAGTTGAAGAATCAAGATTCTAGTTTGGCAAAGTGAAGAGGTAGGCATTTAGTGCATTTTGATGTATTACTTGTGATTTTTGGATAAGTTTGGGAAAATCTAGAAATTTGCATTAGTTATGCCAAATATTGAAAGTATGGATTTCATTGTGATTAATGTTGGGATTGGTTCAATGTGAAGATATTTGAGTATTGGATTTAGTTTGAAATGTTAGAAATGAATTGAATGAAATTTGGACATTGGTTATGTTATAGAGACCTAAGTGCACGAATGTGGTCAAAAAGGTTTTTGGGGTGTGTGAGAGGTTACTGATGTGTTCTCTAGTCAGTGCTAAGTGTGTATGAGCTTTTGGTAGAGTTTGGGAACCATTGGGTATGAATTTGGCCATCTGGTATTTTATGATGTTTTCTGCGTTTTTGGTCTCTGATGCACAACACTCGAGCAGGGGAAGATTATGCTCGAGTGTTGTGTGCATTTTCCCTTTCTGCTTTGAGTTTTTTTTGGGTTCTCTAAATGAGGCTCGAGTGCACTTCTTTGTTCTCGAGTGAGGGAAGATCATGCTCGAGTGAGCTTGGGCTTGCTCGAGTGATGGTGTGTGCCCAGAGTTGGGGTTGCTCTCGGGTCCTCACTCGCTGGTTGATGCCAAGAGTGTGCTCTGACACTCGCAAGCATAGCTATATCACCCGAGTGCTGGGTGTCATGCTCGAGTTGTAATATCCCAATTTTCGATTATGGGTTAATCATGATTATTGTGGATAATTTTGAATTTAAATTGAATTATTATGTGTTTTATGGCTATTTTGATTAATATGTCATAATTACTGAAAAATTGGAATAATGGAAATATTGGCCATAAGTGGTAATTAATGGAGAAATTAATTACTAACTAAGAGAAAATGAGATGTGTGATTAAAATAGCTAATGGAGAGATTAGATAAGTTAATTGGTGACTTATTTGGTGAGAGCCAATAGCAATTTGACATGTGGCAATAGAGGGTGTGGGGGAGAGTGCATGTGTGTAAGTCAAAATTGATTAAAATAATCAATTCTCTCTCCTTCCTCTCCTCTCTTTCGGCTGAAGTGTGGGTAGGAGGGAAGTGATGATTGCTTCTTCTTCCTTACTCCATCTCTCCATCTCTCACTCTAATCTCTCTTCTCTCTCATGGGCGCCATTGTTGAAGGCAAGGGAAGGAAGAAAGCTTGATCTTTGAGTAGGTAAATGACCTCTATTGCTCAAACTCCCTTCATTAAAGTTGATCCTTGAGTTAAGAGCAACATTTCTATGGTTGTAGTTTGTTCATTGGTTGTGGTTTGTGGCCACACGAAATTTTGGGAGGTGGTGAATCAAGAACTCCCTTTGAGAAAGTTGTTAAGGTGAGTTTAAGAAACCTTTCTATATAAGTTTTGTACCAAATGATTTAGCTTGGAAATTCTGGGAATTTGGCTTGAAATTTCGAAAATTAGGGTCTTGTGGTGTTTGAATTGTTGTTGACATGGAATTAGTGCCTTGTTAAGTGTTTTGAATGAATGGTATTGAATTGAAGCTTAAAGGTGAAGTTTGGGAACTCTATATTGGTTTTGTGCATTGGGCAAAAACAGGGCATGTAATTGGGTTTTGATTTTGGTCATTTTCAAGTCACCATTGTGTTCCTTGAGTGATTTTGTGTGGGAATGAGCTTGGTTATTGATTTTGGGTTCATTAAAATCACTTGGGGAAAAGTTGGAAAGTTGTCTAGTTTGAGCTCTGTTTTGCGCAGTAAGTTTGTATGAGCGTTTTGAATGACCTAATGGTATTGGAAAATTATGAAATTTTCCAATCTTAAAGTTCACATCCCAAGCTTCAAAATGGACATATATTTTATGTCATTTAGTTTAGTATTCTGTGAGATATGGTTGTCCAAAGTTTGGGATTGAAACAGAACTCTGTTTTGGAGTAGTGTTTAGTTTTTGGTGATTCTGTATTGGTGTAGTGATTTACAGTGATGGGCTATATTTTTCCTTGAAAGAGGACTTATATACCTTTCATTTGGCTTTGGAATCACCTCGTTTAAATTTTTCTACAATTAGTTATGGTTTTTCGAAGTTCAAGCCTTTCTAACCTGATTGTGGCTGGCCGCGGCCCAAGCCTTTCTGACCTGATTCGGGCCGCGGCCCAAGGATGGCTGGCCGCAGCCCACGGCCTTCTGACCATATTTGGGCCGCAGCCCAAGGAAGGGCTGGCCGCGGCGCACCCTTGTGTTCCAGCACTTTAAGTTTTCGAAAGGATATCTCTAACCTATTGTTTCCCAACCTTTTAGGGCTTTTATTAAAAGCATTTGTGGCCTCTTAAGGGTCAATTATGATAACCAAAATTAAGTGTTTCAAGTTAATTAAGTCTTGGAATAGAATATAACTGCTCGTCCCTAATCATGATTCTAGGATACGATATTTGCCCTCCTCGGGAGAGACCGGTGCTAGGACACGCATGGAAGGATCAAGGTAGTGACTCTTCTCTCATATTATGTATGATGTTTTGGCATGCATAACTTATCGTTGAATTTGTGAAATGTGTGCCATGGTCCATTACGGCGTGAGCAGGTCAGCGTGAGCCGTGTAGGGATTGACGGTGGTCATCTCTAGGTCGGCCGTTGAACTGCCGTCGTAATCGACATGGATATTGTGAATCCGACCCGTGGGGCGGCATTTGTGAATCTAGCCGTGGGCTGTGTGTATCTTGCCTGTATGGCTTGTGTATGAAATGCATTATATGAATCCCAGCTGTGGTGAAATGTATTGTGTGGATTGCTGTGATGCAATGCAACGTGAGCAATTCAGCGTGAGCAATCGTAAGGGATGACATGTGTCATACTAACCATTGCCGTTGTAATTGCCGTTGTAGTTGCTTGTTGTGGTTAATGATTTGCTTACATGCACTATTATTGTACATTATATGATTGATTTGTTACTACGGGGATTCCTTAGAATCTCACTCTCCCAAAAACCATGTTTTAGACAGGGCAGAAGGATCAAAGGGAAAGCGGGCGACGAAGAGCAGATAGTGCTCAGATTTAGAAGTATATTTTGGGATTATTGGTTATCATGTATATCTTTTAGATATTTTTGGGAAACAATTGTGTATAATGGGATTGGTAGTATAGTTTTGTGTAATCCCCAAGTTAAGGGTAATGAATTGTGGGCTTTGTGCCTTTGTAAATCCCTTATTTAATGAATGGAACCCGAGTGTGTCGGGAATTTGCTCTTTACTCTGATATTTGTGAATGAAATCAACTTGTACAGGCCATTTAGTATTGAAATGGGAATATGAGACCGTTATGAACAAAGTTGTAAAAGTTTTTGTAAGCCATGATTTTGGGAAGTTTGATTTTGTTTAAGTCCTAAAATCATCTAAGGTCTCTAATCCTACATCAATTATATGTTTATGAACTAAATCTCGGCCTTAATCGTGAAGGGGGTTACACGAGTGAGCTGGTGCCTCTGGTGTGGTTTGTGCTCTCGGGTCGTCACTCATGGTGTTGCACTCTCGGGGACTCGAGCATATTTGGAGCCATCACTCAAGTGTAGAGCTTGGTGCTCGAGTGTTGTGAGCACTACTTGGCTGAGAAGGTTGCTCTCTGTCAAGCACTCATGGGTGAGAGTAGCTCTCACCAGAGCACAAGTCTCTCATCACTCGAGTGAGGTCATCTTCAGTCGCGTGATGCTGTCAGAAATCGGTGTTGTGCCTTTGAAAAAGGGGTCTTTGGGGTAGTTTCTTCCAACCCTTTAGGCATAGGTTTAGGCCTCTAATAGTCACCTAAGGAGTCCTAAATGATAATCAACTAAGTATATTATGAAATTAAGAACTTGGAAAAGAGTTTGATCGGTTGTCCCTACTTTGGTTATAGGATTTGATATCTGTATCCTCGTGAGGCCACGTTGCCAGAGCCAGTCAGGAAAGATACAAGTAATGACTCTTTCATTATACCTTATGTGATACATTGTATGTGTGCTATATCATTGTGATGTGATGATTTCGTATGTTGCAAGATATGTGGAATTATGTATGCACCGCTATACCAATAGTCCCTGAGTCGCTAACAACGGTTCAGGTAAGGGCTGTGTGCCTTTTCGACAGTAAAAGGGGATGAGGTTAGGGTGTGTTATATGTGATTATTTAGGCCGAAAGGCTAATTGCGAGCCGAAAGGCTAATTGCGAGCCGAAAGGCTAATTGTGGGCCGAAAGGCTATATGTGAGCCGTAGGCTATTTGTATGCATTGCCATGCTAATAGTCCCTGAGTCGCTAACAACAGTTCGGGTTAGGATGGTGTGCCTTCCCAGCGGTAAAAGGGGATGAGGGTGGAGTGTGATAGTATTGCTGCTGTTATGAGATGATTTGTTTACATGCTATGTGATTACGTGTGGTATGAATGATTTGTTACTACTGGGATTCTTTAGAATTTCACTCTTTCCAAATGACTAACCTTTTCAGACAGGGCGAGTGACTCGAAAGGGAAGCGGACAACCAGGAGTAGTTAAGATTACTCTAAGACTTTAGTGGTAGTTGGTTATCTTTATTTTGGTTGTGGGATTACGAAGTGTATATGAGATGTAAATGAATATTTTGGATATGTAATCCCCATTGTTGGGAAACTGTAAACCCATTATATGTATGTAAGTAACCTGGGGTTTGCCGGTATATTAGTTTCCACACTCTGATATTTATTATGTGATTTGATTTCTCAAGTAATTATATTCGAAGGTGAATGTGAGACCAAGAATAATTATATTTTGAACTAGTTTTCTAAATACCCCATCCCGCGTTAAGGGATTATAAATTGTTGATTTCATTTTATTGGCCTCTATTTCACTTAAATTTCGTAATCCGGATGTAATTACGGTGAGGGGGTTACACCCCATACATCAAAGAGCTTCCCGTCCATTGGCATCTGTCATAGGTTGTCACAATTCTGTGGGCATCCTTGAAAAGTATAGGCTAGTAAAATCCTAATTGAATGACTTTAGTATCTATTCTATTTGCTCCAAAATGACCACCATATGGGGATGAATGGAAGTGATTTAAGATGCTGGCCATTTCTTCTTCAAGAACACACCACCTGATAATTTGATCTGGGCATTGTTTATTAAGAACAGATCCTCCCAAAAGTAATGCCTTACATCTGCCAGAAACTTCTTCTTTTGCACTTTAGAAAGTTCATAAAGAATTACTCTCCTTGCCAAGTAATTTACAAAATCAGCGTACCAATGGGTGGGTTGTGATTGCATGACAAAGAGTTGCTCATCTGGGAAATACTCTTTGATTGGTAATTCTCTCTTTTGTTTAGATGGTTCTAACCGAGAAAGATGATTTGCAATGAGATTCTCAATTCCTTTTTTCTCTTTGATCTCTAGGTCAAATTCTTATAACAGAAGCACCCATCTGATCAATATGGGCTTAACATCTTTCTTCTCAACAAGTATTTGATTGTTGAGTGGTCTATCCAAACAATAACCTTTGACCCGATCGAGTAAGCTCTAAATTTGTCGAATCAAACACTACTGCCAACAGCTCCTTTTTTGTTGTTTCATAATTCAGCTGTGCGTCTGGGAGTGTCTTGCTAGCATAATAGATGGCATGAAAGACCTTATCTCTTCTTTGGCCTAAAATAGCTCCAACTGCATAATCACTTGCATCACACATCATTTCGAATGGAAGGTTCCAATCTGGAGATATGATAATTAGCGCAGAAGTCAAGGGACTTCTTAGAGTTTGGAAGGCTGATAAGCATTCCTTATTAAACACAAAAGGAGTGTTGCAAAGTGGCTTTGTGATTTTTGAGAAGTCCTTGATGAATCTTCTATAGAAGCCTGCATGTCCTTGAAAAATTCGAATGCCCTTGATTGAGGAGGGAGGTGGTAACTTTTCAATATTTTCAATCTTAGCTCGATCCACTTCAATGCCTCGATCAGATACCTTGTGACCCAGTACAATTCCTTCTTTCACCATGAAATGACATTTTTCCCAATTTAGAACCAAGTTTGTCTCCACTCAACATTGCAAGACTTTTGCAAGATTTGAAAGATAGAGATCAAATGATTCTCCAAAAATTGAAAAATCATCTATAAACGCCTCAATAAACCTTTACACCATGTCTAAGAAGATTGCCTTCATTCTCCTTTGAAATATTGCTGGAACATTACATAGACTAAATGGCATCTTCCTGAAAGCAAAGGTACCATATGGACATGTAAAGTTCTTTTCTCTTGATCCTCCGTGTAATTTTTAATTTGATTATATCCAGTGTACCCGTCTAGGAAACAAAAATAGGCTTCCCAACTAGTCTGTCAAGCATCTGGTCTACAAATGGCAGAGGGAAGTGATCTTTTTTGGTTGCTTTATTGAGCTTTCTGTAGTCAATGCATACTCTCCATCCAGTCACTATTCATTATGGAATCAATTCATTTTTCTCATTAGGCACCACTGTCTTTCCACCTTTCTTTGGCACAACTTGAACTGGACTTACCTATTAACTATCAGAGATTGGTTAGATTATGTAGCATCCAGCCACTTTATTACCTCTTTTCTCACCACCTCCTTCATATTCGGATTGAGTCTTCTTTGGTGCTCGACTAATGGCTTGTAGTTGTCCTCTAACAAGATCTTATGCGTATAAATTGAAGGACTAATCCCTCTTATATCAGCTATTGACCATCCAAATGGTGTTTTATACTCCCTTAGAATTCTTAATAACTTTTCTTCTTATTTAGGAGTAAGAGCTGCATAGATGATTACTGGTAATGTTGAATTTTCTCCCAGATAAGCATACTTCAAGTGGGATGGTAGTGCTTTCAACTCCAATATTGGTGGTTTCTCCATTGATGGTAAAGGCTTACTCGGTCTTTCCCCCAAAACTTCAAATAGTTTCTTAATAAAAATTAGGGAATTTGCTTCCAGGTACCTAATCTACTCTAAGACTTCAAGATTAGTAGATTTTGATACATCTACCATTCCCATTGCTAATGGTTGATCCATGCAAATTTTGTCCATCACGTCATTTGTGCAGTTGGTCAATATATATACTCTGTAACAAGTATTACCTTCATCTGGAAAGGACAAAAAGCCTTGAAGATGTTGAAGGATACTTGATTATCTTGAACTCGCAAGGTTAACCTCCCCTGTTGTACATCTATTAATGTTCTCCCAGTTGCTAGGAACGATCTCCCAAGAATGATAGGAAATATTAGTTTGTCCACCTTCACCAAAACATCTTCTAAGACACCCCTAGATGTTTTATTGATCGGTCAGCTAAAAGTAATGAAACTACGATCAACTTCACCTCTCTAAGACCGAGTTTCTTGTAGACAAATAAAGGCATGAGGTTTAAATTTATTCCAAGGTCACAAAGTGCCTTTTCAAAGTGACATTGACCTATAGTGCAATATATGTAGAAGCTTCCTGGATCTTTCAACTTTGGTGGTAACTTCTTTTGTAAAATAGCACTGCACTCTTCAGTAAGTGCAACTGTCTCAAATTCCTCAAACTTACACTTATTTGAGAGAATGTCCTTCATGAATTTTGCATAACTGGGCATTTGGGCAAAAGCATATGCAAAAGGAATGTTGATATGTAACTTTTTAAAAACCTCTAGAAACTTGCCAAATTGCTTGTCTAGCTTTACCTTTGTGAGTCTTTGAAGGTATGGAACTGGTGGAATATATAGTAGTGGATTATCTGGAAAGCTTATTTTCCTAGTATCACATTATCGTCCTTCGATTTTTATACCTCTTCCTTCTATTCTTCTCTTCTTTCTTTCTTTTCTCCTTCATTCTTCTTTTTAATAATAGGATCTTTCAATTCTTTTCCACTTCTTAGTACGACAGCCTTCACATGCTCCCTTGGGTTTCTTTTAGTGTCACTTGGTAGAGTTTCTGGCTGCTTGGAATTTAACATATTTGCAATTTGGCCCATCCGGATCTCCAAGTTCTGTATTGAGGCTTCTTGGTTTTTGAGTGTTACATTAGTTCTAGCCATGAATTGAGATATATTCATGGTTAGTTGAACCAGTGACTCTTCCACATTCACTTTCTATTGTGGTGGATTTGGTTGTTGAAGAGCTTGTTGCTGATAGTTCCCTTGTATTTTGAATGCATTTTAATTGTTCCTCCAACTAAAGTTTGGATGATTTCATCAACTTGGATTGTAGGTGTTTGTGAATAAGTCATTCCTTTGATTTCCAACATAATGAGCTTACTCCAGCATGAATGAGTGTCCTTCTTGATATTGCATGCTCATATAAGGTCCTCCACATCGACCACAGGCTTTAGTAGGAGTGCTGATTACATTTACTTGGTTTGTCAATGATCCTAATTGCTTGGATATAGATGCAACTTGAGAAGCAAAGTCAAAAGGACATCTAGTTCGTGCACTTCAAGTGCTTTCTTAGAAATAATATGTTCAGAAGGCCATTGGTATGCATTAGCTGCCATTTTCTTAAGTAGATTGTAAGCATCATCTATATTTTTTCCCATTAAAGATCCTTCAACTGTAGCATCTACAAGAATTCTAGAGATGTGCGTCATCCAACTATAGAAAGTCAGTAGTTGCCACTAATTTGGTAACCCATGATGAAGCCATCTCTTTAAGAACTCCTTGTATCTTTCCCATACTTTATAGATGCTTTCTTGTTCATACTGGGTAAATGAGGCAATTTCATTCCTCAATTTATCAATTTTTGCTGAAGAAAAGTATTTCTCCAAAAATTTATGCACCATGAGATCCCATATAGTTATGCTTCCCACTGGTAGTGATTGTAACTGGCTCTTAGCCTTATCCTTGAGTGACAAAGGGAAAAGTCTAAGTCTAATAGCATCATCAATAACATGCTTGAATGTGTCACAGATTTATAGGAAGTTGGCTATATATTCATTAGGATCTTTTGTTGGTAAACCACCAAACTGATTTGCTTGCATTATATGGATAATTGCAGGCTTGATTTCAAAGTTGTTAGCTGCTACTGACCATCTTCTGATTCTAGAATTCATCCTCATGACTATTGGTGTTGCATGTCATGGAGTGTTTTGGTATATGTTGTTTCTCCCTCTGAATTCGCCATCATATTGCTTAGAATTAAAGTAGACTGCTTTCGAACTCTTCAATTTCTTTGACTAGTTCTTTCAATCACAAAATCAAGAGGTTGTAGTTCAGTCTCCTTCGATCTGGTCATACACTAAGCAGAACCTTAAAATAAACACAAAACACAAAAAAAAACAAATATAATATAAAGACCAAATTAGTATTAAAATTACTTGGTATTGATATTAATGAAAAAAATCCTCGACAATAGTGTCAAAAACTTGTTATGAGTGTAAATGGTTTATTAAAAAGTGCAAGTGTACATTATCATAAACAGGTAATATTGAAGTAAGTAAAGTATCGTTCCCTTGAGTATTGATCACTAAGTACCAAAATGAGTAATTTTAACTTTATTTAGTCGATCGATTAGTTGGTGATTGAAATTTACAAAATAAAAAGTGATTAAATATGAATGCAAATGATATGAAACAACTATGAGAAAAAGTCCTAGGGATCATATTTCACTTAACAAATTCTGAATTGAATCACCTCTATATTCCAGTCCAATTTACTCCACATGATTGATAGTCGAGTTTCCCTCATGTAATTACTAGCCTCTTCCAAGGTCAAGCAATTCTATAATTCATTACTAATCCAATATATTCTGATATGAATTCAAGCAATTAATCAGGCATTAAGATTTGTAGAACTTATTAAGACTACATAAATCATATGAATATATTACTATTTCATATGCAAGTTATGATTTTAATTATAGGAACTACACACATGCATCTCCTTCTGGTCTCAACATGCATATGGAAATCATTTAAAAGATGGCCAATCAATCAAAAGCATTAAGAATAATAATAATTAAAACTCAATCATGAACGAAAAATTAACACTAGATTTAATAAGTTAAGATTCAATCCGTCATTAGTAAGCTACATAATCACCCTAGGAAAATAGAAATTTAGCTTATGATGCAATTAAAAAAACCACAATAAATTGAGAACTTCATAAATATTGCATAAAACTTGAATATTAAATTTTAAAACATAAATATGCAACTAAAAGATGCATGGAAATGGAGAAAATCTAGCCGTCCCTTTATGAAGTAAAAACTTCCATGTAGGTGGCAACCTATGCCATCTATAAAGGATGACTACCTAAGCCTTCTATGTAGGAGGCATGCAAGAAGCAAATACAATGTATGAAATTAACTCTAAAATGGTGTATGTGGAGAGGAGAGGAAAGAAATGGATATGAAATGGTGTGTGTCAAATGGGAAGGAGAGGATGACTATATATAGGGAAGAGTAGAGTAGGTGAAATGGTAGATGAAGTAGTAGGTAAAGTAGTAGGTGAAAGGGAAGATTAAGTGGTAGGTAAAATGTGATAGATTGAATGGTTGGTGGAATTTTACATTTTCATCTTCATGAAAGTTGTAGCTCTAGATCTTAGCTTGAAGACACAATTGGAAACTCCTCATTTCAATATTTGTAGCTCTAGTTATGGTCAAATTAGTGGGCATACGTCAGACTTGAATAAATTCTCGTCCTCAACTTCCAAGCAAAATTTATAGCTCTTGGAGATAGAGCTGGGGTTTGATCTTAACATAAAAGTTGTAGAGCTCTTTCTTTGCTTTTTATCCATATAAAGAATGTCCCAATCCGACATCTAGAGCTCCAGATATTGCTTGAAAATTGAAAAAGGGTTTAATTTAGTGTTTTTTCTAGAAATTCTATTTTATGCCCAAATCATTATTTATTTATCAATTACATCCAAATTCATTAAATTGAGCTGAAATATCATCCACAAAATTATCATGTAAGGGAAAGTAAATATACAAATATTTTACTTATCAATATAGGAGCTAGATAATAATAGAGAGTGTTTGGGTCGAGGTAGACAGCTCATAACATTAGTATGTTGGCATTGTTATTATGTATATTCTCTTTTTTGAATGCTTTAATATTTATAGTTGAGTTGTTGTAGATGATTGTTGTAAGCATTCGTCTATTAGAGTCCCATTGCTTCATTTGACCACTCTTCATATTTGAAAAAACTAGCTGTTACATTTGATGGATGCTTCGTTCCTATAAGGTAGCTTTTCTTCTCTTCATATGATCTTTTCATTGTTTTCCTCGAGAAATACTTTAAATGCTTATACAATGAAGTGTTAGAGTGATTAGAAGTAAGAAGAATGAGTTACACAATCATTCCAATGAATTTTAAAAGTTACGAAGCGTGCTCTATTTTTGGGATTCTGCATCATTCGAGTGTTTAAGTACTCACTTGAGTGATTTCAAAATCACTCGAGTAATTTTGGGATCACTCGAGTGATTTCCCAAATTACTCGAGTGATCCTATTTGGAAGATCACAAACTTTCAAACCATAGATAGCTTTGCACAGAGGTCAACTTCTAGTGGCATAACTCTTCGACTGTAACTCTAAATTTAGCAAATATCCTATCCCTTGAAAGATCTTTAAGTCTACTTTTCACAGTAACTAGAGTTATTCCCAAATAAATTGAATTCCAAAAGTTATAATCCAATTTGTAACATCTGATCTGGTCAGTGTTTGAAATTTCAGTGTCCACTTTCAAAGAGCATACCTCTTTGCAAATAACTCCAAATATGACAAATGACCTATTACCAGAAAGCTCTTCCAGTCTAGTTTTATATGCCATAAGTTTCATCTCAATTGAATTTGTGGTTTTAGAGATATATTAAAAATACTAGACCTATTCTGAAATACAACATTGATTCTGAGTATCATTTTTCAAAAGTCATATCTCCTCCATCTAAGCTTCTTTTAACTTGAACTTGGTGTCAAAATGACGCATTGGAAGTCTAGTTTCATATGAATAGATTTTAACTTAATCGGAGTTATGGTTTGAGAGATATGGCCAAATTACTGAACCTGACTTGTGCTAAATGAAAACAATACACAACAAAGTATGCTGAAATTCACTCGAGTGAATTAAAGGTCTAATTACATAATTAGAATAGTTAAAGAATCAATTCTTGTCCAGCCGGGAAAAGAATATTTTTTTCCTTTTTTCGTGAAAATCAATTGAAAAACATCACAAAGATTATAACTTTTTACACATTGGATGTGTTCAAGTTGCCTTTAAACCCCTTTTCTGTAAAGGATTAAATGTGTCAAGTCTAGTTTGCACCTTGGACATTATACATTGCACTTTTGTTGACTTTCTGTTGGCGGCAGCAGAAGTTAGTCTGTATAATAGACCTGTTTACTTTAACTGCTATCCAGATAGGATGGTAGTTTTAAAGGATGAACATGTCCTTGAAGCCCTTAAATTTAAAATCAAATTAAACGGTTCAAACATGAAACTAGGATCTATACCTATTACCCTAATATATAGGATATAGTATAAGGTCTTAAACTCATCCATTTTAATGTTACAAATTCCTCCAGATAACGGCCAAACCATAGTCTTCTTAATAGACCATGCTAATACAAACCTGACCATTCCAAAAACAATTATGCGGAAAGATGTTGACTTACCTGATGACTGGACTATAGAAAATGCCACTCAGCCTACTCCCAAACCCATACATCATATAAGCAGTATAATCTATAAAGTGATCAGCCTTGGTGCTGTCTTTCTCTCTTCTGAGAGTCTCTTAGGGTTTTCTCCTCTCCTTCCTTTTCAAGGTATCTTAGCTCTATGCTGGTTTATTTTCTTTTATCCTCTGAAAATCAATAAAGTTTTTAGTTTATTTGGGAGTTCTGAGTAAGTAATTTTCTTAGAGAGTTTTAAATAGAAAAACAGAGAGTACAAATCACAGAGTGAATGTCACAGTGGTTTTATGATAGAAATGTCTGACACTGTAAATCAAGACCTCAGTATTGAATGGTCGAGGGAGAAGCTAAGGGTAATGATGAAAAAAGTTTTGTGGGACGTGTTATATTGAAGACTAGACTTGGAGTAGGAGTAGTTCAAGAAAATGTTATTGTAGCTTGGAAAGTAAAAGAAGATCAAATGGAGGTGTCTAATATTGGTACCAACTACTTTACCTTTGATTTCAAAAAAGTAGAGGATGCTAGAAGGGTGTTATCGAAAAACCTGTGGGTGGTGAGGCACAACGTTGTGGCGCTTCAACATAGATAGGCTTATCTCAGTGATTGTGAGATCCAAATTAATAGCTTCCTCTTTTGGATCTAGTTACATAATATGCCCCCAGAAGGTAGGAGTATTTCAAACTATCGTCACTTGCATCTAAGGTGGGAAAATCATAGAAATAGAGGATTCGGCGAAGGTGAAGATTAAAATCATAAGTTTTAGGAGGGTGCGGGTGGAGATTAATATTGAAGAACTATTAGTTCCTAGATTTTACATTGAGCATCTTGTGAAAAATACTTGCAGCAAGAAAACAATGTGGATTCAGGTTAAGTATGAAAGATTATCTAGATTCTGTTATGTTTGTGGCAGACTAGGGCATAAAGCGAAAGGGTGTGATATAGATGTTAATGGAATTGGTAGGAGTAATGATGAAAAGGGAAGGTTTAATGCAATATGTGTGCTTTGCCATTCAAGTCGAGCTCTACATCGATAGAATAGATGACCAGTAGTCAAACCGCCGAGAGCAAGGTGGAGCATAGGGAACATGGAAAGTTTAATTGCATGCATGGGGAAGGAGTGGATGTTGAGTCAACCGAGGTAGTTGGGGAATATTCCCAAAGTAACAGTGACACTTTCTTAGTTGAAAATATTTAGTCTTCCATAAATGAGAATGTGCCAATTGATGGAACAATTGGAGAGGAACAAAGGGGAAGTCGGTCCAAACCACAACATGTGCACAAGAAGATTGAAATGATGAAATAAAGGCAATCAGATAGAGAGCTAATAGCTGGGTAGGGCTAAATTGGCACAAAGTTATAGTTTTTGAAATTAAAATAAGGGAATTCTCTTTCTGAATGGGCTAAACTGTTTTGGACCCAAAATACACAGCCCAACAAAATCCTAATTCGGGTATGGACATAGTAGAGCTAAACGAAGTTGAGGAAGAGGCCCAACCAAATAATTGTGCTAATTAATATGGAGAAGAAGTGGGTGTGCTGGCAATGCAAGTGGAATGGGTAAATTTGAATAAGGTTGCGGACGAAAGTTGGATGTCTTCGTTAGCGAAAAGGAAAAAATTGGATTCACAAAAATCCCTTGGTTTTGCGGAAGAAAAGCAGCAGGCTGAAAGGTATTTGTAGAGAGTGGCCGAAAGGGAAAGGATTGCCTGTCGCAGTGCTTTATTCATTAACGATACAACAGAACCAAGTTCGGGTGACAAGGTAAATATGAATTCATCTGATAATATATTGATTTTCTCCCATGGGTTCTTGGATCAATGATCTAGAGAGCAAGGGAAAGCTTAAAAGGTATTATTTTAAGGTAAGAGTTCATCTTTGGTTAATGAAAGGGGTAGTGACTGGCCTTCTCTAGTCACCAAGGAATCATGATCCTTTCCTGGAACTATCGGGTTCTAGGAACCACCTCGACAGTTTGGAATCTAAGGTTCCAGTGCCTGAAATTTAAACCTTTGATTATCCTTTTATCAGAAACAAAAATGCAGCGGGATAGAATTGAAAAGATTAGAAGGAAATTGGGTTTGATTCTGGCATATTTTGACCCTATAGGAAGATCGAGGGGGTTAGCTTTGTGGACTAAAGATGAGGTGGAATTGGATATAAGTGTGGTGAGTAGATTTATTATACATGTTGAAAAAATGTTGATTGATGGGAAAAACTTTGGTTCTATGGCCTTCATATATGGACCGGTGATTATCTTCTAAAAAGATGATAGTGGTTGAATTTAACCAATCTCAAACCTACCTCCCATATTACTTGGTTAGTAATTGGAGACTTCAATTCTTTATTGTATAAATCGAATAAGGAAGGTGGGTGCCGAGTCCCAGAATGAGATTTTGAGATCTTCAGAGAATTTATGTCTGTATATGAGTTACTAGAACTGGAAACCAAGGGAAGTCGGTTTACTTGGATGAATATGAGAGATGGTGAAGGACTTATAAAGGAATGTTTAGATAGGGTAGTCATAAATGGTATATAGAGGAGTTCATATCCAAGGGGGTTATGTCAAGTTTTGAAATTTGATGGATCTAACCATACCCCTCTTTTGTTTCATTTCAAGTATAAAGATGGGATTTCTCCAAAACCTTTCTATTTTGATCAGAGATGGCTTCAACATCCTGATTTTGAGCAACTCATGCAATCAAATTGAGAAGCAGGAAATGTCAGAGTCAAGATTGAAGATGTTGCTGATAATTTGAAAACCTTTAGTTCAATCTTACAAAACTGGAGCAGAAAAGAATTTAGGAGCCAATTTCTATTGGTCAAGAAATTAATGAAGCAGATTAATGATTGTATATCAAGGGCATGTAATGATAATTTGATTAAGGAGCTATCAGTTTTAAAGAAGCAATTGGAGGATGCATGAAAGCAAGAGGAACTTTATTGGGCACAAAGTTTAAGGGTTTAGGGGCTGAAGTGTGGTGACCAAAACACAAAATTCTTCCATCTTTCCACAATAATGAGAAGATGTAGAAACAAGATTGACAGACTAAAAAGTGATGATGACCGGTAGATTGAAGAAGAAGAAGAAGCTATTGGCCAATATTTTAATAGCTTTTACTCAGAATTGTTTGAATCCTCAGGTCCTAGAGATTTCATAGATATATTACAATATATTGAACTGTGTGTTTCCATTGATGATAATGACATGCTGATGAGGACTATTACTAAAGAAAAAGTTTAAGAAGTAGTGTTTGGTCTTGAAGGGACAAAGGCACCAGGGTCGGATGGTTTCACTAGTAGCTTCTGTAAAAAAAACTGGCAAATCATTGGTGATCAGGTATGCAATTTAGTTACCAACTTTTTTGAATCTAGCTTCTTATTAAGTGTCATTAATAAAACAGATCAGGTTCTGATCCCCAAAACTGAAAGAGCATAATCTGTTAATGATTATAGGCCCATTAGTTTATGTAATTTTGCCTACAAAATTTTTTCCAAGATCATGGCAAACAGGTTTAAACCACTTCTTGATGGGCTCATTTCTGAGTGTCAAAGGGCTTTTATGGTAGGAAGACTTTTTGAGGACAACATTATTCTTGTCCATGGAGCCTTTCGTCGTTTGGAACATAAAAAAACACACTTAGAAATGGATACTAAACAAGATATGAATAAGGCTTATGATCATGTGGAATGGGATTTTCTGGTTTCTTTAATGCTAAAAATGGGTTTTTCCAATAGTTTTGAAAGGATACTATGGTGTATATCTTCTGTCCATTTTTCTATCATGCTCTCTGGAAAAAGAATGTTAGAAGTGGGTCCTAAAAGAGGTCTACGCCAATGATATCCTCTATAATGATATTTGTTTATTTTGGTAAGCAATGCTCTATCGGTCATAATTGATAAGTGGTAAGCTAGAGGGCTAATTCAAGAGATCAAAATAGCACGTTCTTGTCCAGAGTTAACCCTTTGTTTATTTGGGAATGATTCTGTATTTTTCTTGAAGGCAGATATTGACAATTGTAGAAACTTGCAACATATTTTGAATACATATTGTCATGCTTTAGGACAGTTGATTAATATTAGGAAATCATGTTTATTTTCTCTTATCAAGTACCGGCCTTACTAAGAGAGGAAATTGGACACATTTTTCAGATTGCAACAGTGGATGCTCCTGGAAGCTATTTAGGGTTGCCAATCATCTGGGGAAGATCCAAGCAACATGCTCTGGACTTTGTAATTGATAGAGTCAAGAAGAAAATGCTAGGATGCTAACGGAGTTTTTTATCAGATGCAAGAAGGGAGGTACTGATTAAAGCTATGGCTAATTCCATTCCGATATATTCTATGTTCTGCTTCTTATTCCCAAAATCTGTTCTGGCTAAATTGAATAGTTTTGTAAGTAGATTTTGGTGGAAAGGTTCTGTTAATGAATAGAAAATTCATTGGGTTTCACAACATACTTTAAGGAAGCCAAAGGAGGAAGGAGGAATGGGTTTTAGAGATTTTGAAGCTTTTAATCTTGCTCTGTTGGCTAAGTTGGGGTAGCGCATTTTGTAGGAACCTGATCAGTTATGGGCTCGAGTTATGAAGAGAAAATACTTCCCAAGAACTAGCTTTATGGAAGCAAAGCAAGGAAGCTCATCCTCATGGTTGTGGCACAGTATTTGTGTAGGAAGGAAATTACTTGAAGGCAACTTGGCAATAAGTGTGGGAAATGGTCTAAACACTAGAGTGTGGAATGACCTGTGGATTCATAATCTACCTAGTAATAAATTGGTTGCTCGATGCCCTTTTCTTTCTTTTTCTGCTCTTAAAGTCAATGACTTATTGAATCAAACTGGGTAGGACTTATCTCTAATAAGTGATTTTATTTCTGACGAGGAGGCCAATGCAATCAAAAGTATGCCTTAGAGTTTAAACAATAGAGCTTATAAATGGATTTGGATTAAAGGTTCTAAAATTGCATATTCTGTTAAGAATGGATATAAATGGTTATGACTTCTAATCCAGGTACAAGTGGACTTAATGCAACTACAATGAATGGAAGTAATTTTAATATTTAGAAATTTGTGTGCAAATTAAAAGTGCCGTATAAAATTTAAACTTTCATGTGGAGAATCCTCTCAAATGCACTTCCATCCATGTTGAATTTGGAAAAAAGAAATTGTGTGGGTCTAATAAATGTCCAATTTGTATGTAAGAAAGTGAATTATTATCACATTTATTGTTAAAATGTGAGTAGACACAAAGAGTCTGGTTTGGGAGTACTTTTGCTCTTCATACTTATTGGTATCAACATAATGACTTGAGAAGTTGGCTTAGTGATCTTTTTGTTCTCCCATCTATGTCTGATTATGAAAAAGCTTATATTGCAGTTATCCTATGGCATATATGGAAAACAAGATGTAACTTTGTATATCAACAGCGACGACCTGATCCGATGTACATCTTGAGGCAAGCAAGAATTATTCTTGGGGAATTATGACACGCTAACAATGGGAGCTCTAGTTCATCATACAAAATTCAGTTAATATGGACAATTCAGCTCACGTAATGAAGTGGAATCCTCCAGAAGGAAATTTTTTGAAGGTAAATATTGATTGTGCTTTTTCTAAGAATGAAAGTATGGCGGCAGGGGCTTTTGTAGTATGAGATTCTAATGGCTATGTTTTAGATGGAAAAGCACAAGTGCTTAAGGCAACATCAGTCTTTATGGTTGAGGCTTTAGCAATGTGGTTAGCATTATGTTATATTCGGGATAATGATCTTGATGATGTGATAATAGAATCAGATAATCAACATCTCATTCAATGTGTGCAAAAAAAGGCTTCATCTTTGGATTAGGAAAGTCTTAATGTTATTGAAAATATCCCTTTTATAAGGAACTCATGCAAAGTCCTATGTTTCAGATGGATTCCAAGAGAGGCTAATGGAGTTGCTGATTGGGTGGCTCGTGCTTCACTGCATGGTCTGTGTCTAGATAATTGGACTTGGAGACCTCCTACACAATTGCAAGTTTTATTGGAGAAGGATTTGAAATCTCAAACTAAGAATTCTGGCATTGGCTAGTTTGTTTTTGTTTTCTATAATGTTTATTCAATTTTATGTTTTTTCATGTTGTTATGGTGGACTTCGTTAGGTTTCTTGTTTTCCTTGTACTTTACTTTATTATGAAATGAATTAAGTTCTTCTGCTGGCAGAAAAAGATAAGCAAAATCATTCACACATCAGATGGTATTGTCAAATTATCTTTTGACAGACAAAGAAAATCTTCACTCATACTAGCAGAACTGAGCCTTCATTCTATGCAGACTGCAGGTATGTTAGAACAAAGTCATCAAGATATTCTTGTTCTTTATTACCAAAAATACCATATGTCACCTATATGCCAGCACCTACCACTCCAATGGTAGCCCTACAACCAACCACAAACATTTCAATTCATGAAGTTTACAATTCTTCAAATATCTCTCAAACAAGTTATGAAAAGGATGAAGACTTAAGATCAATTGAGTCTCTAACCAATTCATCTTTAGGGGAACTAGGGGAACCCTATATTATAAACGTTTTAGAAAATATTTTCCAAATTGACAAATAAACTTTGCAAATGGAATTTTACTCTAAAAAATATACCCTTAAGAGAAACTGAATTTTAGAAAACATCAAAGGATCTGTTAGAAAGGAAATTCAGGAAAAATTCTACAAATTCCTTGAAAAGGTACAAGATAATATTATGTTTTTAACTAGTTTGATGCTTATGCTCAAGATCAAATATCCTACTATTCAAACTATTAATATGATGAAAAAACAATGGAAAAGTTCTGAAGGTGAAACTATTTCTTCTGAGTTTCTTCCACCAAAACCTGTGTAGATACCACTAAGAATAGATGACAAAGGTCAACCTGTTCTGGTCACACCTTTTAAATTCAAACATATTGAAAGCCCATTGATTCAAGGGATATTAAAACTATTGTTGAGCAAAACAATTACACAAATCAATAGCTTCAAGTAGTGGGTGATTATTTTGCTAAAACACCAATTTCTTCAAACAAAGTCGAAACTAGGATTGAAACACCACTTTTTAAACCTTTTAAAATCAACCCCAAACTTAAGTCATATTTTCAAACTAAAACTCGAAATGATTTACTAAAAAAGGTTGAATGACAAATTAGCCAAATACAAACTACAACTATCCCTGAGACACCTCAATCGTCAGCCTCCAAAACTAAAGATGTAATAACGTTTGAGAAAACTTCCCAAACCGAAGAAATTGACCGAACCATTCTGAGTCTCAACTCCAGATCAACCACCAATACTAGAAAAAGCCTTCAAAACTCTATTACCATAGTGCAAGCGTGATGCATGCTTCTGTCGCTAAAGCAATCAATTAATAACTAGGACAACCTACTAATGCAATATAGTGGCAACCTAGGTCATTCTCCCAAGGAGCAATATGTGGGTTTTCTCTAGAATTGAATTTAGGTGATAAAAAAAATGCAATGGAATGAACCTAAACTAAAATGCAAGACTCCACTACCTAAATGCAAAATGTAAAAGACTCTAAAACCTATATGAGAATGAAACTAACCTAAATAATGAACATGCAATTTTTGGGGTTTTTCTTATGAGAGGGAAATTAAAATCCTAAGGAAAAGAAATAAACTAATATCTAAGAAAATCAACAAAGGTTAGTTCAGTTATGATGGTGAAGGAGACAACTTAGGATTCACATGGATTTAGCTTTCTTAGCCATTTAATTTATTAGACCAAAGGGAGATTCATGAAAAATTGGAATTAATAAATTTAATTACCTAATCAAGACATGGGAAACCCTCATGCTCAATAACACCTAATCCACTAGAAAACTCATAATAGAAAAAATGTTGGTTAATTAAATCCATTAAAAACCAATCACAATTGCTTAAGATATTTTGGAAATTATGTTTACAATTGCCTAATTAAACAATTCGACAATTAATCACCTAATTAAACAATCAAGAGATTACAAATTGACAATTAAATTAATAATAAAAACTCAATTAATAATTTAATCGGCAATCAAAGGTTTGCAAACAAAAATCCCAATAATCAAGTAAAACAAATCAAATTCAAAATATCAATTCAATCCAAATAAAAAATAAGTCTACAATCTAAAACTAGATTGTTCTCAATTAACACAACCCAAAATTATTTAAAACTAAACAATCTCAAGTCTTGAATCAAAAAGATAAAAGAAAGACACTCCCTTGTAGTCTTCAAGTGTAAGCTCCTAGGCTCTAGCTTCCTCCATGCTCCTCCCAAGTTGCCTCCCAAGAGACTTAAGCTTCCATGGATTTCATCCTACCTCCAAACTCCGAACAAGAAGTCACAGCCATCAAAGGAGAAGTACTCGTTGATGTTTGATAAATGGCCGAGGGTCCCATATGGAGAAATAATAGAAACTGAATGTCAAACTCTCGGATTAGTGCGGTGAGGTCAAGGTGTGAATAAGGGAGGAATAAATGAAATTGGTAAATGGAAAAGACGTAGCAGCAATTCGAGTAGCAGCCTCGTTCCTTGACTGTGCGTCTCGGCCTCCGCGTGATCTCTCCCCTCTGGTATGTGACGGTTAGGGTAACTAAAATGGGAAGAAGAGAGCCTTTTGGGTATCAACTTGAGCCCATTAAAATTTAAGAAGCCCAATAATATTCAACCATCAGATTCTATTTTAGCTTCCAAGAAAAATTCTGCACCGTAGGATCTTTCAATCTGCTTTTTTTTGCCTTGCAAGAATCAAATAAAATCGTGATTTATCATATAATTGGAAATATTTTTCAATCACAATATAACAATTAAGATATTAACTTTTTGAGCCCAATAATATCATAAGCAATTCAGATTTATATTATTTCCCAAAATTGGCTAATTATCCAAATATTATCTAATAAATCTAAATTAGCCTAAAATAATTCCCAAAATAAATGTATAAGGTGGGATAAAATATAATAAATTTGGGATTTATCAACTCCCCCACACTTATCATTTGCACTCCTGGGCAAAACAAATCAAGACCAAGGGAGTATAACAAGACAAAATAAAACAAAACTTCAAAAGTGAATGTTCCAATCACAAGTAAAAAGTAAACAAAAGCATTTCAACACCTCTTTTATCCAAGTGATTTTCTCATGACTCAAGAAAACAAACTTTATGGAAATTTACTTGACAAAGGAATATCTAAGCTAGAAATCCCTCACCAAGGATATGTGTATGTCTCTCATCACTCAAAAGTGTATAGGCTTGTGTTTACACTCAAATCCACCCTATCCAGTACTCTTTCCATAGGCTTGACAAGGATCTAAGTTCTCCACCACTAGCAAAGCAAATGCAAACATAAATCCAAAGGACTTTTATTAGGTTGTAATGGGGCTAAGGCTAAGAGAGAAAGGGTATAGTGTTTGGAGAAACAAAGTTGAATATCCTAGAAGATGAAGAGAATGATGCAATAGGATGAAACAGGATGAAAGAAACCAAATCACACTTGAACTGGGTCATTACTTTTCCTTTCTCTTTTTTTTTTATTTTTTTATTTTTTCTTTTTTGCAATTCTCTTGGGCTGTTATATATATGTTCTTGTGACACGAACCTGTATATTGGTGATACAAAGGCCTGGTTACTCAAACATTTACAACTCAATAGCACCAAGATGCTACTAGCACGCTCATAGCTCTTACTGGCCGTTTGACGTGAAGATCAACATTGGTGATGAAGACCCCCGGTTACTAAGCACAGCTTAAACCAGCGGAGCGGAATCTCATTGCCTTTTTTTTCAAGATAACATATCATATTTTTCACAATGACCCAATTCCCAATTTTATACACGTTCTTCCATCCAAAATAGATATAATGCAATGCTCTTCAACTCCTAAGACATTCAAAAAGGTAGGAATTTTTTTTTTGTTAAGGGGTGAGAAAAAAAAAATATAGGCTCAAAGGGGCTAAACAAAGGATATATGTATGAAAAGGATAGGCTATTCGGCTTATCTGGCTAAAATGAAATGAATGCCTTTATCATCTTCATGTATACACATGCATAAAATGTGGCCTCAAATAAGATTCAAGTCAAGTTCTAGATCAAGTAAAGAGATAGGGGGTACACACTGAAAAAAATGCATCAGGCTCAAAATCTCACTAGGTCTATATGATTACTAGCCTAAATTCACCTAAGTTAAATTCATTGCCACTTAGTCTATTATCTCAAAACATGATCAATCAATTTTCAGATCAAGGATGCATCATACTAAAGTTACTTAAAACTTGCAATTTTCACATTCAAAACAGTTGATCCCTCCCCCACACTTAAACAATGCATTGTCCTCAATGCAAAACAGTCATAGCAAAGCATAAAGACAAGTAATATGCAGCACTACTCAACTTAATAATATGACAATGCAAAATAAAAGAGTGAAGGAAAGAATACAATCGGGGTCTACGTGGTGTCTCGTAGTGTGGTAACCTCCACTGCTTGAGTGGAGAATCCATCATAGAACGGCTTCAACCGGTGTCCATTGACGGTGAAGCATTTTCCATTCGGCTCCCTTTTGATCTTCACAGCGCCATATGGAAAAACATCAATGACAATGAAGGGCCCCTCCCATCTAGAGCGAAGCTTTCCAGGCATGAGTTTTAATCTGGAGACGTAGAGTAGAACTTTTTGGCCCACTTGGAATTCTCTCTTCATAATGAGTTTGTCATGGGCTGCTTTAGTTCTTTCCTTATAAATCCTCGCATTCTCATAAGCTTCCCTTCGTAACTCTTCAAGCTCTTGCAATTGCAACTTTCTTTCAGCACCGGCACTAGCAAGATCGAGGTTGCACCTTTTTATTTCCCAATACGCCTTGTGCTCCACCTCTACTGGCAAATGACATGCTTTGCCATAGACAATCCTGTATGGAGACATGCCAATAGGACTTTTATATGCTGTGCGATACGCCCAAAGTGCATCATCGAGCCTTTTACTCCAGTCCTTCCGGTTGGGTTGCACTATCTTTTCTAAAATGAGCTTGATTTCTCTATTAGAGAGTTCTGCTTGACCATTCGTCTGAGGATGGTATGGGGTGGCTACCTTGTGATCACACCATACTTGCTAAGCAAGTTCTGCAAACTCTGATTGCAAAAATGAGTTCCTTGATCACTAATGATAGCTCTGGGAATGCCAAACCTGCAAAGAATGTGAGACCGAACAAAGGAAACCACTACAGAAGAGTCATTAGTATGAGTGGGGATAGCCTCAACCCACTTGGACACATAATCCATAGCCAGCAAGATATACAGATAACCAAATGAAGTGGGAAAAGGCCCCATGAAATCAATTCCCCAAATATCAAAGACTTCACAGAATAATAAGGGTTGTTGGGGCATCTCATGTTTCCTAGAAATAGTACCCATAAATTGACACCTGGAACACTTCTTACAGAATTAATGGGCAACACGAAATAGACTAGGCCAAAACAATCCACTTTCCAAAACTTTCCTAGTAGTACGCTTGGCACTAAAATGTCCCCCACATGCAAGAGTATGGCAAAAAGTTAAGACAGACTCAAATTCATCATCAGGAATGCATCGCCTAATAATTTGATCACTACAAATATGCCACAAGTAAGGATCATCCCATATATAGAATTTAACGTCTTTCTTAAACTTATTCAATTGATGTGTATTCATGTCAGCTGGCAAAACAGACGCAACTAGATAATTTGCAATATTAGCATACCAAGGGATAGAAACAACAACCTCACAGAGCCTTTGATCGGGAAAATCATCTAAGGGTAAAGATATTACAGAAGGTGATTCAATCCTACTCAAGTGATCAGCTACTATATTCTCTGCACCACTTTTATCACGAATCTCCACATCAAACTCTTGTATCAACATCACCCACCTAATGAGACGGGGTTTAGAGTCCGGTTTCTTGAACAAGTATTTGATAGCTGAGTGATCTGTAAAGACAGTCACCTTGGTGTGAAGGATGTAAGATCAAAACTTCTCTAACCCAAAGACGATTGCAAATAGCTCTTTCTCTGTGGTAGTGTAGTTAGCCTGAGCAGCATCTAGTGTTCGAGAGGCATAGGCTATGATGTGTTGTCTCTTTTCTACTCTCTGGGCAAGAACAACACCTAATGCATAATCTGAAGCATCACACAAGAGCTCAAATGGAAGGCTCCAATTAGGTGGCTGAATGATGCGGGTGTAGTGAGTTTCTTCTTTAACTCATCCCATGCATGCCTGCAAGAATCATAAAAAACAAAACCCACATCTTTTTGCAACAAACGAGATAATGGCAGTGCTATCTTACTAAAATCCTGGATGAACCTTCTATAAAATCCAGCATGCCTAAGAAAAGAACGTACATCTTTCACACAAGAAGGGTATGGAAGGGATGAGATAATATCAACTTTAGCTTTATCAACCTGAATACCATCATGTGAAACTACATGGCCCAAAACAATTCCTTTTTTAACCATGAAATGACATTTTTCAAAATTCAACACAAGATTATATTGAATGCATCTTTCCAAAACATTGTCCAAACTAGCTAAGCATGCATCAAAAGAATCACCGTAAACAGTGAAATCATCCATGAAAACTTCCATGCAATGCTTAAGAAAATCAGAGAATATGGAAACCATGCAACGTTGAAAAGTGTCTGGTGCATTACATAAGCCAAATGGCATGCGTCTATATGCAAAGGTTCCAAATGGACATGTGAATGTGGTTTTATCCTGATCCTCAGGGGCAATAGAAATCTGAAAATATCCAGAAAAACCATCCAAAAAACAGTAATGTGATCTACCAGCCAGTCTTTCTAACATCTGATCTATGAAGGGAAGGGGGTAGTGATCCTTTCTAGTCACAGAATTCAATTTTCTATAGTCAATACATACTCTCCAACTATTCTGGACTCTAGTCGGAACTAGCTCACCTTCGTCATTACGTACAACTGTAATACCAGTTTTCTTAGGTACTACCTGAACTGGACTTACCCACTGGCTATCAGAAATAGGGCAGATTATACCTGCAGAAAGAAGTTTAGAGACCTCTTTCTTTACCACATCAAGGATCAATGGATTGTGTCGCCTCTGTGGCTGTCGCACAGCTTTGGCACCATCTTCTAGCAGGATCCGATGCATGCACACATTTGGGCTGATTCCAGGGATATCAGCAAGAGTCCATCCAATAGCTTTCATTCGTCCCCTAAGTACCTCTAAGAGGCGGGTTTCATCATCAGCAGTTTTGTCACTAGCTATAATCACATGAAGTGTCTCGTTCTTTCCCAAATAGACATATTTCAATGAGTCAGGAAGTGGCTTTAACTCCAAAAATGGAGCTTGCTCAATTGAAGTTATGAGCGGCTTCAAATCTATATCAGTCAAACTAGAAACCTGCACAACTGATTCACAAACAGAAGAGCAAACTTTCCCATCTTGGGGAGTATTAGTAGAAACTGCAAGTGCAGTAGAATCAAGCAACACATCACAATCAACAATAATAGTGCCATCAGTAGCACTCATATCAGAGATAAAATCATAATCAGAAATCTCACTATCAGAAATATGATCAATGTCAATCAATAATTCAGAGTCAGGTAGTGGAGATAAATCAGTTCTATTCATGGCATTAATCACACTAAGTAACTGAGAAAGTCCATTAGAATCAATAAAAGTAGTAGATGTGTGATCACTAGAATTGCTAATGCTACAATTAGGCACAGAATGATCATGTCTAGAATGTCTCATAATCTCAATAGCATCAGTGAAAATATCAATATCAGCACTATCAAGATCAGCACACATATCACAACTACCAATTTCAACACATGAACAAGAGATAGTATCATCTAAACAGGTAATATCACCAGATCTATTAAGCATGCTATCTCTAAGATCTACAATAGAATCATCCAAAATAGCATCAATAGCATTAACATCTATCTTAGCACAATCATCAGGGGGATGTCTCATAGATTCAAGCACATTAAATCTAATAGTTTCACCAACAAATTCCAGAGTAAGGCTACCAACATGCACATCTATAATAGCTCTAGCAGTTTTAAGGAAAGGCTTACCTAGAATCAAAGATGAATGTCCTTTCTGCCTAAACCTACCATCATCCATATCAAGAACATAGAAGTCTGCAGGGAATATGAAATCTTTTACCTTGACCAAGATGTCCTCCAAGACGCCTTCTGGGACTGTGCAACGTCTATCAGTAAGGGATGCAATGAGATTTGTGGGCTTAAGCTCTACACCCTTGAGTTGGTTGAAGACTGATTTTGGCATAACGTTGATAGCTGCTCCCAAGTCTGCTAAGGCATCTGAGAAGTCAATGTCACCAATAGTACAAGGGATGAGAAAGCTACCAGGATCCTTGTACTTTACTGGTATTGACATTTGATAAAGAGAGGAGACAACTGCTCCTAAGTCAACCTTACCTTCATGCTTAAATTTTCTCTTTGTAGTAAATAACTCCTTTAAGAATTTTGCATATTTAGGCACTTGTGCGACTAAGTCAACTAGTGGAACTTTGATCACCACTTTCTTGAAGATATCATAGACTTCATTAAACATCTCAGCTTCCTTCTTTCTCCTTTCAGCCTTAGCTACTGCAGTAGGAAATGGCAGGGCTGGTTTGATCACTTGCTTTCCTTCCTCATCCTTTTCTTGTTCTTCATGAGGTGCCAGTTGTGTTTTTGATGAAGTGGACTGATCTTGTAATGTGGAAGTGGAAGTAGAAGGAAGAGTAGAAGGAGAGTCATCAACAACTTCCTTGTCATTTGAAGTATTGGTGGTAACAGGATCTGCAGAAGGGATTATCTTTCCACGTCGAAGAGATATAGCATTAACTCCACCAATATTATAATTTTACTGAGGTCCAACATTCGGATTGGTTACCACTTGAGATGGAAGCTTTCCTGAACCTTGACTCTGTACATTACTGAGTGCATTAGAAAATTGACCCATTTGAGTATGAAAAGCTTGAAATCCCTGCATTTGTTGTATCTGTTGTTGTTGTTGCATTAGGATTTTCATCATAGCGTCGATCTTGCTTTCTAACCTTGAATCTTCATCTTAGACTGGCATTGATTGTCTAACTTGTTGAAACATCTTGCCACTAGAATTCTCACTTTGATTGAATTGTGCTTGCTGGGCTTGGCCATTTCCATATCGAAGATTTGGATGATCACGCCATCCAGGATTATATGTATTTGAGTAAGGATCATATTTTTGGGCACCTTGAGTCATAGGTTTAGAAGGGTATGTTGCATTACAAGATTCAACTCCATCATTCATATAGGGGCAAGAGTCAGTACCATGAGTAGCTAGAGAGCAAATAGAGCAAAATGGCCCTACTAGAGCAGAAGAGGTAGCCTGTGGGGTAACAGAAGTAGAGGACCCCATAGGATTGGCCATATTAGAAGAATTTTGCATCTGAGACATAACCATTTTTTTCATGGCAGATGCAAGTCTATCAATTTTGCTCTCTAGGCGAGACTCAGAATTAGAAGAAATTCGTCCCACTTCATTAACTTTGACCTGTTGTCTAGTACCAAATTGTTGGCTATTTTCAGCTTTCCTTTCAATCAATTCCCAAGCATGATCCACAGTCAAGTGTAGAAGTGCACCACCAGCAACTGAGTCTAATAAATCTCTCTCTAGAGGTAAGAGACCTTCATGGAAGTATTGGATCATTAATGTATCCGGAATCTGATGGTGGGGACAGCTAGAACATAACATTTTAAAACGCTCTAGATATTCATATAACGATTCTCCAACCATTTGTTGACATCCACATATGTCCTTCCTGATAGATGATGTGCGGGAAGCTGGGAAATACTTTTCCAAGAACAGTTTCTTCAATTGGTTCCATGAAGTAATGAATCCAGGAGGTAATCGAAGCAACCAATTTTTAGCAGATCCTTCTAAAGAGAATGGGAAGGCACACATCTTAATCTGATCTTCAGTCACACCAACAGGTTTCATAGCAGTGCAAACCATGTGAAACATCTTCAAGTGATTGTACGCTTCCTCACCTGAAAGGCCATTAAATTTTGGAAGTGAATCAATCCAGATTTCAATTCAAAATTTGCATAATATCAGGATAATTGATACACCAATTTTGAAAATGCAAATAAGGTGAAACCAACTCTCTAATAGTCATAGCAGGATCAACAATATTAGCATTTGCATTTACGTTTGCATTTACAATTGCATTTGCATTTGCATTAACATTAACATTCCCATCAGCATTAACAACAATATTATTAGCATCCATATTGACCTTAGAATCAGAAGAATCAACAATGGGCTCAACAGAGGAACTATTGCCTACAAAAGTACTAGCTCTAGTCCGTCTTCGTTGGTGAAGTGTCCTCTCAATCTCAGGATCAAATTCAAACAATTTTTCAGAAGAGGATCGGGTCATGCAATAAATAGCTACCTAAGAAGTTTCCTAAAAACTCAAACATAAAGCCTAACCGCTGCTCCCCGGCAACGGCGCCAAAATTGATGCATGCTTCTGTCGCTAAAGCAATCAATTAATAACAAGGACAACCTACTAATACAATATAGTGGCAACCTAGGTTATTCTCCCAAGGAGCAATATGTGGGTTTTCTCTAGAATTGAATTTAGGTGATAAAAAAATGCAATGGAATGAACCTAAACTAAAATGCAAAACTCCACTACCTAAATGCAAAATGTAAAAGACTCTAAAACCTATATGAGAATGAAACTAACCTAAATAATGAACATGCAATTTTTGGGGTTTTTCTTATGAGAGGGAAATTAAAATCCTAAGGAAAAGAAATAAACTAATATCTAAGAAAATCAACAAAGGTTAGTTCAGTTATGATGGTGAAGGGGACACAACTTAGGATTCACATGGATTTAGCTTTCTTAGCCATTTAATTTATTAGACCAAAGGGAGATTCATGAAAAATTGGAATTAATAAATTTAATCACCTAATCAAGACATGGGAAACCCTTATGCTCAATAACACCTAATCCACTAGAAAACTCATAATGGAAAAAATGTTGGTTAATTAAATCCATTAAAAACCAATCACAATTGCTTAATTATATTTACAATTGCCTAATTAAACAATTCGACAATTAATCACCTAATTAAACAATCAAGAGATTAAACCCAAATTGACAATTAAATTAATAATGAATACTCAATTAATAATTTAATCGGCAATCAAAGGTTTGCAAACAAAAATCCCAATAATCAAGTAAAACAAATCAAATTCAAAATATCAATTCAATCCAAATAAAAAATAAGTCTACAATCTAAAACTAGATTGTTCTCAATTAACACAACCCAAAATTATTTAAAACTAAACAATCTCAAGTCTTGAATCAAAAAGATAAAAGAAAGACACTCCCTTGTAGTCTTCAAGTGTAAGCTCCTAGGCTCTAGCTTCCTCCATGCTCCTCCCAAGTTGCCTCCCAAGAGACTTAAGCTTCCATGGATTTCATCCTACCTCCAAACTCCGAACAAGAAGTCACAGCCATCAAAGGAGAAGTACTCGTTGATGTTTGATAAATGGCCGAGGGTCCCATATGGAGAAATAATAGAAACTGAATGTCAAACTCTCGGATTAGTGCGGTGAGGTCAAGGTGTGAATAAGGGAGGAATAAATGAAATTGGTAAATGGAAAAGACGTAGCAGCAATTCAAGTAGCAGCCTCGTTCCTTAACTGTGCGTCTCGGCCTCTGCGTGATCTCTCCCCTCTGGTATGTGACGGTTAGGGTAACTAAAATGGGAAGAAGAGAGCCTTTTGGGTATCAACTTGAGCCCATTAAAATTTAAGAAGCCCAATAATATTCAACCATCAGATTCTATTTTAGCTTCCAAGAAAAATTCTGCACCGTAGGATCTTTCAATCTGCTTTTCTTTGCCTTGCAAGAATCAAATAAAATCGTGATTTATCATATAATTGGAAATATTTTTCAATCACAATATAACAATTAAGATATTAACTTTTTCCATAAAACTGCTCTTATGTCCATAAAACTGCTCTTAAAATTTTTCAGGATGACAAAATCCAACATCAACTTGCAAAAGAAAAGGTTATAAGTCGAAAGGAAATGGGAAAATTTTGTGAACAATTCAGATTACCTACTTGTAAACAATCCAAACCATACCGTAAACCTTACCATAAAAAGAAAAAATATGCCTACCAAAAATATAACCTAATACACCTCCCCGTAGGCTTAAATGGAAATTTCAATAAAAACCAAAAATTGACTTTCCCAAACAATCAAAAGTTACTTGTTTCAAATGTGGTACATGTAATACCCTGACTTTTGAGACTTGAGCTTAGAGAATAAGCCTAAGATTAGTGGATTGCTAAGCCCCAGTTTAGCAAAATCCTAAATTGTGATTAAGGTTTAATGACTCCAAAAGTGGATGTGGTTAGTGATAAATAACCCTTTTGCAAAATATGAAATTTTGTCCAGTGAAACTCTATTCTGGGCAATCAGTTTATGTGAACGTTTTGAATGAACAAATGGTCTCTAAAAATTCTGAAAATTTCCATTCTTAAATTTAACATTCCAAGCTTCAAAATTGACATATAATTTGTGTTATTTCATGTTGTGAACTGGGAGTTATGGTTTTCCAAAGTTTGATGTTAAAACTGGGTGCAAATCTGGAACAGCAAGAGAGTTTTATGTAATTCTGGAATTTTGTTGAAATTTGGGTAATGGCCCATCTTTTTGCTATAACGAAGACTTAAATACCTTTCATTTGGCTTTAGAGTGACCTCATTTTGATTTTTCTACAATTAGTTATGATTTTTCAAAGTTTGGGCAGAAAATCCGAAAATGGGAATTATGACATCATCGAAATAAAATATGACATCATCATGGAATTAAATATTTTCTCATCATCTTCAACTCTCATTTCTGCTGAACCAGCTGAAACTAGTGAGAGAAATTTGAGAGCTATTAGAGAGAGAAAGAGGAGAAATCTCACAAGGTAAGCCGATTTCTCCGACGATCTAGCTCCTAACGCGTATAACCTTGGTCCTAAGCTTCTCTTTCATGTTCTTTAAGGTTTTGGAAGCTCAATTTTCATGGTTAAGAAGGGCTAGGGTTTCACCCACTCTTGAGAAAAGCTAGTGGGAGCTTGAGGTAACTTCCAAACTCTTGTGTATTCACTATTCTGGCTGCTGTGTATAATTTAATCGGTGAAATTTTGCTGGATTGTCATTGGTTTCAAAAATGGAAAATGGGTGTGTGGGGCTGTTATGCTGCCCAAATTGGTACTAAATGGCAGTTGTAACCTAATGGAATAGTTAATAAAGTGGTTAGGAGTAGAAAGGAATGCATTTACGGAGCCGAAACCAAAAAACCCCAATTTTCCCCGGAATACTTGAGAATTTCAGCCAACTCTAGAAATGGATCTTAGAGTTGGATTTTCTATGATTTGATGATTCCATTGAGTTCAGGAGCAAAAATTAGGTGGGGTTACAGTTGGGCACTTTTTCAGAGAAGGCTGAAAAAGCATAATTACGAAAACGCCCTTGAAACCCTTAAAGTGGGGCTGCCAGGGATAATTTTGTAATTGACACTGAATTTGATAATTTCAAGTTCAAAAATGTATTCCTTGGGCGGAAATATGTTAGAATTGCCCATGTCAAAATTTCAGGAAAAGTACAGCCGGACCGGGTACGGTAGGGCCGGGCCAGGTCCCCGGGCCATTTTAGTAAATTTTCAATATAGCCTCATATAACCCCCAGAAATAGTATGAAAGTGTCTAAATAATACATTTGACATTGTAGGATCGAATATGAAGCCTTTAGCTGTTTGCACGTAGATTGAGGCACACATTTCGAGGCATAAAAGGGTTAAGGTAGGGAACTTATCTCTCTTGCATGCTCTGATAACTGTATTAATGTGTTGATGCATGTTATTGCTTTGATTGATTATGTGGAACATGTATGAATGATTTAAAGCTATGTTTCAATATATGCTATGGCTATATGTGTATCGTTCGAAGCATTGAGCTTATAGATTTATCATTGTATATATGCAAGAGTTATGTGATGCAAGCATGTCATGCATTAAACACTTATCTTGCTTGCATATTGATAATGTTTCCCTACTGAGATTCTCTTGAATCTCACCCTCCCCTACCAACAATTTAGACAGGGCAAGTGGCTCGTGGAAGGAGCGGCTAAGACTCGTTCGAGATAAGAGTTGGTAGTTGGTTATCAATGAGTTGTGAAGACTGTATATGATTCGGTTGAATATAGGGTTATGGATTTGAGATGATATTGTGTAATCCCCATTTGAAGAATTGTAATGGGCAATTGTGCCCTGTGTATCTTTAGCGAAGGTATGTACCCGGGATTGCTGGGATGATTATGCTGTGCACTCTGATATTTATATGAATGTGATTTATCTTCACGTAGTAATTGTATTCGAAATGTGAATATGAGACCAAGTTTATAAATGATTTCGAAAGGTAATTGTGAAAACCCCGTCATGTGATGGGTTAGTAAATGTTATTTGATTATTATTGGTCTCTATTTCATTTTAATCGCGTTTTTTGAATATAATTACGAAGGGGGTTACAGTACACCTGGTTATATTTCCAAATATTGTCGTTTTACTTAAGAATTGAAGAAAATCAAATGTATCGAAGAACCTCTTATTGAGCAAATAAACAATCTTTTGATTGAAACTTCTGAATCTGAAGCTGAAAGAAGTTCTTTTGAAGATCTCAATCAAATTTAAATGAAGATCTTTAAGAAAACTCATCTTCAGAAATTAATGTTGCAAGAAAGGAACAAGATTTACTTCTTGACATCATTAACAAACTTCTAAACTCTGATAAAGGAGAATATTTATTCAAATTGAGAGAAATTCTCAATCAAACTCCAAACTTTCTGTTCTTTTTAACAAATATGATTTAACAGACATTTTAAACAAGTTTAAACATTTGGTTAAACAAACAACCATCCAAAATCCTTAATACGAGGTAAATAACCTTAAAACTGAAGTTCTTATCAAACTTCAACAAGATACCCATGCAACTGCTATATCCCAAATCCAGGATATTCAACTTACAACTTAAACTAAAGGGCAACAAAGAACACTATCTGATCAAGAAGATAAATATCTTTATGAACCATTCTTAAAATAGATTTCCAAAATATCAATACAAAAAGTTTTATGTTCTTGAAAAAATCATCATTAATAATGCTTTTGTTTTGGAAGAAATTGTTTTGTTTGACACAGGAGCTAATTCTAATTGTTTTAAAGAAGGTATCATTCCTACAAAATATGTTGAGAAAACAACCAAAAGGTTTAATGGCATTAATGGCTCACGTCTAGACGTCAAATACAAAGTTTCAAACGTTGTTATTGAAAATGAATATTTAAAGATTCAAAAACCATTTATATTAGTTAAAGATATGGGAACCCAAATTCTATTTCTTGACATAGAAATCTCCAATATTACTTCTAAGAATTTGAATCTTGCTATTCTCATTAAATCTTACAAGTTCTTCTTTCTTCAATATCTTTCTTCTTGATGATCATTCTCCATTATAAGCAAAATAACATCAACTTACCATCGGATTTATGACTTTCTTCAATCCCTCTTGTTCATTATCATCAATTCAATCACTTCTTTATTCATTTTCCCATATTTGATAATTTTTTCTTCTCATTCTTCCTCCATAATTCAACTTAATTAATCTACATGATATTACACATTAAATGCAATAATTAGTCAAAGTCTAAAATAAATACATAAACTTTTTGATCTTATCATTTCACATCTATATTTGACATCATAAAAACTAATCATATCCAACATCTCAAATAGGGTCATCCACTCCATCTGGATCATCAATCTAGAAACCTCAAACAAAAGCTACTTTGACAAAGAAGACTGTTTCATCTTATGCACAGGCTTATGCCTAAAAGCATCTTCCACAAACTACTTGGCGCTATTGGAAATATGACTTTTTAGATTGGTTAAAAAAGAATTTTTAGACCAGTTGTGAATGAGGTCTTGTTATAGCCGGTCTAAAAAGTCTATTACTTTTTAGACAAGTTGTAATAATCGGTCTAAAAAGTGAAACTTTTAAGGCCTGTTGTGGCCACAATCGATCGAAAAAGTTCTTTTATTTTAAAAAAAATCAATCCTCTTACAAATTAACTCTACCCAGTAAGACATTTCAACAACATCTATCCCAGATTTCATAGCAGTAATGATAGCAACAAGATTGACAACAAGCACAAATGAAGGTGCAAGTGACTTTTAAGTCATAAACATAAGTTGACAATCAACTCAATCTAGAAAGTTCAAGTGACAACCTTAAATCAAGATTCTAGGAAGTTGAAAATGCACTCAACAAACTGCCTAGACCTAAAACTGAACTTATGAATCAATTTTAATTTGCAATATAAAGGAATGGATAAATAGAATAATTTGCTTAGAAATGGATGCAAAACTTTGAATGACAATGGTGGCAATAAAATTCAAGGGCTTATACAACAACAGAAGAAATTTGGCAAATAATAGTCGAAAGTGCAGCAATACTTCTAATTCCTTAGTTTTATAAAAAAACAAAGGGGTCAATCCCTCAAATCCCATGCCTGTATCAACATCAGACTTGTGTCACCCATATCCCATAAATTATCCTACACAGAGACATAAACTCAATAAGATATGAAAACTACAACACTTTATAATTGCACACACCATGTAATTGCATTGAAATGGAATTGCAATTACAGCAACACATTATAATTAATACAGCTGAAGCAATATGTATAAGAATAATGTAACATTGGATTCAAAAACTCACTATTTTTGTAAAAGTTTATAGATGAATTCAGCACAACAGAGAAATCAATATCTTTTTTAGGAAAGATATCAGCAAGATCAAACATCTGTAACACCAAACCTTGACAAAACATTAACTTGGTAACTTAAAAACAATAAAAGTAATACAAAAGTTTTGAAATATACATTTACCTCTTTAGTAAAACTAGTTGTGCCTAGAGTGATAATATTGTTAATGTATCTCAAAACATAAAAACCATGTAAGTTAAACCCCTATTGTTGCTTATGGCTCTGAAAAAGAAGATGATATCATTAAAACAAGTATAAAAGCATGGCTAATTACATTCTTAAAACAAACCAATATGTACTAACCTTTGGCATGATCCATGTAGGGTCTTTTAAGTCACAAACATGCTTACAACAAGCAGTGTGTAGGAATGTCCGCAGAGTACTATCATCATCAAAATCAAAAAGGTTACTTATTTTACACTAATTCCATAACCTTTGTGCATATAAGATAATAATGCAAGAAAACTTACAAGTTCATTGAACTAAAACTTACAAGTTCCCTAGTTTGAAGTAGAGGGAGTTTAAGAAGATGACAATATAACTACTCTTGCATCGAAAAACCAACTGCCAATGATCACTGAAAAAAAGAGAAGAATATTAAGCAAACATAAAACATTATGTATATTATAAAATATAAATTTGTTTCTTACCTATACACGTATGGAGCCAAGAAACATTCAATTGCAGTTTCACTAAACCTCTCTAATAAGTATGTATGCCTGATAGCGGTAGTAGTTCTTTTCTCTTGGATTTGAACTAGGCATAAGAATCCAAATTTATCACTATTGCCAAAGGAGACTAACCTACGATTCATGTACCTACAATAATGCAAATAGACAAATCAAAGGTAAACGGTGAAATTTTTAAAATATTTACTTCGAATTGAAGAAGATACTTACATTAAGAACAATTAGACAATCTCAATCCTAAGATTTTGTCTAATAGCTACCAGGGACATTAAATCATCCCTCTTAAGAAAGCATGTCACCCCTGACTTGCTAACAACTAAATCTATAGGCCAATCTCTTGTTTGAAATGATGTATCATATGCCATCAAAATCACTTATTACATGATATTCACTAGAGGTTGTGAAACTTCTTAAGTAAAGGGAGCTGGACTGTTGGGGCTTTGATCGGGCTTTCCTCAGCATAAACAGAAACAAGGTTCTTTGGCCACAAGATGAACTTACCCAGGACATTGCTTACAATCTTGAAATCATCAGAAGGGATAGGGACAGGTACATTTGTAATGATCACCTCTTCAACAGACACTTTGACTTGATCATCTTTCATTTGTTTGTGGTGGACTGTTGATCCCAGGTTATACACACTCTACCGTGCAACTAAGCATCTCAAAGGATCCTAAAAGAAATGTCACAAGGCTCAGTAATTTCTCTTATAGGGCCCTCTGATGACTACCTAATATTGCAACAACTCCCTTTAGTGCTCTGCTTATTAGGATCAAGCGATTGTGCTTGGGGAGCACTAGTATCTTGTCTTGAGCTTATAAACACAATCATTTCCTCTTTCATCTTGCTTAATCAGGTTTCTAATAGTGTAATAAATAATGCTTTTGCCTCGGTACTTGCTTCTGCTCTTGCAGTGGCCAACATAGTCTCTAATTCCTCCATTGTCACATTGCTTGAGGAATGGTGTGAGGGGGCTCCAAAGTAATCCCTTATGCCTACCCCTCCTCCAACTCCCATGACATGGCCTAGATGATCATGTTTGCCAGTAGTAGCAGTAAGAATATCATTTCTGCCCTCCAACCTAAAAGATCCCTTAGTTTATTTTTTCTAAGTTCCTAATGTAAGATAATACAAAATAACAAACATAAGAAATGAAATATGTTTCTTATGTAATTAATAACAGCAATGATATATAATTACAATTTTTTCACCTACTATACAATATTGTTCACTTGTATAAGACCTACTCCTCTTTTGGTGAGCAAACAACCATTTTTCTTCGTGATGAATCGGAGATGGTGGAGAATGAAGAGCAGAAGGATTGGATTGAGATGCTTCTTTTAATCTCTTCCGTTTGGCCTCCAACAAGTCTTTTTCAGCCTTTGCATAACCCCTATGAGACACTCTATGATGGCAATCATTCTTTATACCACTCTCTTGTGCTTTTTACCTTTGCGCCAGTAAATAAGAAATTAAATAAAAGAAAAAGGTTACAATCAATTAAGATAATTGATAAGTAAATAAAATGCAAAATAAGTCAACTAACCAAAGATTCTGGAGTAGTCTGAAGCCTACAAAATTCTTGCCAAGTCGCTTCATTAATATATGTATACTTGCTGCACAAAGTAGGACGAGGCTCCCCATCTTTCACCTCGATATAAATGTAATTGTTGGCAAGCTTTGTCTTAAACTTGCTCCAATGCTCATAACAATATGTCATTGTCTTGTTGTACAAGATCTCACTCTGAGGAATGCCGTAGGTGAGCTGTAATGTATGCATTAAAGTTGTAAGTGACAAATTTGTGACATATTTGATAAACATTACATGCAGAAGAGAATTATATAACTGGATAGTATCCCAAATATGTTACTTCACCTTTTTATTGACATTTCTCCACTCCTCTATCAAGATGATAGGCTTGTTGCGTGCAAGGAGGTCGACAAAACTCCTATATTGGCTTGTATTAAGCCTGATTGGTTTTCAATATCCATCAAACTCAATCGGTATCTTTTGCCCCACACTTCGACTAAGAGAAATATCTTTCAACCATGTGCCACATCTACCCCTCCATACAGACTGGTTACTAGGGTCACTTTGATTCTAGCTCGGAGCATTGCTAGGCTCAATTTGATTAACACTAGCTGGCAGACTCTGATGAGCACTAGGTGGCTTATCCTTAACATTAGGATGCTGGGGATCCGTCATTTTCCTATAACAAGAACAAAGAAAGATAAATCTTTAAGCTGTAGCATGAGAAGACTATATCTATAAAATAACTATATATATTATTCGGATATAAATTATAAGCATAATTACTTTAGCTATCTAACTTTCAAAGTAGTATCATAAAGAGATATCCTCCCATATTGCCTCATTATTGTTGACATCAACCCACTTGCATTTGAAAATGGGAAATCTAATTTTAAAATATTCAACCACCCAAATCTCTTCAATAACCCTATAATAAGGTATGATAGCCAATTTAAGGTTCTTATCTTTTAAACTAGAGAAGTGCATAGATTTAGCCACTAACATAACACCACTGTTCTAGATGGCGCTCTTATCATCTAGGGACTTCATGTAAAAGGTATAACCATTGATTACAAATGAAGTCCAACTTATGACATCAATCTTAGGACCACGTGCTAACCATTTTATTATATCAGAAACACATTCTTCTCTGTTTGAACCAATGTGAGAAAGTTCTGTTATGCTCCCTAATTAACCTTTGTTCAGTCATTCGACTATTTTGTTTTCGTAAAATTTCTTTATGAGCATTCATGAAATATTGAACTTTATCAACATTATTCAAGATGTATAAGTGGACATGTTGCAATTCATCATGATCCACACTCTTTACTATTGCCTCGCATCTACCCCCTTCTTGATCATGACGTTTAGGAAGCTCAATATGTCGTACATTTGACAAATAATGTTGACTAAATCCATAGCTTTTTTAGAAACATATTTTTGAACAATAGATGCTTCAAGCCCGTTAGGGTTCTTTGCATACCGTTTGAGGATTTTCATAGTTCTTTCAATTGGGTACATCCACCAAAAATAGATAGGGCCATACATCTTTATGTCCCTCACTAAATGAACAATTAGATGTATCATCATATCCAAAAAAGAAGGAAGAAAAAGCTTCTCAAGCTGGCACAAGATCAGAAATCCTTCATTTTCCAATAAATCCAATCTTTCTGTCTCAATGACTTTACTACAAATAGCATTGAGGAAGAAGCAAAGTCTAGTCAATATGTGTTGAAGATCATATTCAACAATGCCTTGAATAGCTACTGGGAGCAGTTGTTGCATTAAGACATGACAATCATGAGACTTTCACCCTACTAACTTCAAGTCTTTCATCAACACATGCTTCTTAAAATTTGAAGAATACCCTGAGGGAAATTTGATGCCATGTAAACACTCACAAAAACTTCTTTTCTCTTCCTTAGACAGAGTATGAGAAGCTTGACTACAAAAAGTTCTCTTACCATATGGCCTTGGATGTAGGTCTTCTCGTATTCCTATTTCATGCAAATCGAATCTTGCCTTCACGCCATCCTTAGAACTACCTTGTATGTTAAGCAGTGTCCCAACAATACTATCACATGTGTTTTTCTCCACATGTATGAAATCAATACAATGCCTCACGTCAAGATTGCGCCAATATGGAAGATCAAAGAAGACAGACCTCTTTTTCCATATATTTTGCTCACTTCTACTCTTTGTAGTCTTACCAAAGGTCACATTGATATTTTTCACCTTTTCATAAACCTTATCCCCAGTCAATGCCTCTAGAGCATCTTCAAACTCTTGGCCACTAAAATATGCTTTCTTTAGTCTATGATATGGGTAGCCCCATCTAAGAAATCTCCTATGGAGAAGATAAACGGTCTTTCATCTATGATGAAGTTGATGGTAGCATGTGCCTTCTTCACAAATCGAACATCCTTTGTGGCCTTTAACGTTATATCCTGACAAGTTTCTATATACAGGGAAGTCATTTATAGTATAAAATATCATGGCTAGCATTTTAAAAACCTCCTTCTTGTTCGCATCAAAAACATCGACACCATCCCACAACTCTTGTAAGTCTTCGATCAAGGGTTATAGGTAAACATCTATGTCATTTCTTAGTTGTTTTGGTCCTGAAATCAATATAGACAACATGATGTCCTTCTGTTTCATGTGTAATAGAGATGATAAGTTGTAAATAACCAAAATAATAGGCCATCAACTATGCAACTGTTTAGACTACCATAAGGATTCATGCCATCCGTGCTAAGCTTAAGCCTAAGGTTCCTAGGTTCTTCACTAAAGCTAGGCAATAATTCATCAATTTTTTTCCTTTGAGAAGAATCAGCTGGATGTCAAAGCTTTCAATCAGAAATCCTCTCATCTACATGCCATCTCAAAATTTTTTGCATTATTTTCATTAGCAAGCAAGTGTTTGAACCTTGGTATTATTGGAAGATACCACAACACTTTTGCAGGGGACTTATTTGATTTATACCTTGGGGTTTCACACATCGAACAATAATGCTTTTCTTCATGCTCTTTTCTATACAATATGCAATCATTAGGACATGCATGGATCTTTTTATACTTCATCTCTAGTAGACACAGTATTTTCTTAGCATCATAGTATCGACAAGGCAACATATTATCATCTAGAAGCATGTTCTTAAAGGCCTTAAGCATTTCTAAAAAAACTCTTGTTGCTTCATCCATGTCGTACTTTCAAACTTACCAATTTCAATACTACTTTCAACAATAGTTATTTTTCACACCCCAGATATAGCGGCGTCTCATCATCACTACACATATTACCATATGCATGTGATTGTTCAAAAGCCACTTCTCCTACATCACGAATAATATCCTCTATCCGATCATCCATATTCATTTCATTATCATCACAAGTTACTCCCCCTGTTCAGATGTACTTGCCATTTTGAATTATTCACTATGCCATACCTATACTATATATGTCTTACAAAACCCATCACAAATTAAATGTGTATATATCTGTAGCAATTAGTTGCTTTTCATTTAAACATTCTACACAAAGGCAATAAAATATCCTACTATCATCATCGACATTTCTTCTTGCTAAGTCAAAAATATCCCTCACCCCATTATCATATTCAACACTCATCTGTTTAGCTTTTATCCAGCTATGATCCATATATTCCAACACCTTTTTGTTTTTCTTATCTATTAGAACCGGCTGACACCCAAGAGGGGGGTGAATTGGGTGTAAGATAAAAACTTAAGAACTTTGAAAATCTTTTCGCATCTTGGTAAAAGCAATAAGTATGAAGGTAATGAATCATAAATCAACAGTTAGATTAAATAATATATGCTGGAAATATAAGAGCTTAAGGAAGAGAATATGAAAACTGTGATTTATCCTGGTTCGGTTCAATCTGTGATGGCCTACGTCCAGTCCCCAGGCTCCTCCTGAGATTTTCAAATCCACTATCTTCTTGTTTAATTGGGCACAAGAAAAGCCTTTACAATCCCACAAGTTTAGCCGGGTATTTGTGAAACCTTTTACATATCTCTTACTGAAATACTCTCCCTTACGCCAAGTCTTACGAGCAGAGCAATCCCAAAGATCTTCCTCTCCTGCTTACTCGTGCAAGTCTTACGAGCAGCAACATTCTCTCCTGCTTACACCCTTGTAAGTCTTATGACCAGCAACGTTCTCTACTGCTTGCACCTTGTAAGTTTTACAAGCAGAATGTCTTATTGGCAATTCTCTCTACAGCTTCCCCCGTAAGGAAATCAACCCTCTCATGGTCCCTCTACCTTGAGATCAATTCAGAAATATAGATGAAAGTGTTTACAGATTCTCTCACAGAGCAGATATAATACTCTCTGAAGTACAATACAAATAATCACTCTCTCAATGATAAGTAATATAGAAGCTACAGAATAGAGAGTGTTTGGGTAGAAGCAGAGGATTCATGTTTCCATCATTTTTCTTGTAGTTGCTTACTGTCTCAGTTACCCATTCAATTTCTCACCGATTTAGCCCGGGGTTAGCTCCAATTTGGTCTTTATCTAACCCATTAACCTTAACCCAGTACCTCAACCTATTCAATTCCTAGTCCGGGTTCATGAACCTTGCTCAAAACAAATTACTACTACTAGAGCATTATTATTTGTTGTTATTATATTATTTTCCAGAATATTATTTGTTATTATGACCATTTATATCATTATTATTACTGTTATTATTATATTATCATTAAAATAAATTGCTTTGTAATTCACTCCAAGAAAGGCTCCACGTGGGAGGTCCGTACTATTTGCTTATGTTCCACGTAGATGACTTTATGTTTGAAAGTGCAGGTCCGTATATTCGCTTATATAATTTTTTGTTCGTAATAATATTATTAACATGCACATATTTAAAGGCCACTTGTTCTACCGTTAACGTTTGGATTAGCTTAATGGTTTTTTTTGTACAAGGTAGAGTAAATCTATAACATGAGTTTCCTCTTGTAAAACACAAAAGTTACTATTCTAATTCTAAACACCCCCTTAAATTTCATAAGATCAGGTTTCATACAAATCATCTCATTAACTTCACATGTAATTTTTTAATTTGTTGCAGCTTGAATCACTACTAAATAATCGTGTATATTTGATGCTCCATATTTAACAGTTTTCATGAAACCGTTAAATATAAATAGGCAGAATTATAGGAAGAAATATATAATAGTTATTTAAAACAATCATTACGTTTATGAGAAAACATTTGATGGTCTTATATGACCATCGTGATATATAAGTTTGGTTTTTTTCAAAAAAAAAAAACATATTGTTTAATTGATGATTATATCTAAAAGCCATTATATATATTCTATCAATATATGATGGTTATTTTGATAAACAATCAAATATATAAGTTTCACATTGTTTTAATAAATAACCATCATCAAATATATAGTTTTAAAATCCCTTTCTGAATCCTATACTTATGATTTCAAAATTCCTATCAATTTTTCTCGTGCTCGTCGAACAGCGTTGACCGCTCTTTTCCAGCATCCCCACCATTTTTTCCCTTTCCATGGTTGCCAAAATCGTGATTCTCTTCCTTCCCATGTCCATTGTTGTCTATAAAGTTGTTCGTGGCTTGTTCTGGGTTCTATATTCTTTGAAGCTCTGCAAGTTGTGCATCTATTCGCATAAAGGTGAGAAATTTTTGTCCTTTACTGAAGTTAAGAATATGAAATTGATGCTTTATGCTTGTGGGATGGGTTCTGGGTTTAGTGTTCTTTGAAACTGAAGATTACTCTTCCTGTCTTTGAAACTAAAGATTGCCCTTCATAATTTCCTTTGGTTGGTTTATGTGGTCTACTTTTGTTCCTAAGTAAAACTTATTGTGGTTGACAATTGTTCCTAATATTATTATGTTTGTATTTGAAACTGAGCTCGTAGGTCTAAGATATTATGCTCACCCCTACTATTACATTTATCTTAGGTTTCAATCATCCATTATGTTTTTTTCCATGTTTGAAATTGAGTTTTTAGATTTGTAAAACTGTGCTTCCATGTAATTATGTTTTTGTTTTGTTTCTAGCATCCATTATGTTAGTTGTTTTGTCATGTTTGAATATGAGTTTGCACGTGTGAAATGGATTAAGTGCTAGTTGAATTCTAAAACTTGAGAAGGAAATGGTTCTATTTTGATTGGATGCTTGGAAGTTATGGTTCTTAACTTAGGAATTAAGATACTTGTCCTATGAATTGATTTTGATCTCCTTTAAGGTGTTTGCATAATATTTTGATGGTGGAGAATAACTTAGATACTATTTAAATCAATTAAGATTTATGCTTGTTCAAAAAAAAACTTCATGGAAACTATAATACAAGAGAATGACTTAGATACTATTTTTATGATTGGTTATAGGTTAATATGTTAGCATCCGATATCAATAGTGGCTTAAGTATTAAGGGTCCTAAGGAAAGAGCACTGAGGAAAGGTCTTATTGTGATTAAGGAGGTCTTGAAAGTAAAAAGAGGCAGAGGAAACTTAATGTGAGATGGAATAAAAAAGGTTAAGTAGTTAAATCAGACAAGTTGTTAGCTACCTCAGGTATGCGGCTAAAAGCAACGTGCCTATCACTTTGAACAACTGGAAGAAGGCAACTGAGTCAATGAGGAAGGCTGTCTGGTATGAAATATCAATAAATCATGATGCTACATAGTTAATAATATCTTGTTAACCAATATACCTAACACTAATAATGATTTGTGTGTTTTGTAGTCTAGATTCCACATAGATAAGGATAAAAAGTATTATGAACTTGAGAAGGTTGGCATGGTACTATGTCAAACCCCTCAACATTGTGATAATTAACAGAGCAACCACATGTGGTTTAATAGGCATACAGAAATAGCATAAGTATATTGATACATAGTACTCGAATACATTTATAGGAATTCCCATTGAGTTTGAACAAAATATATACAATATTTAAAAATATCAAAAGATGTTTTAGATAACCAGTAGCACCGCTTGATCTAAACTGAAACCCTCAGTTCCTGGTATCTACCTCTTTGCCCTAGGAGCCGCTTCCACTAGCTGAGTAAATTTAAATTTATGGAAAGGGGTGAGATTCATATGAATCTCAGTAGTAACATGCAATCATATAAAATGCGACAAATAAATATGCAATGCACCACATAGTGTAACAAAAAATTCATAGTATAACATGTTTGTGCACACTGTTCAGGGCCAAATGACTGTTTGGTCCCCTTTTTGTCTATCACCTTAGTTGGGTCTCAGACCACAGCTAGGTTCTATTTGTACTGTGTATACCATAGTTTGGTGCCACTAGACCGGCTGATACTTGTGCTTTTCTCACATCACAACTAGATATTATGCCCCAGGAACTATTCATATCACAAAGCATGGCATACATACAACATATAAACAATCACATAGTGTATAAAAGATAGAGTTATTACCTGAATTGCCCTTTCCTGACTTGTTTATCGATCTAATATCCTTGTTCTGGCTTGGGCTAGTGATAAGTCCTAAAATTCCAAGTTTACAAGAAATGAGTTATTACTCATTCATGTCTTATTCTAAACTTATTTTGTTGGTTATCTTGACCCAAAATCACTAAATGAGCAAAATGTCCCTAAGGACCTGGTCCAAGCCCCTTTATACCCAGTCCAACTTTACTTTACCAAAAATTATAACCCAAGCTATTTCTACACATTTTTTCCTGTAGAATCCATTTTTGACCTCAGATTTGAAAAATTCTTGCTAAAATGATGAAAATGCCCTTAACAACCCCTATGTTAGGGTTTTAGAGGTAAAATTGTCATTTCACATCCTAAAACTTTCGCACTTCATATTTTACATGTTCCCTACACAATTTTTCATTTTGAGCACACTTGAATAATCAAAAACACAAAATTCCAGCTCTATCCCGCTAAACAGCTGGTGGCCAAAACATTAAAAAATTTGGGGAAAATGCAATTTTGTGATTCCATTCAACCACCTCCTTCCTTTCATTCTAATCACTTGTTTAACCACTTAATCGTCTCTTAAACATAATTATTCACAAATTGAGCAGCACCTACCCTTAGGATTAGGCATCCCCAATCACCAATACAAACCCCAAATTCAACCACAACAACATCAAGCAACCTTAAATCAACAAGAAAATGAAGGTTTTTGAGATTACCTTTAGTTTCTCTTCTCTCTCTCTCTCTCTCACTAAAACAGTCCCTCTTCTTCCTTCTTGCTCTTGATTTTGTGCTTGCTACATGTGTGATTCAAGAAGACATGCAGATTAGATAGAGTTCTATGAATTTAAAGGCAAAACAAAGATTTTACAACCAAACTTACCTTGTTTGGTTTCTTGATCTTGCTCCTTCTCTCTTGTTCTCTATATTTCCAAGACACACTCTTTCTCAAAAGTGGATGGTACTTTTCTATTAATGTGTAAGTTTGACATCTTTGTTGTTTCTTTTCACAGGAATTAAGCGAGGTAAACCATGACAAGGTGAAGAATAATGAATACCCGTACCATGATGGCTGCATGAGGTGTAACCCCCCCTCACGGTAATTATATCCGGATTATGAAATTTAAGTAAATAGAGACCAATAAGACAAAATCAAATTTACAATCACTCATCTCCAAGAGATGGGGTGTCCAAACAAAACGTTTAAAAGCAGGATTCGACTTGTCTCATATTCACTTTCGAATATAATTACTTGTGCAGTTATATCACATAATAAATATCAGAGTGCGTAACCAAAATCCCGGCAACCCTAGGTTACTTATATATATAATGGGTTTAAAGGTTCCCAAAATGGGGATTACATAACCAAAATTGTTATATACATCTCATATATATACAATAATCCCAAAAGCCAACTAGATAACCAACATCTAAAATGAAAAATGTCCCTAAAACCCTAACCACTCCTGGTTGGCCGCTTCCCTTTCGAGTCACTTGCCCTGTCTGAAAATGTTAGTCATTTGGAAAGATATTCTAAAGAATCCCAGTAGTAACAAATCACTCATACATTATATAAACACAAGGCATGTAAGTTATCATGTTCACCAGCATCATCAGCAACATAATGATCCATGGCTCGCGCCACAAATGATAGCACCCACGGCTGTATCACAATGCACTATGCCCGCTTATGCGGTAATAACAATGACAGCTTTTGCTGCAAACACTATGCTCGATTTCGTGGTAATCACTATGCCAGCTTTCGTTGTAATCACAATGCCCGCTTACGCGGTAATCACTATCCAGCAGCATCAAAAAACACAAAGTATCTTAATACACTACGTATTACAAGGCACAAAGCTCCACAATGCACAAAGCTCCACAATGCATCTCAAAGCAGCAGCAACAGCACATAATGCATGGTAGGCAAACATATAATACATTTACATAAAGTATAAGAGAAGAGTCACTACCTGTATCTTTCCTGATGTTCTTTGGCACAGTGGGCTCACGCGTCTGACAGATATCAAATCCTATATCAATTTAGAGACAATCAATTAATATATTTCCCAAATACTTATTTCCATAATACTTTAAGTTGGTTATCATTTAGGACTCTTTAGGTGACTATTAGAGGCCTAAACATACGCCTAAAGGGTTGAAAGAACTACCCTGAAGACCCCTTTTTTGAAAGGTAACACAGTGATTTTACGTTGGCTCACTTGAGTGAAGATGATCTCATTCGAGTGATGAAAGACTCGTGCCCGAGTGAGACCGGCTCTCACTCACAAGTGTTTGATAGTGAGCAACCTTCACGGCCAGAAGGTGCTCACATCACTCGAGCATAAGGCTTTACACTCGGGTGATGACTCTAAATCTACTCGAGCATACCCCCAGTGCTCGAGTGAGAAAGTTTCACTTACGAGTGTCACATAACACTCTTGAACATCAACCAGCGAATGACAACTCGAGAGCAACCCTAACTTTTGAACACACGCCATCACTTAAGTGATTCCATGCTCACTCAGTGATCACTAACATCACTCGCGGTAAAGGAAGTGCACTCGAGCCCTCTTCATGAGAACCCAGGCAACACACGAAGCAGAAATACAAAACACAAGGTAGCCCTCGAGTGAGTTCCTCCGTCACTCGAGTGAGGCTATCAGATTGCTAGATCGCAGCAACTGACAAAATTTTGCAGATTGGTTAAAATCACACCCAATGGTTCCCAAACTTCAAACAAAGCTCACACACACTTAACATGACATAGGAAACCATTGGTAACCTCCAAAACACCCAAATACCATTTTAACCACAACCTATGCTATTGAATCTCTATGATACACAATACTCAATTCGAATCAATACTCTTCCAAACATCAAAACCATATCAAATACCCAAAGAACCTCACAATGAACTAATCCAAACATCAATCACTATGAAATTCTTACATTCCAAAATGACCATAAACCAGGGCAAATTCTCATAATTTCTAAAACTTATCCAAAACTCATAGCATATATATCAAAAAGCATCAAATGCTTACCTCTTCATTTTGCCAAATCCAGAATCTTGACTCTCCAACTTTCAAGTTTGTCCAACACTCAAATCACCACTATTCAAGATTCTAAAATAACCATAATAAAGCTCTTAATGAGGTGTACAACATTAGAGAAGAGGTTTAGGGCATTAGAGATCAACTAGAACATTAAAATCTCACCTTCTTCTTGGTCACCGGAAAGAATAGAGAAAGAGAGAGAATATGAGAGATGAAAATGATGATGATGATGTTTCTTTTCCATTATGCCCATACTCCACCAAAAAACAGAGAGAAGGGAGAGAGAAAAAGTGGATTTTTGTCTCATAGCATAATCTAATGGTCCATACTATGCCACATGTCAACATCTTCTTCCTTCCACTATGAGCTCATCTATACGCAAAGCATAGGATTCCGACCCGTGGTCAATAAATCTCAACCATTGATCTCTAATCACCAAATACACTTATATCAAATTTACATCATATTTCTCTAAAAGTGTTTAATTACACTAATTACAACCAATATCCGATTCATTAGCCCTTAATCCCAAATTGGGTCATTACATGAGGTATGTGAATACCGAGTAGCTGTTGATAGAGAAGCAAGGGTTATGATCAGATGACACTATCAACCATGGAGTATTGTGGGAACAAAGAGGGAAACATTGACAATCCTTGCATGCAGGAGGTTGCCCCAAGAATGGTAAGTACTGATGATTTTGATTCAATTATAATTGAATTTTTTTATATAAAACGGTATTTAACCTTTCATTTTGCTACAGGAGACCTTGAGTGAAGAATTAGGGCAAGGTGAGCTTCCTGGGGACGAGGATGTCTTGGAAAAGGCTTTAGGTCCTGACCATGGTGGTCTTTTGAGGGGTGTCAGCTATAAAGTTAGCAAAAAAGAATATGTAGGAAGTAGAAAAAGTTGACAAGGTCGTCTGATTAGAAGCTTCAATAGTATATGGAGATGAACGAGATGCTGAAACAACAGGTTGAAGCACAACAAGCTATTATTGATCAATTTATGAGTCAAGACCTAGTGAGGAAGTAAGGAATGACTCACACCCCAAGTGCCAATGATAGCTACACATTCCACTCTCAAACTTTACCTGAGGTATTATGACTCATGCAGAAAGCATATGCTTTATTTCTTTTTGACACTAATTGCATTTTTTCTTTGTTTAGGGTTAGGCTGAAGATTAAGTGTGCGTTAGATAGCCCAAGCAGAATACGGTTGCTATGAGCCATATGTACAAGTTGAAGGGGAGAACTCGATTTACAACTCACCTCTCCCTCAAAATCATGTTAAGGTAGAGCTGAAAGCTGGCATCAACCCTAAGCATGCCCTTTTGGTGCCCATCCCAAAGGTAGATACAGTGAGAGAAGTTGTACTTGGCTTTGTTGTAAGGCATTACCACTTTATTGTCATACCATATAAGACAAAAAAGGTATGTCATCATTTTATAACTTGCTAATTATAAAGTATGAAATAAATATCTTGCTAATTTCTCAACCTGCTTGGGTAAAGAAGAGGAAGAGCAATCTAAGAACTCAGTCTATATATGGTTCAGTGTCTTGTTTGCCAAAGAAGAAGGATAATGTGCCTCAGCCGCCTGTTTCTCATATTTCCCTTATGTACAGGATAGCTATTGAGGCACACGATAGCATATTCATTGAAATAGACTTGAAGCGAGAAGGCTACACCAAACAAGCTTTGAGCAAGATATCTACGAGGGAAGAAAGCACGTTTAACACTATCAACTAGGTGTTAGTCAAAGAGATCATCACAGGCAACAGGCAAGCTCGACTACTTGTAACCTTCATATCCAGTATTCTTCAACAGCGAAGGAATACTTAGCTACTCATAGCATTTATATATATTGATTTTCCTACTCATAGCATTTATATATATTGATTTTCTTGTTTTTGTATGTAAGAACCTTCCATGTAGCCCGCAATAGCCTAGAAGACACATTCTTGTTCCTCAACTCCCACCACTATTTAGGAATATTAGATGTAGGTAATAAGGTAGATTTTGTAGAGAGAAAAGTGAGGGAACTGGAAGATATGGTCATTAGAAGGGTATTAAAGAAGAAGGACAATTTTTTCTTCATGTCGTACTGTCGAGGTAAGTATACTACTTCATTAAATTGTTTGCTAATTAAGTAGTTTTGTTCTCATTATGTTTATTGTACTTAGGGGTCATTGGCTCTTCATTTTTCAAAATCACTTCAAGCAAAGGATTTGGTACTTTGATTCGGTTCATGGGAATGTGGATAATCGATCATAGTTGGTTGAAGCTTTCAATAAGTAAGTTCATGGATTTAAATTTGGTAGTTTATTATAAATTTGGTGCTTTACTTTCTTATTGTGAACTTGTCAGAGTTATTTACTATAATGCCACAGGCGAAGGCCTCAGTTGCTCTGCATTACATGGCAAAGCCATTGCACCCGCTTACAAATAGAAGATAGTAGTGATAACTCACCAATACTTACCATTTTGTGTTAGACTTCTTAGAGTTGGTTTTTCTTGTTAGGCTTATACATTTCATTTGTTTTTTTATAGTGACTACGACAACCAAATAAGAGCTCTTATTGTGGATATTGTGTTATGAAGTTCATAAAGGATATAGTCATCCATAATCCTGGCTCAATTAATAATAAGGTATGTATACATATGCATGTATGTGTGTTTAAGTTAAATTAAAAGTCAAGTCATATATATTAACATACTTGTTTTTGCGTGCCGTACATTGAGGATAGTTATTGTGAGCAATATTCGCTTGGATAAATTGAAGAAGTCATAGAAGAGTTGGCTATGACTATGTTATCATCAATGGATTGGAGCATAACGCAGTTAGCTATAGAGTACCATTTTTTTGTTTAAATATATGTTAGGTTCTTAGTTTAGCTAGTTTAGATTTGGTTTTGGTTTCTGTTTTGGTTCCTACTTTTGGTTTCTATTTTGCTCTAACTGATTTGCCTTTAGTTGGTAATTTTGATTAGCTTTTGAGTTTTATAAATGTACAAGTATTTATGTATATGTATTTTTTGATGACTAGAATGAATCTGTTTAATTGGTTTCTGTAATGTACATACTTGTTGATGACTGGTAATGAATTTGTTTTGGGGCTTATAAAAAATGAACCTGAATTCCTTTTGAAAAAAAAAATTGTCCACAATACTTTACGGTTATTACCTACTAACCGTCATATATTAACATATATATCACGATTTTTTCAAATAACCGTTAGGTGTATACATATGTTTTAAGGTTAATCACTAACAACTGTCAAATATACATGTTACTGATGACCAAAACTAATCTTAAATATTTAACCATTTATCATATAAACCGTAATGTATTTGATAATATATTTCACAGTTTTTAGTGAACAAACATTGAATATATTGTGCCATATGTAACAATCATTAACTAAAAATTGTGAAATATAGCCCAATAAATAACGGTTGTATTCCGACAACTGTGAAGTATATTGCTCAATTTTTATTAAAAATCATTATATATAAATATTTAGCACTCAAATAATACAGGTAAGAATAACCATTAAATATAGATAAATTTCTAGTAGTGAATATGTTGATTTCATGCTAACTAATATTTAAATATGTATTTTTTCCTATCCTAAATATAATGATATATATTCTCTCTCTTATCTCTTATTTAAGTTTGTTTTCTCATAATACCCTTATTTATAGGAAATTTTCACATTTAAGTATTAATCAGTAGAAGATAAGTATGTTTTTTTAAGGCTATCAAAAAATTTTAAATTATTATTTAAAAATAACTAGTTATCTGGTTTTTTTAAATTTTCTGAATTAATTTGGAGGACTTTATAATGAATAAAAATTCCTCTTAAGTTGGAAAGATGAAGTTGGTTAATTAAATAAGGTTGTACGTTAATGGTACGTTGACATTATGTGTCACACCCTTAATTATTTTGACTTACAGTGGAATATTAATGCGTAGTTCGGTGGGCAAAAACATCAATTTACTGATATTATGTGCATGATTACAAACAATTTCCCCATAGGGGTTCGTACATAATAATTATCATTAATGTAGCCTCACAGGGCTACTTGGGTGTCTAAACTCGTCCTAGTGAAATGGAGACATCTTCCCATCTTTGTTCCACCACTACAATCTCCTCGTATGGTTCTCTTCTCTGATTTCTACATACATTCTCTATTCACCTGTCTGAATTGTTGGTAGGGGAGGGTGAGATTTGGGAGAATCTCAGTAGGAAAACAATACCAATATGAATGTAGGATAAGTGTTTAACGCATGACATGCTTACAATACATAAACTTATGCCAACACAATGACATATCTTCGTACTCAATGTTCAAACAACATATTGTGCCCATAGCATAATTAGAAACACCAGTAGAAAAATGACTTTTAAGACCGGTTAAAAATGACTTTTTAGACCGGTTCTGTATTAGGTCTTGATACAGCCGGTCTAAAAAGTCTGTTATTTTTTAGACCGGTTGTTAGAACCGGTCTTAAAAGTCAAACTTTTAAGACCGGTTGCTCCCACAACCGGTCTTAAAGATGAGACATTTAAGACCGGTTGTGGGAGCAACAGGTCTTAAATATGAGACATTTAAGACCGGTTGTGGGAGCAACCGGTCTTAAATGTCTCATCTTTAAGACCGGTTGCTCCCACAACCTGTCTTAAAGTACTTTTTAAGACCGGTTGTGACTACAACCGGTCTTAAAGCTTCATTTTTTTTTAAAAAACGTCCCTTTTATTATATGTACACGCACAGAATGCTCCAACTTTAAACAGCAATACATAACAATCACCATCCCATCTTTCCCATGCATTCATTGAACTCGCCTAGTTATGGGTGGAAAAATACCAAACTAAGATTAAGAAATGTCATAAAACACACATCACGTGTGTGTGTGTGTTATGGTAAGTCACTAAAATTTTCAGCATTTCCAAATCTCATCTCAGAAAGTTCAAACTATTTTGTGATTTTGCAGAAGTGCAGGCAAAGCCATTGAAGCAGAAGAACAACTAAGCGCAAAGTATAGTAATCAACAAGTTTGCATACAAAACTGCAAATTCTAGTCAACTAAAGGCAGTCCAGCGTTTCTCGTCCTCCCACAAAATCCACCTGCAAGAATCATATACTTGTAAGCAATTTGATGGACAGAAATTTCTCTGAACTCAATCACTCATACATATACAACACCTCAACATTCTCCATAATCTCCAATCACATCCCTATATATAAGCTAGGTATATGCAATTAACAATCACCAAATGACAACAGTAAAACAAAACCTGATTCATTCATACCATAACTAGAACAACATCAGACCAACGTTTATCATAATAAATTACAATAATGTACAATGAACTTTGGATTCAAAAACTCACTATTTTTGTAATAGCTCATGGATGAATTCAGCACAACATGTGCGAATGAAATCAATATCTTCTTCAGGAAAGGGATCAGCAAGATCAAACATCTGTAACACCAAAACCAGACGAAACATTGACTTAGTATAACTTAAAAACAATAAAGTAAAACAAAAGTTTTGAAATATAAATTTACCTCTTGAGTAAAATCAGTCGTGCCTAGAGTGATAATATTGTAAATATGTCTCAAAACATAAAAACCACATAAATTGGACCCCTTTGGTTGCCGACGGCTCTGAGAAAAAACATGATATCATTAAAACAAATATAAAGGCATGTCTTATTATATTCTGTAAACAAATCCATATGTACTAACCTTTGGCATGATCCATGTAGGGTCCTTTAAGTCACGAACATGCTTACCACAAGCAGTGTGTAGGAATGTCCGCATAGCCCTATGATCATCACAATGACAAAGGTTATTGGTTTTACACAAATTCCATAAACTTTGCATACAAAAGGTAAGAATGCAAGAAAACTAACGAATTAATGGTCTTTTTCAAATCATTCCCTGGTTTGAAGTGGAGGGAACATAAGAGGATGACAGTGTAACTACTCTTGCATAGAAGAAGCAACTGCCAATGATCACTGAAAAAAACAGAAGAATATTAATAAGCAAACATAAAACATTATATAAATTATAAAATATCAATTTGTTTCTTACCTATGCACATATGGAGCCAAGAAACACTCGGTTCCAGTTTCACTAAGCCTCTTTGACAAGTATGTATGTCTAGTAGCAGCAGTGGTCCCTTTCTCTTGGATGTGATGGGGGCATAAGAATCCAAATTTTTCGCTTTTGCCAGAGGAGACCAACCTACGATGCATGTACCTACAATAATGCAAGCACATAAATAAAAGGTAAACGGTGAAACTTTTAAAATATTTACTTTGAATTGCAGAAGCTACTTACATTAAGAACAGTTGGACAATCCCAATCGTAAGATTTTGTCCAGGAGCTACCAGGGACATCAAATCATCCCTCTCAAGATAGCATGTCACTCCTGACTGTCCAACAACTGAATCCGTAGGCCACTCTCTTGTTTTGAAGGATGTATCATATGCCATCAGAATCACTTGCTGCATGATATTCAATGGAGGCTGTGAAACTTCTTGCTGAGTGAAGGGAGCTGGACTTGGTGGGGCTTTGATCGGACTTGGTGGTGGGCCTTTGATCGGACTATCCTCGGCTCGACCAGAAACAAGGTTCGTTGGCCACAAGATGAATGTGCCCAAGACATCGCTAACGACCTTGAATTCATCAGAAGGGATAGGGACAGGTGCATCCGCAATAATCACCTCGTCAACTGACACCCGGACTTGATCACCTTCCATTTGTCGGTGGTGGACAGTTGATCCCAGGTTATGCACACTACCCCGTGCAACTAACCGTCTCAGAGGATCCTCGACAAAAAGATCACAAAGCCCAGTAATTTGCGGGTTAGGACCCTTTGATGACTACCCGATGTTGCAACAACTACCTTTAGTGCTCTGCTTATTAGGATCAATCGATTGTGGCTGGGGAGCACTGGTATCTTGTCTTGAGCTCATAAACACTATCATTTCCTCTTTCATCTTGCTCAACCGGGTCTCTAAAAGTGCATCAAAAGATGCTTCAGCCTCGGCCTTTGCTTCTGCTCTTGCAATGGCCAACATATTCTCCAATTCCTCCCTAGTCACGATGTTTGAGGAATAGTGTACGGGGGCTCCAAAGTAATCCCGTATCCCTACCCCTCCTCCAACTCCCCTGACACGGCCTGGATGCTCGTGTTTGCCAGTAGCAACTGTGAGGATGTCATTCCTGCCCTCCGACTTAAAAGATCCCTCAGCTTGTTGTTTTCTAAGTTCATCCTGTAACATAATACAAAATAACAAACGTAAGTAATAATGTACGTTTCTTATGTAATTAATTACAATAACGTTATATACTTACAATTCTTTCACCAACTATACGAGATTGTTCACTCGTATAAGTCCCACTCCTCTTTTGGTAGGCAAATTGCCATTTTTCTTCCCGACGAATCGGAGATGGCGGAGAAAGAAGAACAGAAGGATCGGATTGAGATGCTTCTTCCAATCTCTTCCGTTTGGCCGCCAACAAGTCTCTTTCAGCCTTTGCATAACCCCCACGAGACATTGTATGAGGGCAATCATTCTTTCTACCACTCTCTTGTGCTTTTTGCCTTTTTGCCTGTGAATAAGAAATGATACAAAAGGAAAGTGTTATAATCAATTAAGATAATTGCTAAGTAAATAAAATAAAAAATAAGTCAACTAACCAAAGATTCAGGAGTAGTCCGAAGCCTAACAAATTCTTCCCAAGTCGCTTGATCAAGAAATGTATACGTGCTGCACGGATTAGGACGAGGCTGACCATCTTGCACCTCAATATGAATGTAATTGTTGGTCAGACTTGTCTTAAACTTGCTCCAGCGCTCATAACAATACGTCATCGTCTTGTTGTACAAGATCTCACTCTGAGGAACGTCGTAGGTGAGCTGAAATGCATGCATTGAAGGAGTAAGTGACAAATGAAGTGACATTTGATAATAATTAATTACATACAGAAGATAATTGTATACCTGAATAGTGTCCCAAATATGCTGCTTCACCTTTGGATCGACATTTCTCCACTCCTCTATCAAGATGCTCGGCTTGTTACGTGCAAGGAGGCCGACGAAACTCCTATATCGTTGTGCATTAGGCCCGATTGGTTTCCAATGTCTATCAAACTCAATCGGTATCTTTTGGCCTGCACTCCGACTGAGGGAAACATCTGTCAACCGTGTGGCACGTCTACCACCCCTCCGTATAGACTGGCTACTGCGCTCACTACGACCCTGGCTCGGAGCATTGCTAGGCTCGCCCTGGTTAACACTAGCTGGCTGACTCAGAGGTGTATGAGGTGGCTGATCCTCTGCACTAGGACGCTGGGGATCCGTCATTTGCCTGTAACGACAACAAAGAAAGATAAATCCTAAGCTATGACATGTGAAGACTATATCGATAAAATAACTAAACATATTCTTCAGATAATAATCATAATCATAATTACTTTAGTTAGTTAATGTCAAAGTAGTATCATAAAGAGATATCCTCCCATATTCCCTCGTGATGATCATTTCTTGTGCCGTGCGCATTATCTGCTTCATCTTCTTCGTTCAGTTCTGGTAGACCCCTGGAAAAAGAAGGAGTCTCAAGAAGATCATAATTTGAGTGACTTTTCTCGTCAATATCAACGACCCTTTTTCCTTGGAGAGCTACAGACCACATTTTATTTGCCTGATCAGTGATATAGAACACTTGTTGCGCCTGATCTGCCATAATGAAAGGTTCATCTCCAAAACTTCTACTATTCAGATCTACTAATGTCAATCCTAACCTATCGATCTTCACACCATTATTGACATCAACCCACTTGCATTTGAAAATGGGAAATCTAATTTTAACATAGTCAACCACCCAAATCTCTTCAATCACCCCATAATAAGGTATGGCAGCCAACGTAGGGTTCTTATCTTTCGAACTAGAGAAGTGCATAGATTCAGCCACTAATACAACACCACTGTTCTGGACAGTGCTCTTATCATCTAGGGACTTCGTGTAAAAGGTATAACCATTGATCACAAATGAAGTCCAACTTATGACATCAACTTCAGGACCACGTGCTAACCAATTTATTGTATCAGAAACACATTCTTCTCCGTCAACCTTTTGTTTGAACCAATGTGCGAAAGTTCTGTTATGCTCCCTGATTAACCTTTGTTCGCTCATTCGACTATTTTGTTTCCGTACAATTTCTTTATGGGCATTCATGTAATATTGAACTTCATCAACATTGTTCAAGATGTACAGGTGGACTTGTTGCAATTCATCAGCATCTATGCTCTTTACTGTTGCCCCGCGTCTACCCCCTTCTTGATCATGACGCTTAGGAAGGCCAATATGTCGTACATTTGACAAATACTGTTGACAAAATTCCATAGCTTCTTCAGAAACATATTTTTGAACAATAGATGCTTCAGGCCGATTGGGGTTCTTCACATACCCTTTTAGTATTTTCATAGTTCTTTCGATCGGGTACATCCACCGGAAATAGATAGGGCCACACAACTTTATCTCCCTCACTAGATGAACAACCAAGTGTGCCATGATATCAAAAAAGGACGGAAGAAAAAGCTTCTCAAGCTGGCATAAGATAATGTATCCTTCATTTTCCAATTCCTCCAATCTTTCCGTGTCAATGACTTTACAACAAATGGCATTGAAGAAGAAACAAAGTCTAGTCAATATGTGTTGAAGATCATATTCGGCAATGCCTCGAATAGCTACTGGGAGTAGTTGTTGCATTAAGACATGACAATCATGAGACTTTAGCCCTATTAACTTCAAGTCTTTCATCGATACAAGCTTTTTAAAATTTGAACAATACCCTGAGGGAACTTTAGCGCCATGTAAACACTCACAAAAGCTTCTTTTCTCAACCTTAGACAAAGTATGAGCAGCTGGAGGACAAAATGTTCTATTACCGTATGGCCTTGGATGTAAATCTTCTCGTATTCCCATTTCTTGCAAGTCTAATCTTGCCTTCACGCCATCCTTAGAACTTCCCTGTATGTTGAGCAGTGTCCCAACAATACTATCACATACGTTCTTCTCCACATGCATGAAATCAATACAGTGTCTGACGTCAAGATTGCGCCAATATGGAAGATCGAAGAAGACGGACCTTTTTTTCCATATATTTTTCTCATTTCTACTCTTTGATGACTTACCAAACATAGTATTGATATTTTTCACCTTTTCATAAATTTGCTCCCCAGTCAATGCCTCTGGAGCATCTTCAAACTCTTGGCCACCGAAAAAAGCTTTTTTTAATCTACGATAAGGGTGGCTTTGTCTTAGAAATCGCCTATGCCCAAGGTAAACCGTCTTTCTTCCATGTTGAAGTTGATGGTAGCATGTGCCTTCTTCACATATCGGACAAGCTTTGTGGCCTTTAACGCTATATCCTGACAAGTTCCCATATGCAGGGAAGTCATTTATAGTACAAAAGATCATTGCTCGCATATTAAAAGTCTCCTTCTTGTTCGCATCAAAAACATCGACACCTTTATCCCACAACTCTTTCAAGTCTTCGATCAAGGGTTGTAGGTAAACATCTATGTCATTTCCGGGTTGCTTTGGTCCCGAAATCAACATAGACAACGTTATGTACTTTCGTTTCATACATAACAAAGGAGATAAGTTGTAAATTACCAACAGAACAGGCCATGAACTATGTATACTGCTTAGGCTACCATAAGGATTCATACCATCTGTGCTAAGCCCAAGCCTGAGATTCCTAGGTTCTTCACCGAAGCTAGGAAATAATTGATCGATTTTCTGCCATTGAGAAGAATCAGCTGGATGCCGAAGCTTTCCATCAGAAATCCGCTCATCTGCGTGCCATCTCAAATTTTTGGCATCAATTTCATTAGCAAACAGGCGCTTGAACCTTGGAATGATTGGAAGATACCACAACACTTTTGCAGGGCCCTTATTTGATTTATACCTCGGAGTTTCACATATCGGACATTGCTCCTTCTCTTCATGATCTTTTCTATACAATATGCAATCATTAGGGCAAGCATGGATCTTTTTATACTGCATCCCTAGTGGACACAGTATTTTCTTAGCATCATAGTATCGACAAGGCAACACATTATCATCAGGAAGCATATCTTTAAAGGCCTCAAGCGTTTCTGAAAAACTCTTGTCGCTCCATCCATGCCGTGCTTTCAAGCTTACCAATTTCAATACAGCATTCAGCAATTGGTATTTTTTACACCCCGGGTACAACGGCTTCTCAGCATCACTGCACATATTACCATATGCATGTGATTGTTCAAAAGCCTCTTCTCCTACATCACGAATAATGTCCTCTATCCGATCATCCATATCCGTGTCATTATCATCACAAGTCACTTCCCCCTGTTGAGATGCACTTGGCATTTCTAATTGTTCACCATGCCATACCCATACTACATACGTCTTACAAAACCCTTCACAAATTAAATGTGTATATATATCTGCAGCACTTAATCGCTTCTCATTCAAACATTTTACACAAGGGCAATAAAACATTTCACTATCATCATCGGCATTTCTTTTTGCAAAGTCTAAAAAACCCTTGACCCCAACATCATATTCAACACTCGTCCGTTTAGCTTGTATCCAACTACGATCCATATATTCTAACACCTTTTATTTGTTTTGTACTTTTTCCCTGGAAAAGGTAGGAGAATGTTGAGAGCATGCAATCATTACACCCAAGTACATAGTGTAACTAGAAGTAAACAAAGAATATCGTGATTTAGAGTAGCGTGTGAGGAAAAAATGGAATGAGGGAAAGTGGAATGGAGAAGGAGTGAGGGAATGAGGAATGGAGGTGGAAAGAGGAAGGAAAGAATGCGCTTTCGTCAGAGAAAGTGACTTGGATATATATTCTTTTAAAGTCTAACGCCTGCACACGCTAGATCCATTATTATATTGTTTGTCCCTGGATATATTTTTTAGGGTGACTTTGGTCCTTCGACTAATAATATCCAAGCAATACCGTTGAAAACTTCAAAAATTCAGCACACACGAGGAACATAATAGAAAATGAATGGAACTACCTCAACAATAGTTTTCCCCTATTACTAATGATCAAATTTGGACAGTTGATATTTATAATATTCAGCTGCACATAGCATTAAAAAAACTTGACTCTTATAATACAGATAGTTCAATCTCAAAAAGACAAATCTAAAATCCATCAAATACTACAGTTCAATTTCAAAAAGACAAATTTAAAATCCATCAAATACTACCCCTTCATTTTCATCCAGGCATTTTTTTTGGGGCCAAACATCCATTTATTTTCTCAAACCACAAATTAATTGACTACATTAACCCCTCTCGTTATATATATAGATACATACAGATTCCCTCACACCGATTCTAATTAATTCACACTAACACTCTAATCAAACTTGAAATGTAAAAGCTTACTTATCTATATATATATATAGCCCTCTTATATCAGTGAACCAATGTCTGGATGGGGTTGTACAATGGATAAGAATGTTGACTTTCTTACCCGAGGTGCAACAGCAATTAATTTTGCTAAACCAAACCAAGACAGGTAGTATAGTTCGTAGCTAGTAGTTGATAGTTCTATACTTGCCTCCCATTCTCCTCTCTGCCTATTACCGTCTGCCTAAGAAGACAGAAAAGGCCATAACAAGAAATGGAATATGATAATCGCATGCCAACGAAAATGAAGGTATCAAGTTAATTCGCCTAGACCTGAAATCAGGATTAAAGACATGAAGACAGTAAAACAGGGGAAATTACCAACTGCGTGCTTGTAAGCTGTGATGACAGTTGCTGGCGGTGCTGGAAATAGAGCCAGATCTGTGATGATGCCGGCCCGGAAAGAGATTGACGGAGGCGGAGGGATAGAGAAAGAGGGCGTCGGTGATGATGGGAGCTTGAGTTACGGTGGAATGGAAGGGAAAAGACGGTGGAGATGGAGTGGAAGACGGATTTGGGAGGTGAGAGAGAGGTTGACGGTGGGGTTAACGGTGGGGTTAATCGGTGATGGTGGCGGCCCAGAAAGAGATTGACGGAGGCGGAGAGTGCGTCGGTGACGGAATGGAAGACGGATTTGGGAGAGTGCGTCGGTGATGGAAGACGGATTTGGGAGGTGGAAGACGGATTTGACGGAGGCGGAGAGTGCGTCGGAGTGAGTTGATTTCAGAAATTTGGGGAAAGTTTGGGGAAAGATGGCGCGCGGGAGCTGAGGTTGAATTCTGGGGACAGTTTTAAGACCGGTTGTGAGACAACCGGTCTTAAAAGTGGAGTTTTAAGACCGGTTGTCTCACAACCGGTCTTAAAACTCCACTTTTAAGACCGGGTGTGAGACAACCGGTCTTAAAAGTGGATTTTTAAGACCGGTTGTCAGACAACCGGTCTTAAAAATCTTTCATTTTAGACCGGTTCTCTAGTAACCGGTCTTAAAAAGATTAATTTTTAGACCGGTTATTAGAATAACCGGTCTAAAAATTAATATTTTAAGACCGGTTAGTGTACAACCGGTCTAAATTTTATTTTTTAGACCGGTTATTATAATAACCGGTCTCCCAAATTCTTTATAATTACGTAAATGCCACCGCGCATTTCTTTTTAGACCTCATTTACTATAACCGGTTTAAATGTGCCGGTCTAAATCACCTTTTTTGTACTAGTGAAACAGAGCTTCAATCATTCATATATGTTTCACATAATCATGCAAATCAATAACATGCATCAATACACCAGGACAAATATCAAATACATGTAAAAGAGGTAAATTCCCTACTTTAATCCTTTTTGCTACTTGAAAAGCTCCTCGATATGCGTGCCAACAACTCGAGTTCTCAAATTAGTCCTAAAATGTCAAATGTACAATTTTAGGCACTTCCAATACACTTTTAGTGTTTATATGAGTCTACTATGCAAATTTGCTAAAATAGCCCAGAGGACCCCGCCTGGCATCGTCATATCCGGTCTGACTGTACTTTTCCCGAAATTTTGACCTAGGCTATTCTGACTTATTTTTGCCTAAGGAATCTATTTCCGGACTCAAAATTACCAAATTCACTGTCAAAAGACAAAAATATCCTTGACAGCCTCTAGTTAGGATTTTAGGGGTAATTTTGACACTTTGCATTATAAGGCTTTTTTCACTTCGCACCCAACATGAACCCTACATAATTTTCCATTCTAAATCTAATGGAATCATCAAAACCACCAAAATCCAGTCCAAACACAGCCAACACAGCTGCTGGACGAAATTCCATAAAAATTGGGAAAAATGGAATTTCTTGATTTCAAACTTTGAAAAATCATAACTAAATTTGTAGATATCGAATTGAAGTGATTCTAAAAGTTATGAAATCCTTATTGATTTTTAAGGAAAAATATAGTTTTTAGCCAATTGGAAGCACGAAATTCCTAGAATTAAATTCTTTGGATGCTGTTCTAAAAACTTTTCAGTTTTTTTGTGCTAACTTCAAAAATTCATAAATTTTTGTATATAGTATTAAATAATATATATGACCTATCAAATTAAATTTTAGGATGTCTACTTTCATTATGTAAAATTTTATAATTTTTGCTCATCATTTGATCAATAGAATGCATTACACAACAACACTGCCTCACTAGAAGCAATGAAAAGGCAAGCACTTGGAACTTCAATAAATTCCATTTTTGTATACAAATTTCCCTTACTCTTGAAGTCACTATTTTATTTCCTTTAATACTTCAATGATATAAGAAACATTTGGCAATAAATTTGGGATACCTGCTAAATCGGGGCTTAACAGTTCATTTAATTAATTTAGGCTTAACAAAAACATTATGCTTCATTGTTTACGTAGTACGGTGCGTTTGCATGAGAAGAAAAGAAATGGAATGGGAATGATTAGGGAATAAGGAGCCCTTGATTCTCGGAAATCTATTCCCTAGCCATATGCAAATCCAGCCTTCCTTTCAACTCACGCATTCATTTCCGAATTCTACTTTACTTCATGTGCTTGCCCTGCAAAATAGTAATAATTTAATTATAATAATATCATAGTTTATTTCTTTTCTTAATTTGTGGATGATGACAAAAAAATGCTGATGTATTTGGCAAAGACAAAAAAAGAAAGAAAAAAGAAAAAAGAAAGAGTTCATTAGGTAGGTTAGATCTTGGAGACTTATCACAATTAGAGCATATCGAATGGCTAAAAATATCTATAGAGGTCTAGATTTGATTTTTTAATTTATAAATTTTTTAAATAAAAAATTCATTGTTTTTAAAAAAGTGGAAAAAATTGTATTTATTTCAGATTTGGCATATGTTAAAAAAAATTATAGTAAAAAATAGTATAATAATTATTAAATACGAATAATTTAATTTTAATTTAAATGGTCATATTGTTGATGAATATAATAATAATGGTTACCAACTCATATGAACTGACAATAATATATACAAGTATCTTATACGATTTAACTAATACTACTCATCATGTGAATCAATCATTCTCTGAAAAACTCAAATTATAAGGAAAGCCATTAATTATCACAATGGTGTTATTGGCTCTTGTGCTTTGAACATAAGTCACGTGGTGAAGGAGTGTATTTGTCCGTTTATATATACAAACAATTGCAAGTGTGAAATGAAACATAGAGAATGAAGGGAAATGAATGATTAATCGGGTCTTGTTCGCCACCTTAATGCGAGACATGAACGTAAACGTCACAATACTACAAAAAAACACACGATTTCTGGCGGAATTTACGACGGAATTTTTTCCATTGTAAATTCCTACTGAAATTCTGTCGCACGGAATTTTCCATGGCAAATTTAGCCACGGAATTTCCGACGAAATTTTTTCTGTGGTAATTTTCGACGGAAATTTCGGTCAAAAAGTTTTCCGACGGAAATTTCCGTCGGAATTTGTCTTTGAAAATTTTTGAACGGAATTTTTTCCTTGGCAAATTCCGACGGAAAATTTCGTCGGAAAAATTAAAAATTATTAATTTTTTTAAAAATAATATTTATAAAATTAAAATATTAATTATTAAATAATTATAGTTAAATTTAATTATTAAAATTATATTATTATTTATTACTATATATGTTATTAATATTATATTTATAATTTTATATTAAAATAAAATTTATAATATTAAATTATTATTTATTAAATAATTTTAATTAAAATATATTTAATTTAAATATATAAATAATTTTTTCCTTTTTATTAAATTTTTCATTATTTTTAATAATATTATATTTAATTAATAATTAATTATATGTATGTATGTTTATATATACGATAATATTATATATATAATAATATGTAATAATATAACATAGGTTCATTCCGGCGCAACTGGCAAAGACTCGGGCGTGAAGGTGTCTGCACCCTGAGGTTGTGGGTTCGAACGAGAGGAAAGGTATTTGGAGGAATTATGAGGAGGCGACACGTGGCAACCAGGGGAGGAAACACTTGGCAGCCAGGGGAGAGGGACACATGGCGCTTTGAGGAGCAAACACATGGCATTTGTAAATTAAAAAAAGTTTAAAAAATTTTTGATTTTTTTAAAAAAATAATTTTCGATTTTTTTTTTAAATTGCGACGGAAACGAATTTCGTTGGAAATTAGTGACGGAATTGGATTCCGTCGGAAATTTGCTACAGAATTGGATTCCGTCGAAAGTTCTGATGGAAAATTCCCTCAGAAATTTCTGACAAAATTGAAATTCTGTCACAAATTTTTTTGTGACGCTATTATTGCCAACGGAATCCATTCCGTCGGAAACGCGTTCCGTCGGAAATTTCGTTGCAAACACTGATTCCATCACAAATTCCGTCAGAAATCAGGTGTTTTTTTGTAGTGCAGCACAAGAGTTTTTGTCAAACCCAGCATGTGATTGAATACTTCAATTCATAAAAAATAAATAAAAAATTGGATAATAAGGGAATTCACACTTATAAACATTATCACTTTTGTCATGAACACCCCATGTGTCCAGCTACTATCCTCATTATACTTTCAATTTGATTATAGTTTGTTCTTTTAAATCTGTGTTCATTTAGCAATCAATCTTTTTGCACTGAAAGATTCAGACTTTTTCAATAATATACATAATGGTAGGGTACCCCCATTAGTGTTAATAGTGGTTTTTTGCCAGAAAGAGATACAAAGGTTTTTGTAATGATAGGGCTCTATGAATAGGGAGTGTTAAAAAGTGAATCATAATGGTTCAATGCATGAGAGCACGACTTGAAAAGAAAAGCAATTCTCAAGGTTTTTATGAGTACTGTGAGCAATCACACTACCAGTAACGTATTGGGCATATTTATCATACATATTCAATTTATACTGGTATATGGATAATATATGTTAATTAACATTTTTAATGATTCATATATTAAGTAAGGAAACTGCTTGTCAATGGCTAGTTATCTCATATTACCAAAAAAAAAAAAAAGAATTAGCGATGGAATTGTACGATTCCATCGTCAAATATGCTATCACAAATTAATTAGCGGCAAAATTCCTTTACTAACAAATAACTGTTTTTTATTTTTTGGTAGTGCCAACAATAATGCTATCTATCGATCATGCTTAGATAAGGTCCCAGATTCGAGTCCATTTTGTGACAATAAGAGATAAAAAACCAGTTTTTCATTCGTGTTTGTAAGTTAGTTTTAACCTTTTTTCTTAATGTTGTGTAATCTTTTCCTGTTCTAAATATAACATCTCATTATATTCTTCCTAATTTCTCATATTAAATTTTTGGCTAAAATTTGTAAAACCCTATGAACTTTAGTTTAGTTTTATATGATAACCACTGTGATGTTCAAACAAAGCTCTAAACACTGGACAAGATGTCAAACCAGAAAGGTAAGTGGGTCATGGTTTAAGCGGTCAGATCAATCAAACCGTTTGGTCAGGCCGGTAATATAATAATTAGCTAAAAATTTGATACCAATAATTGTATGTATTTATAATAATAATATATATAAGACATAAATATATAATAAGTCATGACTTAAAGAACCACAATAGAAGATAAGTAACAAATAGTCAATAGTGGGGAAAGAAGTTGAAGTTGCAATGGAAAAAAAGTACAAGCTCAATGTCTCACCCTGATATACTTATATGCCCTATCCCAACATGCATATTAAAAACTAAAAATTTTTTTAAAAGAAAAAAAATCTTAATTATTCACTATTACAAAAAAAAATATAGATGTGGCGTTTTTATTTGAACTAGCTGTGGCGCTTAGTAAGTGCCACATATCAAGACGTCACTAAAAAAAGCTGTCGCGCTTCCAAGCGCCACAACATATATATATATATTTTAAAAAAACCTTCCTACAACGCTTCTTTAAGGAAGTGACACAGGAAGTGTCCACTTCCTGTGGCACTTCCTTAAAGAAGCATCACAGGAAGTCAATAATTATTTTTTAAAAAAATAATACTTTAGGTGGCACTTCCTTAAAGAAGTGCCATAGAAAAAAGCACCTCCTAAAGTATTTTTTTAAAAAAAATTATTTTCGTATTTTTCCTTTAGAACCCTATAATTAATCAAAAGAACCCTATAATTATAGTTGATAACACATTTTCATATCGACAACAAAATGATAAAAAAATGAACCACAATCAAATAACTCCAAAATGATATAAATTAACAAATAACTAATTAACAAAATCTCTACTAAGTAAAATACAAGTGTTAAAAATAAATAATTATTTTACTTATGCAAATCATCAATGTTAATAATTACTACAACAACTAAAAATTATAAATGCTAAATGAATACAACTTATATTTAATAACATTTAATTTTATCTCATTTATTTTTTTAGCATATAAAAATGAGAATAATTTTTTAGGAATAAAATAAGAAAAGAAATTTCAGAAGCATTCTTCATCGAATGCAAATCATCAATGTTAATAATTACTACAACAACTAAAAATTATAACTACTAAATAAATACAACTTATATATAATAACATTTAATCTTATCTCATTTATTTTTTAACATATAAAAATGAGAATAATTTTTTCAGGAATAAAATGAGAAAAGAAATTTTAGAAGCATTCTTTATCAAGGAAAATTAGAATAATTAAAAGTAGGAAACTTGAAAGTAAATGACTGTTCTTTACCAACGCTGCAATTGATAAAACAATATGAACACCATTCCCTCCATCATAAAAAATGAAAGATTTCTTCTCCTGTAGAAACATATGCAACATACTGGTAAGAAACTATTATTCAAAATAAACTGGTAAGCTACATATGTGATATAATGTAGCTAAAATAGCAATTAAACTAAATAAACTTACTACTTTGTGGCTAATGCTAAGTTGGACGACGTAGATCTAAAATCTGAAGTTTAGTATAAAAATAATGAAAGAAGAAACAAATGGAAAGAGAGAGTGTGCGAGTGTGAAAGAAGGAATTGTCACCATCTTCATAAGATTTAGGAAGGGAAAGCGATTGAAGATCTATTATTTATAGATGTAAAAATCTGGCAAACCACAATTTTTCCAAAAGAAAATCCTCACAAAGGTTATGAGTGACAAAGAAATAAGGAGGAAGTGCTGATCGAAGTGGAGACGGTGATGAATGATAAAAAGTAGAGAAGCAGAAAATATGGGGACTAAGAGATTAAGGAGTGATGACATGTGTTAAATGAGGAGTGGAAACTAAGAGGATAAAAGTGATAGAAGTAGATTGCAAGATAGAGAATAATTTGAAAAAAAAAATTACTTTGTGTGGTGGTTCCTATACCAAGTGCCATACAAAATACATAGCAGCTGTGGCACTTCTTTAAACAAGCGGCACAGCTGCTACTTCATTTTTAAAAAAAAACACGTTAGTGGCACTTCTTCAAGAAAGCACCACCTAATATCACCAAGTAGTTGTGGCACTTCCTTGAAAAAGCACCACCTAAAGTGCTTTTTTTAAAAAAATTTAAAAAAAATTAAAAAAATAGAAAGAAGCTGTGGCACATCTTTAAAGAAATGTCACAAAAGGTGCGCCACTAATATCTATTTTTGTAGTAGTGATGTTTTCTTTTGCATACAATGCCATGCGACCTAGGCATTCATCTTTTCAAGGTGTAGAGTTATCATATCTCAAGGCAACTCTTTCTTTTAAAACTCGCTCCGGTCGTTAGCGGCTCAATTTCCACTTCTGGCTCAAAGGGTGGTTCTAGACAGCTCAACACGGCCCAACTCCTCAAACGGTCCAAACACAAAAAACGAGCTGCTAAGTTTTCTAGCCAATAGTCTAGCGCCTGGTCTAGTCCACATTTTAAAACATTGGTTTCAAAGTTTAAATTTAACCTTCTTCACGTCTTAATATTTGACAATAAACCATATGTCAATTAATTTTAATTGATATTAATTTATTTATAAACAAAAATGTCACCTTAGATTCATAAAGATGACATGGCATCTGACATGGATTAAAAAATTTAGGCTATAATATACAAAACCACTGTAAACTTTAGATTAATTACACATTACTCCTTAAAAACATTTCAAATTTCAAATTTAACCTCCTTAAAATTTTAATTTATAACATTAATTCTCCGATTACTTTTATTTCCCTTCTGGTGCCTATTTCATCTTCTCCGTATATCATGTTATAAATAACATTTATTTTCTCCTTGACTATAAAATAATATTTTTAAGTTTGATTCGAAAATGGTGTTATTACAATCTTATTCAAAGTAAACTTTTAAATTTCATTCTTCTATTTTTCACCACATAAAAAGGCTATTTTAATTTATAAATGGTAATAAAAATCTTAAGAAAATTAGGGCCCATTTGGTTCAACCCCATTGTATACCCGCAATGATAATCATGATTGCATTTCTAAGAGAAGAGTGTTTGGTTATACTTTAGCATTATTTACCATGGTAATGATGATTACCAAAAAAATTGGTAATCTTCATTTATACCTTCCCCTATGAATACTCATTACCACCTTATACATAGTTGAAAAAGTCCAATTTATGTTTAAGTTTCACTTATTTTTGTTTCGCTTATCTAATTTCAACTACCACAACTACTGCCGCCACTACCTCCTTCTCTTCCACAGTTGTGGCCGCCACCTACCACCCCACCTCCACTATTGACACCGCTTCCACTACTACCTCCTCCTCCACCACTGCCATCACTCACCATCCCCATCGAAGCTACCTCCGCCGTTGCCGTTGCCACCACTACCTCCTCCTTCTACACTATTGCCGCCGTCGCCACCACTACCTCCACCACCATCGTAGGTGTAATGCCCCAAATTTTGATTAAGGGTTAATGACAATTATTGAGAATGATTTGGGGATTTAATCTAAATTATTATGTGTTTTGTGGCAATTTCGGTAAATGTGCCAAAATCAGTGGAAAATTTATAAGAATGGAAAATTGTTGGTTAATTAGTTAGTGATTAATGGAGAAATTAATTACTAACTAAGAAGAAATGAGATTTGTGACTAAATTGCTAATGGAGTGGTTAAAGTAACTAATTAGTTACTTACTTTATGGGAACCAATGGAATTTGGACATATGGCAAGCTTAAGGAGAGAGAGAGTTGGAAAGTCAAACCTTATATTTTATTGGTTTCTCTTCCCTCTCTTTTCGCTGAACAAGCAAGGCATGGGGATGGGAGTATAATAATTTCTTCTTCCTCCTCACACACTCTCATCCCTCTTGCTCCCTCTCTCTTGCGCCATTGTTGAAGAAAAAGGGAAGAAGAAAAGCTTGAAAAAGGTAAGAAGAATGACCTCAAATGCCAAAACTCTTTTCTTTAAAGTTGTTCCTTGGCTTGAGAGCTTCATTTTCATGGTTCTAGTTTCTCCATTGGTGGTGATTTGTGGCATCAAGAAAATTTGGTAGTTGGAGAATCAAGAAACCTCTTTGGAAAAGTTGAAGACGCAAGTGAAACAAACCTTTCTATCTATGTTTTATGGCATTTGTTGAAACTTGGAATTTTTGGGATTTTTGACCTTATATTTGAAAAAAAAGGGGTCATTGGGTATTTGGCATGTTTTTGGGTATGGAAATGGGTGTTTGGTATGTGTTTTGGATAGATAGATTGATTTGAGATTGGAATGATATGTTTGGAGATTTTGGAATTTTGGTGTTGAATGTGGCCTAGAACCAAAGCATGATAATGGAATAGAAATTTGGTAAATTTGATGCTTCCATGTGATTCCTTGGGTGAAATTATGTGGGGATAGCCTTGGTTAAGGCTTTGGGATCATTGGAACACTTGGGTAAAATCTAGAAGTGCTGTCAATTTTTCTACATTTTCTGGGTTCTGATAAGCATCACTCGAGTGAGGATGGGTCTCACTCGAGTGCGGTGGTGCATATCTCTTTATGACCTTCGTTATTTCTGTTGCACTTATGGGTGTAAAGGCAAAAGTGTTGCCTCACTTGCGAGTGTTGTGGGTTCTCACTCGAGTAAATGGTGTCTCACTTCCTATAACTCGAGTGAGCATTTGGCTATCACTCATGTGTTAACCTTTGTGCTCGAGTGCAAAGTTCCTCATCAATCGAGTGAGGCCTTCTTCACTCTAGTATAACAGTGAAAATTTTGTTCTTTGCTTCTAAAAGGGGATCTTTGGGATAGTTCTCCAACCTTTTAGGGCTTTTGTTAGAGGCATTTGTAGCTTCCTAAAGAACATAAATGATAACCAATTTAAGTTATATGAATTCATTTGAATATTGGAATAGAGAATAACACTTCATCCCTAATTATGTTGTGTATGATGCTTGGTATGCATGACTTATCATTATTGTGTTGTGAAAAATCTTTGGCATGAGGCCATTACGAACTTGTGTATGTCTTATCGACCATAGGGCATTACAGTGTGAGCAGTCATAGGGGGTAATGGTCATCACACTTACCCCTGCCGTTGTAATTGCTGAGGTTACGTTGTGAAATTGTGAATTCCTGCTTGATTATCTGGCCAATATGGCTATGTGTATGTGAAATATTTTATATGGATCTCATCCGTGGTGATATATGCGATATGAGCATGTGATTGTGCAATACAGCGTAAGCACTTCAGTGTGAGCAAACGTAAGGGTGACGAAAGTCATACCTTCCCTTGTCGCTGTAACTGCCATTGTAGTTGCTATGTATGTGTGATGATTTGCTTTCATGCTTTGTGGTTATACATACTATGAGTGATTTGACACTACGGGGATTCCTTAGAATCTCACTCTCCCAAAAACAAATTTTTAGATAGGGCCAAAGGATCTAAATGATAGCAGGTGACAAAGAGTGGATAGAGCTCCGAGCAAGGAGTTTTATTTTGGATATTGGGTATCATAGTTGTATGTATTTTGGATATCTAATAGGAAGCAATTGTATATTTTGAAATTATGGTATAGTTTTGTGTAATCCCTTAGTTATGGGAAACTGAATATAGGCATTCATCCCTTGTAAAACCCTTTAAGGATTATTGGAACCCGAGTGTGTCAGGAATTTACATTGTACTCTGATATTTATGAATGAAATCATACTGTACATGCCATTTGTGTAATTGAAATGTGGTTATGAGAGTTGTTGAACAGGTTTTAGAAAATTTTTTGTAAACCCTGATTTTGGGAAAATTTACTTTTAATTAATAAGTCCCAAATCATCTACGGTCCCTAATTCCACATAATCATGTGTTTATGAACTTAATCTCGGCCTTGATCGTGAAGGGGGTTATAGCAGCCACCATTGTCACTGCTGCCACCACTACCTCATCCTCTACTACCATAGTTGCCACCACCCTCGCTGCCACCACCTCCACCATTGCTACTACCGCCATCACTACCTCCTCCTCCTCCACTATCACCATCGCCGCCTCCGCCTCCTCCCCCGCTACGACTACCTCCTCCATTGTCACTGTCACCCCTTGTCATCGCCACTACCACACCACTATTATCGTCACCTCTACCATCATAACCATTGCCATTGGATGATCCTCGGCTAGGTAGCGTGACGGTTATGATGACGCAGTATGATAACTCTTAACTATATTTTCTACAAAGATTATATTAAGGATAAAAACAACTTTGTGTGATATATGAATTTCAAATAATTATTAAAAAAAATTAACTCATTGCATATATCTTGCTTTAAAATCAAATCAAACACTAGTCCTGTAATTAATATCACATTGCATTACCATTGTATCACATTACACTACATTGCAGGGTGTAATGGAGTCGAACCAAATGGACTCTTAATAAGATTGTAAGAACTCCAATCATGTGACAACTTTGATAGGGATTTGACAGACATTATGTCACACCCTCATCTTATTTTCAGCTATTTTAGAGTATTTGTGGAAAATGATACACAGTTCAATGGACAATACAGGAATAGCATAAATATGCTGACATTATGTGCACAATTATAAAAAATCCCCATAGAGGTTCGTACTTGATAATTACAATTAACGTAGCCTCACAGCGCTACATGGATGTCTAAATCTATCCCAGTGAAACGGAGACATCTTCCAGTCTTCGTTCCACCACTGCAATCCCCTCGTATGGTTCTCTTCTTTATTCTCAACATATGTTCTGTCTTCTCCTGTCTAAATTGTTGGTAGGGGAGGGTGAGATTTTGGGGAATCTCAATAGGAAAGTAATACCAATATACATGCAAGATAAGTGCTTAATGCATGACATGCTTGCATTACATAACTCATGCTTACACAATGACATATCTACGTGCTCAATGTTTCAATCAACATACGTATGGCCATAGCATAAACAGAAACAGAGCTTCAATTATTCATGTATGTTTCACATAATCAAGCAAAGCAATAACATGCATCAATACACTAGCACAAATATCAAATACATGTAGGAGCAGTAAGTTCCCTACCTTAATCGTCATTCCCTAATTCTCGAATGGCGTGCCTCGATTTGCGTGCCAATCCCTCGAGCTCTCTACACGGTCCTAAAACGTCAAATGTATAGTTTAGACACTTCCATAGTGTTTCTGGTGGTTATATTAGTCTATGGTGAAATTTTACCAAAATGCCCCCAGGACCCCTTCCTAGCCCCGCCGTACCCGGCCCGATTGCACATTTTCCCAAAAAATTGAATAGGGCTATTCAGACATGTTTACGTCTAAGGAATCCATTTTGAGTCTCAAAATGACCAAATTCATTGTCAAATTACGAAAATACCCTTGATAGCCTCTATTTAGAGTTTTAGTGGTGTTTTCGTAATTATGCTTTTTCGGCCTCTACCGAAAAAGTGACCAAATGTAATCCCACCTATTTTTTCCCACTGAATCCAATGGAACCATTTATTTCATGAAAATCTAGCTCCTAACCCCTATTTTGGTTCTGGCCAAAAGTTTTACAACAATAGGAAAATGGAGTTTTGTGTTTTAGTTTCCAAAACTTGTACTTTTCCAATTCTAATCCTTTGTTAATCCATTTAAACACTTCTTAACCATGATTCCAAGAAATTTGGGCAACATAGCCCCTTAGGGTTATAGCTTTTCCAATTTTACAACTCAACCAAAAATCACCAAACTATCAACAAACTTCAAAACCAACTTCATACAAGTATAGATTTGAGTTTGGTGTAGTTACCTCTTAGGCTTCTTAGATCCTCTCACTCTAGGCACCTCCTCCCTCTCTTCTTGATCTCAAGATAAGCTTGCTAAACCATGGATTTTATGGAAAGGAAGAGATTAGAGGAGAGTTTTATGGAAGATTTGAAGGAAAAACCTTAAGAAATCTCCACTTACCTTAATCCTTCTCTTTCTTCCTTCTCTCTTGGCTTGAACTTTCCTTAAGCTTTTCTCTCTTCTCTTTCTTGTTGCAAGTGATAAAAATGAAGGCAAGAGAAAGAGGATGAGGCTTCATAAATTTTCCTCCCTTAATTCTACACCATGGATTTGATCAATGGACCATAATGCGACACTTGTCACAATCCTCCTTTCTTCAAGTTTATGTAATACTTACTCCCTTTGGTTTCCCATTAGCGTTGAACTAGCTTTTCTTCTCTTGGTTAGCTTAGAAAAACGTGCTCCCTCTCTTCTCTAACCAATCAAGTGTTCTCCCAACTAAATCCAACTTCCTACTCCACCAAGCAATCAAGTTCACCCATTCCTTCACTCTAGCTTACCATCATGCACTTCACCATACCTTCATATAATGTACACTCCACCATTGTCATCATTACCATTATCATGTAGCATTTTGACATGTGCTCATGCAACTCAATTATAATTCCATTAATCAATTTCTAACAAATTTTATTTTAAATTTTCGGAATAATACCAATTATGGCAAATTTTCTGCCCTAACTTTGAAAAATCATAACTAATTTTGTAGACATCATTTTGGAGCTATTACAAAGGCTATGGAACCCTTATTGAGTCTAATTTCAAAAAAAATATGGAATTTTACAAGCTGAGATCATATTATTCCCAGATTTTCAATCTTTGACCGCTGCTTCAGAAACTTTCTAGATTTTCTAGGCTAATTTCATAAATTCATATCTTTGTGTACATAGATTCAATTGATTCGTATGATGTATCAAATTAAATTTTAGGATGTCTACTTTCATCCTGTAAAATTTCATAATTTTTGCTCATCATTTGGTCTTCCAAACCCACATGATAAACTCATTGTCTCGCAGGACATTTCACTGAAATCACTATTCAACTTTCAATTTTGAATAATATTCACTATTTTATTAAATATATAAAATAATCACAATATACTCTTGGTGAATAAAATTTGGGGTGTTACACATTAGATGGGAAATATAAAGTAACAACACGATGTTTAATGTAAAAATTAAAACTTTAAGGAGGTTAATTTTAGAGTTTGAAATGTTACGGAATCATATGCAAGTTACCTAAAGTTCAAGAGTTTTTATATATTGTAGTCTAAATTTGTTAAAATATGTTAGATGTCACACCATCCTAATTAATTTGATGTGATAATTTTGTCAATGACTTTTTTTTTACTGAAACTTTTGTTAGTGGCTTATGTAACATCCCAAATTTTATTCACCAAGAATATATTGTAATTATTATATAAATTCAATGAAATGGTGAATATTTAAGGCCAACGAAATTAAATATTGAAAATTGAAAGTGGAATAGTGGTTTCAATGAAATCGCCTGCGAGGCAGTGAGTTTGTCATGTGGTTTTGGAATAACAAATGATGATCAAAAGTTATGAAATTTTACAAGGTGAAAGTAGACATCCTAAGCTTTAATTTGATAGGTCATATGACTCAATTGAAGCTATGTACAAAAATATATGAATTTTTGAAGTTAATCCAGAAAATCTGGAAAGTTTCTGGAGCAGCAGTCAAAGATTGAAAATCTAGGAATAATATGATCCTATCCAGTAAAATTCCATATTTTTCCTTGAAACTAGACTCAATGAGGGTTCCATAGGCTTTGGAATCTAGACTCAATGAGGGTTCCATAGGCTTTGGAATCGCTTCAAAACGATGTCTACAAAATTAGTTATGATTTTTCAAAGTTAAGGCAGAAAATCTGCCAGAATTGGCATTATTCCGAAAATTTAAGAAATAAAGTAATCTTCCTTTTTCTCTTAATTATTTTAGAAATTAAGGGATGAAGGAGGAGAACACAAGTGTCAAAATCCAATGAGACTAAGTGCCAACACCACATGAAAGATGATGGAAATAATTGTTGTGTCATAAGTCCTTACTTATGTCATAAGGTTAGGTAGCCAACTCTTGTACCAACTGACTTGAGTAAATGGAAAGAACACTTGATTTAGTTGGAGCATAAGAGGGAGCACGTTTCTGGCCAACCAAGGAAGAAGGAAATGATAATCAAGGTTGAGTGCACACAAAAGAGAGATATGGCAAGGTTGAGTCACTACTACAAAAAGAGGCTTTAGTGGTGTAGCTCCTGTGGCATTTGTTTAAAGAAGTGCCAAAAATAGTTATTTATTTATTTAAAATCAAAAATATTTGAAAGCTTTGGCACTTACAATTAAAACGTCATAATTGACGTTAACCTTGCATGACGTTTCTCTGAACAAGCGCCAAACAAGGCCTTCAATTTTTTTTTTTTGAAAAAACAATAGGAAGCTTTGGCGTTTTATGTGGAAACGCCAAAGCTTCCTATATTTTTTTTAAGAAAAAGAAAATATAATAGGAAGCTTTGGCGCTTCCTTACGAAGCGCCAAAGCATCTTATATTTTTTTAAAAATATATATATAATAGGAAGTTTATGATTCCAGATTTCACGGTCATGTGGGCTGTAGAGGTAGATTGATCTTTATAGAAAACCGAAGCTTTGTCTATGTCCAAACCAATCATGCACATCTTAAGGGTGTAAAAAGGGTCACATGCGTTCACTGAGTCAGCACAAGCAGAGTCTAATTTATATATATATATATATATATATTAAAAGTATACATATAGTGTTGACAAAAAAAACAGTATACATATAGTAATATATAATAATTACATTTTTACCGATATTATATATATAATGCAATGTATATATGGTTTCCAAGATAGGAAGCTTTGGCGTTTTATAATAAAACGCCAAAGCTTCCTAAATATCAAACAAAAAAAAGGATCAAAGATGGGTGTAGATAAAAGCTTCCGCATATATTTAAAAAAAACGAAGATCTGGGAAGCTTTGGCGTTTTATAATTAAACGCCAAAGCTTCCACATATATAATAAAAAAAATGAAGGATATGAATCATATGATCATTGCAGATTTTTTTTTTTGGATCAAGATAGATGGGAAGCTTTGTTTTGCAAAAAAAAAATATGGGGAAGCTTTGGCATTTTTTAACAAAACATCAAAGCTTCCATTACAAAAAAAAACAAGAAGGGGAAGCTTTGGCGTTTTTTAACAAAACGCCAAAGCTTCCATTACAACATTAAAAACGAAGAGGAAGCTTTGTTTTGCAAAAAAAAAATATGGGGAAGCTTTGGCGTTTTTTAACAAAACGCCAAAGCTTCCATTACAACATAAAAAATGAAGGGGAAGCTTTGTTTTGCAAAAAAAAATATGGGGAAGCTTTGGCGTTTTTTAACAAAACGCCAAAGCTTCCACAATTATTAAAAAGTGAAGGATTTGGTTCATACAAGAGTTTTGGCATTCACCGAAGGGAGAAGAATAATCGAATCACGTGAAAGCTAGCTTTGGCATTTACTGAAAAGGTAAGTCAAAAAAGAATGGAGAAGAATCACGTGAAAGCTTCCATTGACAAGGCAAGTCATATTTCTTTTTTTCCATTGACAAGGCAAGTCATATTTTTTTTTTCTTTGGCCATGCATCTGACAGCTCCTTGAAGATCAGGTTGGACATAAATCACTTTTTGTATTTGTGCATTGAAGAAGTAGTCATATTTGCATCTGTGCATTGAAGAAGATACTCACGCTCTTAATCTTCCTTGCCCTCACGTCCTCAGCTCCCTCGACCGTTGAAAGCCATCGTCAGAGCTCACTGTTGGGAAAGAATCACAGGTTGGCCATTTACTTGATGAGAATCATGACTTCTTTTACAATATGACTTTATACTTGGTGGATCACGCAATGGTTTTTTTTTAATTACAACTATATTATGATGGTTGGCAATTGACATTTCTGAAGTATTCAAAGCTGCTTGCTTTGATTCCCTGTACACAGCCCCACCATTAATTAGTTCCCTCTGATTCCCACTTTGATCCATGTTAGTGATATGAACTATATTCGTATTAATTGAAGTGACCAACAGGAAGCCATATGCGGCAGCAGGGCTCCTTATAAATGCACATGTACAAAACGCCTAGGACATGTTGTTAAAAAAATTATAATAGAAAAACAATTCAGTCAGCTTTAATTTAGTTTTTTTTAAATATTTTTTAAAGGAATTTTTGGCGCTTTCTAAGGAAGCGCCAAAGGTTTTAGTTTTGTTCTATAACATTAATGGCGCTTATATAAGAAGTGTCATAGATACTCACACCTTTTTTGGCACTTTTTATATAAGCGCCATAAAAGGTAATATAAATGTTAAAAAATTTTAACACCCGCCATTGTTGCCGCCACTATCGCTTTCCTGCTTTTCTTTTCTATTTGTCCCCACCCCCTTTCCTCTGTTTGACCTAGTGACAAGTAGAAGCTTCTTTGGTCCCCCACTTGCTATTTTTTTTCTCCTCCTCGTGCAAATATTTGTAAACATTTGTTCGCCACTTTCATTACAGCATAGAGCTTCGTTGCGGTACAAAGCTTTTCCCACACGTGTTCTTTTTCTCTTTGGCTAGTTGCAGTACAAAGCTTCCTCCCTCGTGTTCTTTTTCTTTTTGGCTGGTTGCAGTACAAAGCTTCCTACAGAAGCTCCTATAAGTGTTGTTTGTTTTTTAACATTTTATTCACATTTTTTTAATTAAAATATGTTTGACTATTATATATTTGCTTATACTTTTCTATCGAAGTACATGTTGTCAATAGTGAAAGAGTTGGGAATGGCACCGTTGAAATGGTCAAATTAGGTAGAAATGTTATAAATGCCGCTGGTAGTTTAATCAATGATTATTTTGGAACCAATTAATTTAATAAACGGAAGGTTGTATTTTTGTTGGCTTGTTATGGACCCAATTATTTTAATTACGACATGTAGTAGTGTTGGCCAATATGATTTATTTGGTGGTGAGTTGTGAACATTATTTAGATGTTGTGGGATTAATTGGTTGATTATTTGTGATTTAAGAAGAGTGTTTAATATTTTGTAAAACTTTAAATTTTGGAATGTTATGCTGCTGAATTTACTTTTTTAAAAAATAAATAATAAATAAAGAGAACTTTAAGAGGCAAGCAACTGACCACTTATAAAAATATATATGTTTAACGTATAGATGGATCGAAAATGGATGTCATCTAATCGGTGCTCAAGAGAATATATTGATGGGGTGAAAGAGTTTATTAGATTTGCAAGCGAGCATGCAAATGATCCTAACAAAATCCTATGTCCTTGCTTATCTTGTTGTTATGGAAAGCGGATTAGTCCACTTGATTTGCTAGATCATTTAGTGTGTCATGGAATTGATCAATCATATACACGATGGACAAGGCACGGTGAGACGGATGATGCAGATCGTGGTCAAATACATACCATGATCGGTGCTTCAAATGAGTTTGACTCAAGCATGTGTGATAAAGATGATGGTCTTCAAGAAATGCTAAATGCAGTTGAAGGGGTGCTTCATAACCGTCCTCAAGAATATGAGAAGTTGAAAGGTGATGCAGAGAAGCCATTATATGCTGGTAGTACTAAATACACAAGATTGCTAGCAGTGTTGAAATTGTACAACTTTAAAGCACACTATGGATTGAGTGATTCTGGTTTCACCGCACTACTTGAACTTGTGCAAGATATGCTCCTAGAAGAAAATGTACTTCCTACCAAGACATATGAGGCAAAGCGAATACTTTGCTCTACAACTGGCATGGGTTATGAGAAGATTCATGCATGCCCTAACGATTGTATATTATTTCGAAATCAATATGCAACGTTAGAGAAGTGCCCTAAATGTAATGCATCTCGATATGGGAAAAAGAAAGGAAAGAGTCCCTCGAAGGTCGTATGGTATTTTCCAATTATTCCAAGATTTAAGCGATTAAACAGTAATGAGGAGATTGCTAAGTTGTTGACGTGACATGCAGATGAAAGGATTGAAGACACAAACCTTAGGCACCCTGCGGATGCCCCTCAATGGAAAAAAATTGATCATGACCATCCTGACTTCGTGAATGAAGAAAGGAACCTACGCCTTGCACTTTCAACTGATGGAATCAATCCCCACGGGGTTCAGAGTAGTACACATAGTACATGGCCAACGATATTGATGATTTATAACCTTCCTCCATACTTGATCATGAAACGCAAGTATATGATGTTGTCTATATTAATTTCTAGGCCAAGGAAATGATATAGATGTATACTTGGCTCCTTTAATTGATGACTTGAAGCTACTTTGGGAAGAAGGCGTCAATGTGTATGATGGGTATAGGGAAGAAAGTTTCAATTTGAAAGCCATGTTGTTTGACACAATTAATGATTTCCCTGCTTATGGTAATTTGTCCGGATATAGCGTCAAAGGATATTGTGCGTGCCCTATATGTGAAGATGACACTCATTCAATGCGACTAGATCATTGTAAGAAAAATGTATACATGGGACATCGAAGATTCTTACCATCGACACATCATTGGAGGAAGTGGAAAAAGGCTTTCAATGGTGAGTCAGAAGAAGGTAGCCCACTGAAGATGTTGACCGGTGCTCAGGTTTTTGAGAATGTTAAGCACATGGATAACGATTTTGGCAAGCCTTTTGCAAAACAATTCGGGACAACCAGTTGGAAAAAGAATTCTATTTTCTTTGAACTTCCATATTGGAAGTCCTTGTATGTGAGACATTTTCTTGATGTGATGCACATAGAAAAAAATATATGTGATAGTCTCATTGGCACATTGCTCAGTATACGAGGAAAAAGCTAGGACAGTGTAAATGCAAGGTTGGATTTAGTTAATTTGGGAATAAGAGAAGAGTTGGCACCAGTTGAGCAAGGGCACCGTACTTATCTACCTCTAGCGGCTTACACTCTATCGAGGAAAGAGAAAAAATTATTTTGTGAATTTCTGGAAGGAATTAAAGTTCCAGAGGGGTATTCTTCAAATATAAAGAACCTTGTATCAGTGAAAGAGTTGAAGCTAAAGAACCTTAAATCTCATGATTGTCATGTGCTCATGCAAAATTTCATACCAATTGGTATACGGTCAATCTTACCCAAAAAAGTAAGAAACACCATTACTAAACTTTGCATGTTCTTCAAGTTGATTTGCAGTAAAGTGGTTGATTCAACGAAGTTACTAGATTTGCAAAGGCTTATTGTTTGTACTTTGTGTGAACTTGAAATGTATTTTCCACCTTCATTTTTTGACATTATGGTCCATCTAACCATACACTTGGTGAAAGAGGTTCAATTGTGCGGTCCAGTGTACTTAAGATGGATGTACCCGAATGAGCGATTTATGAAAATTTTAAAGGGGTATGTGAAAAATAGATATCGACCAGAGGGTTGTATAGCTGAGCGGTTTATGGTTGAATAAGCAAGTGATTTCTGTGCTGACTTCCTATCAAATGTTGACCCCGTAGGTATCCCCAAGTCTCGTCATGATGGGCAAAGATCAGGGAAAGGAACAAGTGGGAAGGATGTAATAAGGATATCGGTGACTGAATGGGAACAAGCTCACTTGTATGTGCTTCATAACACTAATGAGGTTGAACCATTTGTTGACGAACACAAGGCCGCACTTCGATTGGCACATGGTGACAGGAATGAAAATTTTATAACAAAGGAACACAATAAACATTTTCCAAGTTGGTCAAAAAGGCGCATTAAAGATGAGGTGGAGAGGAATCCTGATCTAATTTCTGAAAACTTGAGATGGCTATCGAATGGACCGAGCTTAAGTGTATTATCTTATAATGGTTATGCAATCAACGGTTACACCTTCTACACACAAGAACATGATACAAGGAGCATGATGCAAAATAGTGGGGTAATACTTGTTGCTGATTCTTGGCATAGATCCAGTGTCAAAGACATGAACCCTATCTACGCACAAATGTCATACTTTGGTGTAATTGAACAAATATGGGAGTTAGATTATACTGTGTTGAGGGTCCTTGTCTTAGGGTGTAAGTGGGTTAACAACAACAATGGATTGCGGACAGATGAGTTAGGGTTTGTTCAAGTAGACCTTTCTAAAGTTTGGTATAAAGATGATCCTTTCATTTTAGCCTCACAAGCAGAACAAGTGTTTTTTGTTCCCGATCCTGCTAAGAAGAATTGGTCCATTGTAGTTCCATCAAACAAGAATCATCAAGAACAAGTTGGTACTACAAGTAATGAATATTTGAATATTCCTGAGGATACTCTTTCCTTTGAGATGTTGTGGTCAAGATATATTGATAGAAATGAAGAAGAAGATGAAGACGAACATTTATATATGAGACATGATCATAAAGAGGGGACATGATTTTTAAATCAAACAAGAAAGAGAAAAAGATGATAATGAGTGTCTTGATTTTTCAGTATGTATGTTTTATTACATGTATTCATATATTCCAACTTAATTTACTTTTATTACTATGATTGTCAATATGCACTGATATTTTTTTCTTGTTTATTTAACTTGTAAGAAAATGGATCCACACAATGATCAAGCAGCCTTTGAAGCCCACAATGAAGATGCAGTTGATCCTCACATTGAGCAAGCAGCCTTTAAAGCCGCTGTAGTCCGAGGTAGGACTGTGATGCATAAACTGATCAAACTAAGGAGCAAGGGCATTATGTTAGAGCTTGAGTGGAATGACAAGGGAAACCCAGTTGGTGAAAATGCTAGCAACTTTATTAATTATATTGGGACTATTGTCAAAGAAAGAGTCCCCATTACAATTTCAGATTGGAGACGGGCAAAGAAGGACTATTCTGATATGCTTCTGAGTTCAGTAAAGGTAAATATTAGTTACTTTATTATTCTGGTTGTTTTGTTGCATGAATTACAATCTAACAAAGCACGTGTGGTTTTTTTGTTACAGTCTATCTTCATTATCGATGACGACAAAGACAAATTCGTGCTCGTAAAATGTGGCAAACTTTTGAGATGTTTTCGTTCCAATGTTATCAAATTCTACTCGTGGGACACAGATGGCAATATCATTCATACGCCACCACAGTTGTACGATGGAATAATTACACAAGAGCTGTGGGATGAGTTTTTGAGCACACATACTACCGCGGAGTTTCTGGTAATACAATATTAGCCCTTACAGACTACTTGCAATGTAATTGAAATTAATATTTATTGAAATTATTTGTATTTAAAAAGGAACGAAGTGATAGAAATCGTGAAAGCGCAAGCAACATGGCATACCGGTACTTAAAAGGACCACTATCGTATGCAAAGTTGGAGCAACAATTAGTAAGAACTTTTAATCATTTCATATGTATATAATTTAGATGACTAATTTTTAACTACAACTAAATTTTTTATGAAGGTTAAATAATCACATTCTGATGTCACACACATGCCACATCATAATTTGTGGCTGGCCGGCGTCACTAATAAAAAAGGAGAAATTCCCAGTGAACAAGCCAGAGAAGTTGCAGAATATTGTGTAAGTGGTGGATTATTCATAAATATTTTGCTTTGATTAAATGATTCTATTTTATAATAACTAATATTATTGCAATTGTTGTTGTGATAGCAAAAAATGACGCAGGACCAACCAGAGTTGATGAATTATGTTGGTCGTGACGATTTACTCAGCAGAGCTCTTGGAGCTCCTGAGTATCATGGTCGTCTTCGTGGTACTGGTTTTGCAGTCACCCAAACATCATACTTCGGACGCCAAAAGCGACCAAACAAAAATGACTTTATGCAACTACAGGAGCAGATTGGTGACTACAAGCAGCAACTGGAACAGCAGATGAGTGACTACAATCAGCAACTGGAACAGCAAATGAGTGTCTATAAGCATCAAGTAGATGAGCAGATGAGTGTCCACCAACGCCAAATAGAACAATTTAACGATCATATGCGATTGATGCAAGAGCAAAATGCATTATTGAAGGCTCAAATTGACACTTTACTGCTTTCTCGGCCAGCACCAAGCCCAATGTGTGACAGCACAAGTATGAAGAATAATAGTTGCCCCTCCAAGCCTAAAGTCCTAATTCCTTTCGTAATCAATTTCTTCTCTAGTTAACTTTTTTTTATGTTTTAAATTAGTGTACCTTAATATTGACTCCATCTTTCATAGGGCGAATTGGCATGCAAGCTGCATGTCGATGAATCTTTCAAGCATGCAGTTGCTGTAGGAGTTGTCTACAACACCGACACTGATATCCTTCATGGTTCACCATTGCCTGAGAACACACTTAGAGTCAAGGTTGACGTATGCACAGATGCAAATGCCCTCCTACCAATCCCTTCTCTAGATGAACAGACAATGGTAAAAGATGTTGTTGGTGGTTATGTTGCATGGCCAATAGGTCTGATTGAGTCATATCAAAAGGTGATTTAATTTACAATTCCTTCTACTTATTGTATATGCACTTCTATCTAAAAACTACATGATTAAATTTTAATGATTTTTGTTGGTTGCTACTAGTCATAAAGGAAAAAGAATTGAAGGCCATAGGAAGAACTCACATGGTTTAGCAACCCAACAGAAGTCCCAACCTTCTACTAGCAAACGAAACAACAAACCAATGGTCTCGTATCACCAACAGTTGGCATCAATGGTACAACCATTGATTCTCCAACGAGGTCAGGAAATACATTTTCATCCGGACATCTATAATGTAGAAGGTGTAATTGATCATGTCGATGGTGTTGTGTTGAATGATGTGATTACTCGTGGAAGGATAGGTGGAACAACTATCAACTTATGGATCAGGTATTCGTCTATCATTGTTATTATTATTCATCATTCAATTTTTTTTTGTGGAAATGACATTGTTTGTTTGATATAAAGGCATTTGTACCACGATAAGATAGTAGGCACGGATAGGATGCAGAGATTCATCTTTGTTAGCCCACACCTCTTTGGCCAGCATAGGGGGAGAGATTTGGAAGCACAATCTAACGAACTTAGAGACTGCTTTATGCTTAGAGCAACCCCTAACAAGCTCTTTCTTATGCCATACAATGTAGGGTAAGTGATTTGTGACAATATTTGAATGTATGTTTTTTATTTTTTCACTTTTACCATTAAATGATTGTCCAAATAAAATTTTCAAAATGTGTTTTTAGGGAACATTGGATATTAATTGTTGTCTATCCAACAGCAGCAGAAAACCCTTGCATTTACTATCTAGATCCTATAGAAACTGCTTATCCAGATAATCGCCCTGATATGCTGATTATCTTCAATAAGTAAGTGTATGGGTGCATGTGTAAATCTTTTCGTGTGTGATTATTGAATAACCAACATTAATCAGGAACTTCTTTGTTTTATTAGTGCATTAACCGCATATAGAGGAAAAGTTGGATTGACCTACTCTAGACGCAATGACCCGGCCAATAGCTATGCGTGGAGGAAGATTATGATACTTATATATGAATTTACTCCATTCTTGTTAGTAAAAAAAATTTATTCAAAAATTGACATAACTATTTCATTGTATTGTTGCAATGTCCATTCCAGCCGAATGATAATGATTGTGGTTATTATGTTATGAAATTTATGAAAGATGTAGTTACTCATCGCCACCTTGTAATTCCTGTGAAAGTAAGTTCCCTTTAGTTGCAATTGATATTGTGTTTTAATTTTAATTGACAAAGTGTCTAAATTTAGTGATTTTCATTCTTTGTATACATGATTGTTTATGTAGTATTATGAAGATGCACGTTGTGCTGAGCTGTCTGACCATCAAATGGATGAAATCATTGAAGAATGGTGTGAATATATGGTCAAGCAATTAGTTAATTTAGGCCTGTAGCTTCTTTCTTGCCTATTCTTATTTTGTTTAATCATTTATAAAATTAGTTGTACACTATATAATCATTGTTAATACAATATATTTTGTAGTTGTTAAACATTATAATTATTCATTGTAGTTATTTGAACAAATGACCATCATCGTTTTGTATTGTAATATTTACCTATTAGACGAAATATATGCTCATTTGCTTACTACTATATATGGTCATCAGGTATTACACTGCACAGAAAAAAAAATATTTTAAAAAATTATTAAAAAAAAATTAAACCTACTATGGCGTTTGAAGGTAAAATGCCAAAGGAGGGGTGTCCCTCATTTGGCACTTTCCTCCCGAAACGCTATATATAATTAATATATTTATTTAATTTAATAAAGTAACGTATGGCGTTTCTGTAAATTGAAAAGCGCCACAGGAATTTTTAATGGCATCAAAAGCTTTGGCGTTTCTTAAACGCCAAAGTATTTTATAAAATAAGCGCCATTACACTACTTTTTTGTAGTAGTGAGTGCACACAAAGGGAAGTATGGTGGTTGGCATGTGTCACTATAACAACCATAGATGAGATCAATGGTTTGGAATCAAGGGAGCATTTTTATGAAGGCTCTCTCTTCCCTTCCCTTCATGCATTTTCGTTCAACATAGAGAGGGAGAGAGTTTGGAGAAACTTTGAAGAGTTAGAGGGAAGAGGAAGAAGAAATCTTAAGGTAAGAGTTGATTCTTAAGCTTTCCTTGTAACATTTCCCCTAGATCCTTGTCTAAACCATGTTTCTTCATGAATCTATGATCTTGAAGACTCATTCTTAGCTCAAGGAGAAGAGAGAGAAGACGTCCTAGAGAGAGAGACACCAGGGATCAAGAGGTAATCTTCAAAATCTCAACTTCTTTGTGTATTGAAGTTGTTGTTGGTAATTGTTGTTTGGTTTTGTGATTTTTGGGTTGAGTTGTAAAATTTAAAAAGCCATAACCCTAAGGGGTTATGCTGCCCAAAATCCTTTAAATCATGATTATGAAGTGTTTAAATGAGTTAACTAAGGATTAGAAGTGGAAAAGTACAAGTTTTGGAAGCTAAAACACAAAGCTCCATTTTTCTATTTTCCCTTCAATATTTCGGCAAGACCAGAACTGGCACAAGGAGTTGCATTTTCATGAAATAAATGGTTCCATTGGACTCAGTGGGCAAAAATCGGTGGGGTATAGTTGGGCACTTTTTCGGTAGAGGCCGAAAAAGCATAATTATGAAAACGCCACTGAAATCCCTAAATAGGGGATGTCAAGGTCATTTTCGTAATTTGACATTGAATTTGGTGATTTCGAGCCCGGAAATGGATTCCTTGGGCGAAAATAAGTCAGAATACCTTTGGTCAAAATTTTGGAAAAACGTGCCATTGGGCCGGGTACGGCAGGGCCAGGTCGGGTTCCTGGGGCATTTTTGTAAATTTTCACCATAGAATAATATAACCACAATAAACACTATGGAAGAGTCTAAAATGATACTTGGATAGGTTATGACCTATTTCTGATACATTTAATATTTTAGGACCGATTTGGAGGCCGGATACGACACGTTCTTCGAGGCACATTTAAAAAGGGGATATTAACGCTTTGAGGTAGGGACATTATCCTTCATACATGAACTTTTGAAAAGTTCATGGGTATTTTTGCACCCAGAAAAAATTTTATGGTGTTGGGTGCACTTTTAGAAAAGTTCATGAGTATTTTTGCACTTCAAAAAATAAAATTGTGGGTCCCATAAAAAGGACGTTTGTACCAATTAACGATTTGACATTTTTGCCCCATTTTGAGAAGTTCATGGGTATTTTTGCACCTAAAAAAAGTTTATGGTGTTGGATGCACTTTTGAGAAAAGTTCATGGGTATTTTTGCACTTTAACCCAACTTTAAATTATATTTACTTTTTCTTAATATTGGACATTCCAGAACTAAATGCTGATTTGGCCTTTGTTTGTAACTATGTTTCTTTATCAGAAAGAGTTTCATGTTGTGTAATTTGTTGGCTTTTTACGTAAGCCTGAAACTTGTGTGAGTGAATTTAAGCCGTGTTGCATGTTTGAGTTAATAAAACCATGGATTACGGAACATTGCATAACCAGATAATATAACTAGATGATATGTTGGTGGAGCCCACGGATCATGCAAATAGATAGAAAGTAAATGGGTGGTTAATGATTGGACCATGTGATGGCCAATGCGCAGAATTATATTGCTTTAATTTGTTTTAGCATCCTCTCCTCTTTATTTAGATCTCTCAAACTAAAAGGAAGCTTTAAACTTGAGTTATAATGGAAATGCTTCAAACTTACACTTCGAACATAACATATTAATTCACCAAGCTAAACGCATATTATTTCACACGTGCTGTAGTATATATGCATTGCTTGCATGAAACATCTTATATCTGGATACTCTCCTCAATTTCGTAATCTTCAATCAAGCTCAACTTTAATGGATCCAGAGCTAAATATTAATTGTCCTTTATGATTGTACTTCTAACATGTGAAAAATCAGCTACTCTTGTCATTTATATATTTTTTAAAAATTTTAAAAATTGGTTTAAATTATACAGTATGTAGGCCGCATTATTAGATGGCTCCGTAGTAAGCAAGATTATTAAACTCATGAGTTTAGATAAAATCATGGCATGAATGTAAATTCCGAATGTGAATTCAAATTTACAAGTTTACCTTTCTCGACAAATAGCTATTAATATTATATGACTAAATAACTGAAATATAAAAAATTATAATAGTTTTGCTTAAATTTATTATAATTAAAATTAAATTAATCAATATCCATAGTTTATCATAACCAACAAAAAAAATTATATATGAAGTTACTAAATATAATTAAATTTAAGAAATTAGCTCGAGTTTAAATTTAGTTATTGGCCCACTGCCAACTTTGTATGGGTCTACAGGGTCGCACACAAGAGATAATGTTTAATCTATGGTGAATGAATTTTATATTTATTATATATATATAATATAAATTCGTTAATAATATTATATATATATATATGTATTTTCGTAATACATATTTTATATATATGTGTGTGTGTGTATTATATGATATTATTATATTGTGTTAGTTTTAAATTAAATTTTATTAAGATAAATTAGATTTAATAACTAACATGATAGAGATATAGTATCTTAGATTTAATTTATGAAGACAAATTAAATCTAATGGCTTTTTATTTGAATTAAATAAATAGGTTAAATTAAAAATATGGACAGATTTAATTTAAATTGAACTTTTTTAATTAGCTCGTTAAGATAATTAATTGTTAATTAATTTCGAAATTAATAAAGATTAATTTTGAAATTCGAATATAGCCCTTATAGGTTATAAACTTGATAGAGCATATATACTCATACACGGTTGAGAATTTAGAGCCACAAGGGAAACCCTAAGAGACATTGGAGGCGCTAGCACGTAGTCTGTGTTGGAGAACATTCGTGTGGATACCAGTAGGGGGAGCGGACCTGACGTGTTGACTCTTAGAGATCGGAAACCCTGAATTGAAAAAGGTACGAATCTTTCTAACTCAGTTCAAATCCCGTTGATAGATCCTCGATTGGGATAGACGAAAATTTTAAAATTCTTCCACTGTGTGTGCAGATCCTAATAGTGGCATTAGAGCCAGGTCAATTGTGCGTTTAAATTGAGTTTATGTTCTTATACATGTAATATATATGGGATATATATATGTATGCTTATAAGAAGATGATCGAATATGTATCTAATTTAGTTTTTGGTTTTAAGAAAGTTGAATTGTATGTGATCTGTTGTGTATTGTAAGCGCTATTGAAATATGTTTCAATTTTTAGAAAGTTGAACCTATGCGATTTGTTGCTATGTCACGATTTCTGTTTTGGATTGGAACCGAAATTGGAATTCTCGTCATTCTTGGTTTCGAATTGGTTGAAGATCACGGCGTACAGACATGTTAGGGTCTATAATCGGATTTAGGAATCCGAAATCTTGGAGAAGAACCGGGTCTAAGTTCAGATCTCTATTCGGGTTGTAGGGATCCAAAGCTATGGGGAACACAATTCGGATCAGAAGTGTTATGGGCCATTTTTGAAACTAGGCCGAAATCTTTTGAATTGGACTGAAACAAATATTTTAAAAAATTGGGCCAAAATTTTTTAAATATTTTAAATTTTCAAATATTTCTTTTAAAAGGAATGTGCCTTTTTCAAAAAGCTGTGACTAACTGTTCATAGCGCGATATAACCTAATCACGACATTTATTGCTTTTCATATTGTAAGAATTTTTACTTGTTGTGGTTTATTTTCAAACTTGTTTTGATATGGTGAACAACATGACTTTAGATTTTACAAAGGGTTGTAATATTTAAATACGGCTTGCGTGTTGTGCCTTCCTCTAAATACTATCAATATACATTCTCTTCTCATCTCACTCCCCTCAAATGTTTAAACGAGGTTTCTCTCAATATATTTCTTTTCTTTTTTAGAGAAGTCCTCTCATTGGCTTGGGAGGATTTTAGGTTAGGTAAGTCATGTTGTGTCACGTTTAAATTATGCTTTTGATTAGATCATTGCATGCTTACTTTTGCGTTTATATGTATTTATCTGTATGAGATACGACCACAATTGCATTCATATAAACAAAACTAATTAATTGAGCCCTCTAAATCAAATCTTAAGTCATAATACCGTCAATTAATGAATAATTGTCAAAACCTAGATCGCTCAATTGTGGAAACCACCAAAGTAGATGCACTTGAGTTATCTTGATGAGACAAGCATGAGTAATGGTGCTGCTCATAATATTCATTATTGTTTTGACTTAATTAAGATTAACAAAACGATTTTGAATTTCAAGGCGTTAGATGGGATTAAATATGCGGATCATATGATGATCGAATCCTATAAAGATCTAAGAGTTACATGTGATGTAATTGGTAAATAGGTTACCTACATTAATAACTTGAATTTAAGCGTCTTGCCAAAGTAGACTTAAGTTTAAACCAACTATGGATCTTATCCCACTAATTATTATATTGAGGGTTGTTAATTTAGTGGGAAATCACTAACTAACTTCGCATATTTTAATTGTAGAATCATGTCAACTAATATACTACTACACTATTGTTGCGATCAGTCCTTGAGAAGGACAAACTTTCTTGATTAGTTTAGGAACTTGAGAATTATTCTCAAGCAGGAAAGAAAGGCTTATGTCCTAGATCAACCCATTCCTGAGGAGCCTACATCCAATGCTCTAAGAGCTTAAAAAGATGCTTACACGAAGCATAAGGATGACTCTGTAGATGTAGGTTGCCTAATGCTTGCCACTATAGTACCAGAGCTCCAAAGAGATCTAGAACTCATAGAGGCTCATGAGATTATTGTCCATCTTAAGGAAATGTTCTAGCAATAGGCAAGGAAAGAAAGGTATGAGACGGTAAAGGCCTTACATTCCTGCAAGATGGCTGAAGGTGCATCGGTTAGTGCTCATGTGTTAAAGATGAAACGCTATATTGATTACCTTGAGAGGCTTGGATTTAAGAAAAAGCTCCAAAGAGGTCTGAGCTGCATGGGATGCTCAAAAATGCTGAGCAAAGCATTAAGAAAAAGCCCAGTACTGTTTTGATGGTTAAGAAAGGAAAGGGTATGAAAAAGAAAGGGAAGGGCAAATGGAAGGGTAATGACTTAGGTGGTAAGACCAAAGAGTCAAACAGGCCGAAAACCAAGCCTATACCTAAGAAGGCAAAGTATCCAGAGGAAGGAGTCTACTATTTCTACAATGAACCCGGTCATTAGAAGAGGAATTGCAAACTCTACCTTGAAGATCTGAAAAAGAACAAGAAGGATAGCGAGGCTATCGCTTCAGGTATTTATGTTATAAACATTCATTTCTCTAGTTCCTCTACATAGGTATTAGATACTGTATGTGGTTCTTATATTTGTACAAATGTCAGGGTCTAAAGGATAGTAGAAAGCTGAAAAAGGGGGAGGTAGACCTACAAGTTGGAAACAGAGCAAGAGTTGCTGCTTTAGCCGTAGGTACTTATGAATTATTTCTGCCCAGTGGGCTTTTGTTAGTTTTGAACAATTGCTATTATGTTCCTGCTTTGAATAGTAACATTGTTTCTCTTTCTTATTTGGATAAGTAAGGTTATACTTCCATTACTAGGAATGGTAAATGCTCTATTTGTCGTAATGACATTTTCTATACTGATGGTGATTTACATATTGGTCATTATATATTAAATTTAGAACATCCTAATAATGGCAATATATATAACGTAAATACTAAAAGGATAAAATCAAATGATTTGAATCCGACCTACCTATGGTATTGTTGTCTAGGCCATATAAATGAGAAGCAAATTTCCAAACTCCATCAAGATGGATTTCTTAACTCATTTGATGTTGAATCATATGATATATGCAAATCTTGCTTATTAGGAAAGATGACAAAGGCACCTTTTACTGGGCATAGTGAGTGGGCCATTGAATTATTTGGCCTTATACATACAGATTTATGTAGACCATTAAATATAGCTACCAGAGGAGGTTATGTCTACTTCATTACATTTATAGACGACTTTAGTAGATATGACTATATCTATCTAATGAAACATAAATCTGAATCTTTTGAAATGTTCAAAATATTCCAAAATGAAGTACAAAACCAATTTGACAAAACAATTAAAGCACTTCAATTTGATCGAGGTGGTGAATATTTGAGCTAAGAGTTCATTGACCATCTTAAGAGTTGTAGGATAATCTCACAATTGACTCCTCCAGGAACACCATAATGGAATGGGGTTTTTGAACGGAGGAATAAAAAACTATTAGATATGGTTCAATTTATGATGAGTCAAACAGATTTCCACTGTCCTGTTGGGGACATGCCCTAAAGACAGCTACGTTCACATTCAATCGTGTTCCATCTAAGGCAATTGAAAAGACACCATAAGAGATATGAACTGGAAAGAAACCAAGTTTTTCTTTTCTCAAGATCTGGGGATGTGAGGTATATGTTAAGCAACAAACCTCTGATAAATTAGCTCCCAGATCCTCAAAGTTCCTTTTTGTGGGGTATCCTAAAGAAACAAAAGGATACTATGTCTACAATCCCACAAATAACAAAGTGTTTGTTATTTGAAATGGTAAGTTTCTAGAAAGAGAGTTTGTCTCTAAAACAACTAGTGGGAGCAAGGTACATCTCGAAGAAGTTCGAGAGTCACAAGATAGTACAGAACCACATATGGAAATTATAGAAGACTCACAAAAATTTGCTAAGCCTCCTCAAGTAACACAAGGTCCACGATGATCTGATAGGACACGGTATCAGCCTCAAAGATATGGATTTCTGATTACTGAAGGTCATGATGTGTTGCTCATTAAGTAAAATGAGTCAAACCACCTATCAAGAAGCCATAGTGGGACCAAACTCTGAGAAATGGCTAAATGCCATGAAGTTTGAAATGCAATCCATGCACGACAATCAGGTATGGACCTTAGTCGATCCACCTAAAGGTGTAAAAACCATCAGGTGCAAATGGGTTGTCAAGGAGAAAACTGACATAGATGGCAAAGTAAATGTCTCCAAGACACAACTGGTTGCAAAAGGATTCAATCAAACTTATGGTGTAGACTATGATGAAATCTTTCCCCAGTTGCAATGGTGAAATCAATCAGAATCCTTCTTGACATTGTAGTATATTATGACAATGAAATATGGCAGATGGACGTCAAAACAGCCTTCCTTAATGGAAAGCTCCTTGAGGATGTATACATGACACAACCTGAAGGTTTTGTGTGTCCAGATGACTCTGGTAAAGTTTACAAGCTTTAAAGATCCATTTATGGATTGAAGCAAGCATCTCTAAGCTGGAATCATCATTTTGATAAAGTAGTCAAAGATCTTGGATTCATTCAAAATATCGATGAACCTTGTATGTACAAGAAGGTTAGTGGGAGCACAGTTATATTTCTAGTGCTTTATGTAGATGACATCCTACTTATTGGGAACGACATTCCTACCTTGCAGAGTGTCATGTCTTGATTAGGAAAGTCTTTTTCAATGAAAGACTTAGGTGAAGCCACCTACATCCTAGGGATTAGGATCTATAGGGATAGATCCAAAAGACTAATAGGCCTAAGTCAAATCACATACATAGATAAGATAATGCATAGGTTTAGTATACAGGATTCAAAAAGGAGTGGACTCTTGGCAATCATATGTACTATAATTCCCACATGTTTAAAAAAATAGTTTAAAAATACTTAGATATTAATAAGGATTAGTTATTACAAGCTAAAAGTGAAATTTCATGAAGATTCAGGATTAATTTCCGTGTGTCTTCCCTTTTCTGGATAAAGGATAAAAGCATCAGGACTTTGATGACTCAAACTTGGAAGTTTGGGAGCCAACTTGAAACTTTTGGCATAGCAACGCCACTATTCGATGTCACAATACATGGTGGAGTCTAATACTCCCCCTCCTTCTAATCGGTAGATATTAACAATATTTGGTTAGATTAATTACTTATAAAAAAATGTGTATTAGTTTCTTTAAAGTAATGTTTTTAATTATTGCGTTGGATACAGTTTTCTTTATGGAAAATTCTCTTGATATACACAATCAATAGAAGAGTTTAGGAAAATATTACTCTTATAATCCTTAATATAAGATATATTTATTTACTTTTGGTATATTAAGGAAGATAGATAAATTACTTAATTATAACATGTTTCATCATGATCTCTCTAATATATATATATATATAACATTAAATTATAGACCAATTTATAATCTAGGTAAATTAGTTTAAAAATATTGATAAATATAAAAGATTAAATAAAAAAATCTTACATTTAAAACCGAAATCTGTTCCAAAACTATGTCCTAAATTTAGGACATGATGAATATAAATTGAAAGACAAAGTAGATTAAAATCTTATATTCAGAACCAATGCAAACATTTCACCTAATTCTTACATTTAAAATCCGAGCGAGTATATTTGGCTATTATAATTCTTCATATGCTATGAACCATGTAGGTATTCTTGAAATCATATTTGCCTTGACATTCAACCATTGACCATAAACCTTAGTATGATCAGGAATTTGTGATGGGCTAGGGCCTGCTATAGTCCCAATACTATATGTGCAACCCCCTACCTTGAGAGTTGTGAATATAGCTAGTTCAAAAAAGTGTGATTAAGTTACCCTGGAGAATAAAGGATTATTCAAAACTCATTAAAGGTCCCGACTTCAAGACAGGATTCGGTTCCGTGATAAAGTGGGTTTTCAAAAACTCTTCAAAACCTATTTATTACGGTCTCAATTCCACTTTTCGAATCTATTTGGCCTATTCGGTTCTGTTCCCTTCATAAATATCAAAGTGTTCAACAAAATTTCTTGACAGATTTCTGGGTTATATTCAAACTAGTAGGGTCTACGGGGCATAATCGCCCATTGTAGTTCCCATACCGAGGATTACAAGCCAATATTCAAGTCTATTGTAGATTCAACTACCTGTACTACATTGATCTTACATCTACATCATATACAACATATACAATCATCCCAAAAATTGATAACCAACACAAAGTTTTATTCTCCTAGCCACCCTTGGTAACCTACTTCTCCTTCGATCCGCTTGTCCTGATTGTAGGTTAGAAATTAGAAAGAGTGAGATTCATATGAATCTCAATAGTAACATTTCACTCATATGATATATAATTAACAAAGTATGTAAGTAATTATCACAAAGCAGCAATAACCACAACATTAATAGTAGCTTACCACCATAGAAAAATGACTTTTTAGACCGGTTAAAAATGACTTTTTAGACCGGTGCTGGATTAGGTCTTGATACAGCCGGTCTAAAAAGTCACACTTTTTAGACCGGTTGTGTCTACAACAGACTTTTTAGACCGACTGTGTCTACAACGGGTCTAAAAGTATGACTTTTTAGACATGTTGTAGACACAATTGGTCTAAAACTCTTACTTTTTAGGCGTGTTATAGACACAACACGTCTAAAAAGTAACTTTTTAGACCGGTTGTGTATGCAACACGTTTAAAAAGTAAAAGTTTTTAGATCGGTTGTAGACACAACCGGTTTAAAAAGTTGTTTCTTTGCCAAAAATCTACATTATTTCTTCTTCTAACCCATTATCCAGCACTTGAAATGGGACCCAACATTTTTAAGAGTATAATTCAATCTACAATTTCAACATTCTCATTCCTACAACTCAATATTTTCAAATAACAATTTAAAAGTTTCAAAATGAAATTTCATACCAACAATCTTCCCATTCAAGTATCTTTTAATGTAAATATGTCTCATTTATATCTTCTAACTCTCTATATTGTTCCTCCTCTCTCCTCTGCTGATCTAAAGTTTTCCTTCAATGAGCTTCTTCAACCTTCCTCCAGTTCTCCTCATGCATCCTTCACCAAGCTCTTCTTTCTCTTTCCGAGCTTGCTCCTGAAAAAAGTAACAAACTTTGTGACTAGACAAATTATTTAAAATTGTAGGATTACAGTAATACCTCTATTGAATCATGATCCAAACAAATGATTATCAAATCTAGTGAACAAGTTGAACTATAGCAAACTGTCAAATAAGCTTAAAATGATGAGAATTTTTCAGAGAATGCCTTTTAATGAAAATATGGAAATTGGTTTATTTAATTCAATAGTTTTCTTTCACTTAATATAGATTGTTAGAACTAACTTATTTTAATCCTCAGACTTGAATTGATCTTGACTGAGGACTTACTAAATCATCTACAAGTATTACAAAGGTTGACTGTCTATAAACATCAGAAAATTCTTAATTTCTTTTAAACCCATTTTTAAATAGAATGAAATGCATGTCAGAGTAAAATGATTTGCATAAGAAAAAATTAGTTTATGTAGCTAAGTATACATACTTTCATATTACTAAATCTGGCCGGATTGGATTCTTTCTGAGTGTTAGATTATTGACACTCATTATACTCAAACTTTTTGGGAACTGTTACCTCATGCAAGGAGGAACATTTCTATTTTTCACAGGCATCGATAGCTTCCTTGAGAACCAATATTGCTTGCTCCTATGAACAAAGAAGAAACACCCAATGTAGTTTCAGTATTGAAGTCACTGCTTACAAATTTTACAAATTTAGACGTTCTGATAAAATATAAAATTGCCTCTAGCATACTAGATAAGTAATTAACTATTTTCCACAAGTCTGATTCTCAAATCGTGGAGGAAAAACGTAATAGCTTTTTCCAAGAAAAAGAATCAAAACAAGCACTACAAAGTCATAGAGTAAGATCAACAGCTACTTTGGTTACAAGGCCTATTATCACACGTCAGATCAAAGTTTTTGTGAAGACTGCACACCAACCTTGTCAAGAGTCTGAGTGGTAAGAACATAAAGTAGGGGAGCAACAAGTTTAATCTTCACTAGGCAATCATTATTTCCAGTAACTACAGCATTCCGCATTGCTTCCTGCATAGTCATACAATTATGCCTATGGGAAGATAAGCAAATATTATGAAACACAAGTACAACCTAAAGAATATGGGGGAAAAGAAATAATTCAGACCTTAATATGAAGAACTCCATCAAACTGAAAGATCTTCATTTCAATATCTACCCTAATTTTCAAGGGCTGTAGGGTCATTCATCTTCTGATGTTCTTTACTAGAGCATCCTTCACTGCTTCTAACACCGCCAGAACCACTTTGGTCACCTAAAAGAGAAAAACAAAAATAAGTCTCAAGTAATCTATAGAACTTCTATGAAAAAATGGTCTATGATAGCAATATTTACCTCTTGCCTATCAGGGCCAACCTCGACCTCACGGGTGAGGGAATTCAAAACTGAATCCAGATCAGTAACAATTATTTTAAATGCCTGCAGAAAATGAGTATCATATAGGAATCACATAATTTAGAGAAAACTACACACATAAAACAAGCTTCCTTACCTCAAAAGCATGACCATATTTGCGATATAGAGGCCACCTGATATGAATATACAACTCCTGCAAAAGGCAACTTGTATTTAGTTTAGCAAATCAAGAAAAGTAAGGCACTATCAACATTAAAAGCAAATAATTAGATCAACCTAAATGATATGGCGTAATAAAAACTAAAAAATTAGATAGGGTAGAAGTAGAGACATAGTTATGAAGAACTACAATGAGTTACTGGGAAAGATGATATTTTAAAGAACAAGCACCATGTGATATAATGCCAAGTATATGAGGGGTAAAAATATGAAACATAATGAAATAAAATGATCAACATCGTTATGCAACGCAGCTTCCTACTTTGGAAACATACACAAAAAAATGGAGAGCCCACAATAGAAGAAGAAACACAAAGAACTTATAAATATGAATAGGATTTAATACCATTGTTAGAAAATTTTTAGGAAATTCGGCCCCCTTTTTTATGGGAAGGCAGCTATGATTAGATCATATAAAAATACCCAACAAAGAACATGAAAATATACGTTAAAAAGAGCTTGATTTAACTTGTCTAGTATACACCATTGTGATCTACTTAGAACTTTATATTCAAGTATATATGGCTATGGCACTTATTGTAACTTGTTGGTTGAAACTTAAGAGAACAAGACCTTCCTGTTAATTTTTTAAATGAAGTGACCAAGATGCTGAGGAGTTATCTTAGTATCCATTCAGCATAACAATGTCTATAAAACGGCTCATTCACATAAATTGAACTGCAGATATCAAATGAAAAAAATGAAATGGCAGTAAAATAGTTTGCATTAACACATGGGGTGAAAGGCATGAATACTCACATTCTACATGAAGGGTTCTTGACCATTATCTCTGTATAGCCTTGTCATCATGCCACTCGGACAAATGTCATCTATCAGTTATATTCTGCCTTTAGTGCATTTTCATTTGTGTACTTGTGAACAAATTGTCCACAAATGTGGGGCCGTTGTTAAGCTAGTTTCTTTCTACTTTGATGCTGGACCTGCAATTCCAACCACATAGAGTTTGACTTTCAGCATCAAAGGTGCTCCAGTGTTCCACATGATACACTCACCTTTTGGGTAAATTTGGTCACATATGTAGAGCATAAGTATGCTCTCCACTTACAGTGATGAGAGCAACAACATCCCTTCCAAAAACCAGGTCTTATTCATAAGTATTATCATGGATGATATTGCCTAATTGCAAAGAGAAAGTCATGATTTAACAGATACTTCAAGCTTACCTGTCATACAAAGACAAACAAGCCTCGTTTTGAATTTATGTTAATATAAATTACTAAGATTGGAAACAAAAAATAGAACATAAAAGTTGTTCGGTCAAAGTTATGAGGAATCCATTGACCTGAAAATCTGTAATACCTTGTCAAAATAGCGTTACTAAAACACAAAATTGACAAAATGCTTCCAATTGAACCCATAATTTATAAGCACAGAATAAAAGAAAGTTTCCATGAAGTAAAATAAAGTGTTGTCTGAGGCAAAATCAAAGACTTGACAAATGATTAAAGCAGCAGATTTAGGGAACTGATATAGAACAGAAAGGGGAAAGCCCTCCAATAATAATAATAATAAATCTATTCTTCAAAAATAGTTAAGATTGGGACTTTAGTTGCAAACTTCCCCAAAACCAAAAGAAGAACAAGGGCACCATCATTAACTAAGAATAAAATCAAAAATTACAGTGAAATTAGTATCTGGTAGCAAGTGACAGTCTAGAAGCATTCATGCTCTTGGCTAAAATCGGGCAAACCCATAGTGTGATGGATAATCCGGTTAGTGCCATAGTTGTTGGTGTTAGGACCACCGACAATACAAGTGACAACACAAGAGCCAACGCCATAGGAGCGAGTGCAGTCGTCAGCTGCGTAACCAGAGCAAGGGAGGTGCAGTGGAGACACTCAACGAAGACCAAGGAATGATGTGTAGCGGAGACTGAGACGAGGTGCAATGGTAGAGCGAGGTAGAAACAGAGCTCTAGGAGTAAAGAGGGGGCGGGATCTAGAAGCAAAATTGTTTCAAGGTTAATAGGGTTGAAGCATATTTAAGACCAGTTATAAAAAATAACCAGTCTTAAATGAATATTTTAGATCGGTTCTAATTAATAACCGATCTAAAAAGTTACATTTTTTAGACTGGTTGCACTAAATAACCAATCTAAAAAGTGCTGAATTTTTTTTAAAAAATTTCAGCACTTTTTAGGCCAATTTCCATTAATAACCGGTCTAAAAAGTTACATTTTTTATACCGGTCGTAAGGGATAATCGTCTAAACAGTGCTGAATTTTTTTAAAAGAATTACTTTAATGGTAAAAATTCATTTAGACCAATTATAAAGAGAACTAGTCTAGAAAATATATCTTTTTAGACCAGTTCTATTTATAACCGGTCTAAATGATATATTTTAGACGTTATATTAGTTGAATTGGTCTCAGATGTTCTTTATAATTATAAAATTGCCACCGCACTTACCTTTTTAGACCTTATCCCCCTAGAATCAATCTAAATATGCCGGTCTAAATCTTCTCTCTTGTACTAGTGTACACAGCAACATCCACATTTGTGACATTTGTCACAATTCATGACATTCACGATAGCTTTCACAGCTATATACACATTCACGGCATTCGTCACATTCACGACAGCTTTCACAGCTGTATACACATTTGTGACATTCGTCACATTCACGATAGCTTTCACAGCTGTATACACATTTGTCTCAATTCAATGATAAGCACAAACATACAAATCATTGTACATGATATAAGAGAAAGAGTCATTACCTTATTCTTTTTATTTGTGCTCGGGCATAGGTTTCTTACGCTCAAGGCAGATGTCAAATCCTATAAATCATAATCAAGGACGATGAGTTATTGCCTATTTCAATTCTTAAATAACTCTAAAACATTAAGGGTTGGTTATCATTTAAAACCTTTAGGTGGCTATGAGAAGCTCAAACAAAAGCCTAAAGGTTTGGCGAGAGCTAGACCAAAAATCACCTTTTAAAAGTTTAAAATGCTGAAATTGGGGGTTGGCCACAGCCAAGGAATTCTTTAGCTGCGGTCAAAAATAGATCAGAAGCTTTTTGGCTACAAGTAAGAATCTTCTGGCTGCGGCCAAGAGCAGGTCCGACACTTTTTGGCGGCCAAAAAAATTCCTAGTTCTTGGCTTAACTTCCAAAAATCATAACTAAATCTACAAAAATCAAAATGCAGTGATTCCAAGTCCTACTTGAAGTTTTTTAAGTCCTCTATACAGGAAAACTATGAATCACTGCCATCTACAACTAAAAAAATACAGAATTCAACAAATTTCCTTACTGTTCCAAAATAGATTCCCATTTCAACCTCAAACTTTGGAAATGCATAATTTCCAGCAAACAAATTAGAATGACACACATTTTATGTCATTTTAAAGCTTGACACATCCTCTATTCAACTAAAAAGTTTTAAGAATTTTTAGATATCATTTACTCATTTCAAATTTCCATGCAAACTAGCTGCCCTGCATAGAGTTTTTGTTGACAAAACTTCCAATTTTTTCAGCATATGACTCTAATGGTCCAAAGCACACCACAAGACACCATTAATACCATCAAAACATCATAAACTCTCTCAAACCCTAACATATACAAAAAATAGGGCAAAATTCCACAAATCCAAGTTTTCAACCAATGACCACCATATATACATCACAAAGTTGCTTTTGCTCACCCCTATCACTTCCTCTAGCTTGCTCTTTGATTCTCCAACTACTAGTTTTTCTTAAGCACACAAAAAAACTCCTCTTGAAAATCTAAAATCATAGGATTGAAGCTTTCATCAAGAGGAATAAGATTAGAGAAGAGGTTTTGAGCATTAGAAGTCATCTTCTATCTCAAAATCCAAGGAAAAGGACTCACCTTGCCTTAACTTCTTTCTCTTTCTTCTTCTATGCCTTGGATGACTTTGAGGGCTTAGAGAGAGAGTGAGAAGTGTGAAATAATAAGATTTTTCAGCCTCCTATGCCTCTTAGCCAACTTGAAGGAGAGAGAGGGAAGAGAAGAGGGTTGAACATTTGACTTTTTAGACTCCATCAAGTATTACCAAGTGTCAAGTTCTTTTGACTTCTCCTAACATGCATGTAACCATATGATTATTCTAACTAATTCCATTAGCCATTTATTTACACCTCTTGCTCTTTTAACTAATTGTCAATTTCCTCTTCAGTTGCTGACTAATTGGTTGATAAATTTCTTTCTTCTTGTTTTGCCCCTGACTATGGCAATTTTTGTTGAATTACCACTTAACACATTATTTGACCCCCTCTATCACATGCCATGCGCCCTCCCCTTCTCTTTTAGTTCAATTTAGGCTTTATCACCATAATTGAGCTTAAATACTGGGTTTGGGCACTTTCTACTGCTAACTAAGGTCATAATTCACATTGTATTCTCCGAAAGTGTTTATTTAACATTAATTACATTCACTTTTGGAGTTATGAGCCTTTATACACATTTTGGGGCATTACAATATGATCTGCACACACCTAGGGCCTTACATAATAGGTGATGTGGCTGGTGATGTCCCAATCACTAAATAGTCGTCTTTTGTTGGGAGACATAGAGTGTGTTTTGATTAGCTTTTGAAGAATAGCTTCTGGAGAAAAAGTGGATAATAAATTTTAGAGAATAAATTAAGAGCATAATATATTATGGGAAAAAAAGTGATTTTGATAAAATGAGTGTTTGAATAGTGTTATTAGAATAGCTTTTTTCATAGTCAAATTATTAAAAAGGACATTAACCTTTGTGGTAATTACATATAAAGAATAAGATTATATTTTATACATTATTTAAGGATTAAGGTCCAAATTTAACAACCTTGTTTTTCCTGAGGGGCGTCTAGAACAAATATGTTATGGAAGATACCAAAATAACAACAAACAATTAAAAAGGATATAAATTTAACAAAATCCTTAAATTTGACCTAATGATGTTAAATTATAATAGAAGAAAACCCCTAATGATATTAAAAAGGATGCATTTTAACTTATTATTTAACATTAAATTTCATAATTAATACCAAAAATGAAATAAATTTATCTATATGTAATGTTGATTGACTTAACTAATTTTTCTAATATAATAAAATTAATTAAATAGGTTTTATATTAAGGATATGAGGTAGCATTAAAATTTAAAAATTCTCAAAAAACAAATAGACAAATGCGAGAGAACGTCGAAATTCTAAAAAAAATAGATGAAATAGAGTGTGGTGTGGAGCTCACAAATATAAAAAGGGCTTATAAGAAAGAAAAGATGGGGCCCACATCATGAAAAAGACAAAAAAAAAAAAAAGATTATCCTAAAACCATGGTTTGGAGGTTTTGGCAAGAAAAGAGATTATGAAAAAAAATGTAGTGTTTGTATATTTTTTAACAAAACCATGGTTTTACCCCCAAAAACAGTTTCTTTTTTCCTCAATCCAAACATAGGCATGACGCTCTGATGAGCTAATCAAGTTCAAGATCAGGGAAGGGAAGCCAGAATGTATGTGCTAGATATTGTACATTTGGTTTGGTCATAAGTAGCGAGTTTAACAGATCCCTAATCATGACATTCATGTAGTTAGGAAAGGATAAAGCTTTTTGGGCCTTCTTTTAAGTGAGGGCTAGCTATGCTTTCATAGCAGTCTTAGCCTTAGGATCCTGTATACATGTGTACCATAAAATATTTATGCTTTTTTATTATTGTGTATGTTAATATTTAATTACTTTATTTGGTTTGTAAGATTTATTTATATCTCACCCCTGCGGCTCAAACATTTTAGATGCAGTCTCTAGTTTGCATAAGGAGAAAGCTTTTTAGACAATTGATTCCCCTAGTTGTTGTTCACTTTTTTATTTTGATATACTACAGAGCACAGTGGCATTTTTGCTTTAAAAATTTTCACTAAGGAGCAATTTGATCCTCAAAGTTTTTAGGGGGTAATTTTACCCCGAAAGTGTAAAAAGTAGAGCAATTTTTTTCTGACCGTTATCCCAATTAATTTTAACTGTTAGTTGACTAAATATGTTGAGTTGACAGTCTACATATCATCCATGTTATTTTTGTTAATGTGAAATTTTCTCCTGAAAGTTTTAAATCTAACTTTAAAAAAAGATGAAGTAGATGACACATAGACTTTCGGCGCAAATTTACACTTTAAAAACATGACAGGATGACATATCGAGTGCCATCTCAACATATTTGGTTAATTAATAGACAAAATTAACCGGGATAACGGCAAGAGCAAAATTGATTACCTTTTGACACTTTCGGGGCAAAAATGCCCCTAAAAAACTTTTAAGACAAAATTACCCTTTAACCTTATGCTATAATGCCTGACATTTAAGGCTTCATCTGTTCTTAGGTGTGCAAGTTAGATAATTAATTTATGTAAATTAAAAAAAATTAGTTAAGCTAATTATTTATAAAAAATGTGTGATTGTTTTCCTATGATTGTTTTCCTAAAGTATCTCTTTTAATCATTTGTATTGAAAACTTTTTCCTTAATGGAAAATCCCTCAATATGTACAATTGTTATGAAAAATTAAGGGATAAAATTATAAATTTGAGATAACAAGTGAATTGAGGTTGTCTTACATATAAGAGGAAAACAAACCCTTTTATTAGCTCTTCTGTTTAGGAAAACAAACCCTTTTATTAGCTCTTATGTTTAGGAGATGGTACTTCGTTATGCTTATGATTTAATGTATGTAAATACCAAGCATAGGAAACTATAATTAATTTATTGGGAAATAACTCCTGATGATTCTTAACTTTATGTGTTGTTATATCTCTAGTTAATGAATGGAATGATGAAGCTCATGCAGTCCGTTTAGTTTATGATGGTGTTTATGAGTATCATGTGAGTCTGATGTATTATCTTTGATCTTTAATATAATATCTTATTTGTAGTATAATTGTTTGATATCCCTCTCTTAGCCTATGAATGCCAAATTTGGGTAACTTCTAAATATTGTAAACTTTTGCATTGGATTGTTGATTATTCTATGATTACTTAGATCTTATTCTACACTTCGTTATAAGAATTTGAACCATGCAATATTTAACTTAAAAAAAAAAAATTGGCAAAAAGATTATTAAGAATATCTATGGCAACAGTATACATCTAAACATCCAACTTTATACAATATTTCAATTTTTTCCCTTACTTTTATAAAATATCTTTAGTTCTCTAACATTAATACCACCTGTCTCAGATGAAAATCTTTTGAACCAATCATTGTTATTTTCAAAAAATTAAACTTAATAACTCATTATTTTAAAAATATTTTGTCAATATTTAAAATTTGAATTTTTTTTTTTTTTTGGTTGATGAAACTAATGGTGCTAGTGTTAGAGAACTAAAAGAACACTATAAAATTAAGTGACCAAAATGAAAATTTATGTGAAATTAAAGGACTAACTATACACATTTTCAAAAATTAAAATAAATCCAAGTTGATGTTTACAAACAAGATATTAAAATTATACAATCTATGATAATATTTTATAAGCATGCCTAAATAAATGGCAGAGAAACCCAACTGAAAAAAGGACAAAGCATCAAATGTGTAAACCATTATGCCTAGTCATTACAAGTTGACAAATCTTTATTCAAAATTTGGACGCTTCATTCGTTTTTTTTTTTTTTTTGGTTAGATGACAAAATATACACTTCAGCTATTTTTTAAAAATCCAAGTTGATGTTTATAAACAAGATATTAAAAAGATGCAAACTAAGATAATATTTTATAATCCACCAGAAAAATGGCGGAGAAACCCAACTAAAAAAATGACAAAGCATCAAATGTGTAAACAATCATATGCCTAATCATTACAAGTTCACAAATCTGTATTGTATATTTGGAAACTTCGTTCTTTCCTACCCTTTATATATCTTTCCAATATTTTTTGTTAATTTTTATTTTCTTCACCATATATGCATGACTAAAAAGTCCAAATAAGAAAGTGAAGATGGATATAGATAAGGAAACAAAAACAAAAGCAAATAATATCCTATGAAATCAATTCAAATGCAACTAAGTAGTAAATGACCATTCACAATGTATCAAACTATGGAGGACTAATTAAAAGCCTGAAGATAAATTATCCATGAGACCATGACCATATATGACAGCAACAGATGCCCTCAAGACTTGATTACCCTGCTTAGTTCTTAGACCTTGCAGATGCTTTCTTTGATGCTATTTACAGAATAAACAAAGACATTAAACCACTAAATGCTATGCATGGTGATGCTAATAATAAATAGGATATAAAGAATTTGTCAGCTTAGGTCAATATCAACCCTTTCTGGTTCCCCCCTTTCAGTGTGGTCCTCCGCAAGCTGTGTTCCTAGCTGCCCTTTGTCTCCAGCCCCAAATGCAAATAGCTTTCCAGATTCAGTAAGTGCAAATGTGTGCGCGTTCCAGTAAACAGAATTGGTCAGACTAATCTGTACCACCCTCTCATTCGCCCGTTTCAGTGAGGTTACAATCTCTGGAGTTAATACATTTGCATGCCCATTGCCCTGTACAAAGCAAAGCATGACATTGTTTAGTGACTTCAATGATTCATGATCCTCTGACTCTAAAATATCAATATCAATATAAAATATAATTCATACAGGGAGTCATATTGTTCATAACTTATCAAAGAAAGTCATATAGTTCATAAGTTGTGAATAATACAACTTATTGAAGGGTTCATGTATATGCACAAAGCCCACTCTGGTTAGACAGACAAATTGCATTATTGACATGATAGTTTTCACCAATGTTGACATCTTATTTATCTCCAAATATTGGTATTCACTTCCGCATTGGAAAGTCAAGAGTTCATTGGAAAAAAGTTGGGATACTTGATTAATCGATACAGTCATAAGGCTGATCTTAAGAGGGGAATGTTCTTCATTAGTCATATTGTCAGTGAAGAATCTGACAGCAAATACCTAAAAGCTGTGCCTAGATTTTGTTCATTGTGAAAAAATCAAATTCAAAACTTTTCCATGAAGGAGAATATTTAACACTTCGTTTGAAAAAGTCAAGCAAATAACTCTTCAAAAAAGGATAAAGGAAGAAGTAAAGCAGACCTGTCCATCGTTTCCAGGGTTATGCCCAAGACTAGCAGAATCTCCACATCCAAATGAGTACACATCACCGTTATCAGTCACCACAAAGGTTGTGTAATCCCCTGTAGCAACATGAATAGCCTTGACATTGCTCAATGCTTCAACTACTTTAGGTACTAATTCACATTCTTCATTTCCATGACCCAAGCATCCATATCGGCCCCACCCCCATGTGCAAACTCGGCCATCCTGCCCCACTACAGCAGCATGCCATGCACCAGCAGCAACTACCATGGGCTGAAGGTTTAAAAGTCGGAACTGTTCGATCAAACGGGGCTGTTTCTCATCAGTTCTTGATCCGTGCCCAAGCTTTCCACCCAGGCCACATCCGACGGAGTATACTGACCTATTATATTTTCAAAAGAGTATCAAACAATTAGTTAACACTAAAAATTGTCATACCGCTAATCAGGCACTCTTGCACTGATGTGGCAAAACAATACCGTTTGACAGCACATTTTACTTTCAATCTTTTTCCACTGACTTAATGTGCTTTCCAAATGTCCATGCATTTGCAAAAGGATTTCATAAATATGAGATTGATTTAAGTTCTTAAGCATTGTTGAATAACCAATGAGTTGTTTTTAAGTTGAAACAATCCAACATGCGTAGATAAAGATCAAGCTCACATTCCAGTTGGTTCACAAGCTAGGCAAAGCAGATAGCAGTATCCAGCAGCAATTTGCACCACTGGGATGTGTTCAAGAGCTCCTAATAAAGGACGAGGTTCTTCATCATTTGGATCAGTGTGGTGGCCAAGTTTGGTGTCACTACCCCAACAAAATGTATAAACCCTGCCTTCTCTTGACAATACAGCTGTAAAAAAGTTTCCAATTGCAGCTTGAACCACAAATATCCCATTCAAAGACTCTACCAACTGTGGAGTTGTAATTGAATTAGCTCCTGGTGCTACAAACTCAGCATCCCCAAAGGAATCTTTCCCAAAGGTGTATACCTGCCCGGAATCATTTATCAGCATTGTCCTCCCAACCCCAGCAGCTGCTTGTATAATTCGAATGCCTTGCAAGGCTCTGCAACACAATGGACTTCCGTTAACTTCAATAAAATAGTTCAGTCTCCAGTTTTTCCCTAGTTTTAAAAGTATAAGCTGTGGGGACTAAGGAGCACTACTGCTCCGACCTGATAGGCTGAGGGCGCCATTCCCATTCAGTGGTGCCATACCCAAGTTGTCCAGAACTGTTGGAGCCGAATGAGTAAACGACCCCTTTTGATGTCACTGCAATACTATGACCAGGACCAGCTATTGCCTGTGATTTCTCCCTCCTGCAACATGCTTCTCCAGCCCGTAAATATCTCAGAACAAGTTTCCAGGAGCCTCCACACAGTTGCTTCAATTCTTGCTGTTGTTCACTGGTCATTGGCTTAAAAATAGCTCTCTTCTTGCACATGTCCAATGAAGCAAGCTCAGATAATGACAAACTCAAGTCAGGATAAAAGTCTGCTGGCTGCCTAAAAAAGGAGCATGTTGCCTGCAACAGCAGCACATTAAAGTAGGGGAAAAAACAAAACCAAAGACATAAACTTCAGTTCCATTCAAGAAGGACTTCACAATTATATACAGAGCACTTGCCTCCAGCCTAGCAAAGTCCTCAGGATCCAAATTACATGCTGTGAGGACATGAAGAACAATATGTGGGTGGCTAGCAGACAAGGGAAACTCTCCAGGACTTGTGTTTCCATAGCAATGGCGTTGCTGCCTTTGAAATGTTTGAAGAGGTGTGGCAATGATAGCAGTAACTGGTTGGTCAGGAATGCTATGGTATTGTAAAGTTGGGGTTCCGCTCGTAGCGGCATCCATGGGCACTGCGAGAAGTAGGCAGTGCCCACACTTTGCTGAAGAAAAAGGTCTTAAACTTCTAGGAATTACGAAAAATACATGTGCAAATTTTATTATTACATTAATTTCTCTGTTCCTCTAATATTATAGCATCTGAAACAAAAGTGTGTACCTTAAATTTACAATTGACTAGCAAATCTCTGGTGTCAAACCTACAAAGGAAAAAAATGATTATAAGAAATCCTTGTGTGACAAACTGTCTCCTTTTAGTGTGACATGATAAATAATAACACCAGAAGGCCTTCTGAAGAGACAGAATTCAGCCCATTGGTATGTCACTCATCCCTATGAATGAAGATCAGAAAGCCATATTTCCTCAAAAATACCAATTGGAAAAAAAATCAGAATAATGGACATACGAAAATCACTATTAATCGTTTTGTTCAGTCAAAATAAACTCATTCAGGTAAAATCCAAACACCCGAATCGTGAGCAGAAGAAGCCACAGATGAAAAATGCCAATGCAAGGCGAAAACTTTGAGCAGAAGATTAGTATTGTCGAACGAGAGGATATTCTCGAACCCAAAAGAAAATCAAAAGGAAGGGAATTTGGAAATCAAAACTGAGGAAAACACAATCCATGTGAACTCATCATAATTCAACTGAGATTACCCCAATGAAAACGAATCAAACCAGCAAAATGGTCATGATTACTGAAACCCAGAGACGGTTCCATAATCAATTTTTTCAATTGAAAATGAAATTGGTGTTTGACTTTCCACCCGATCACCAAAATTATGAGTAACCAATCGAGAAGCACACTTGCTGAATACGCAACCACAAAATTGGCAAGAAAGAAAGCATCGAGATAATCTATGGAAGCAGAACAAAAAATCCCAAGCTTAACAAGTTTCCGATTAGTGCATTATGATCATCGCAGATCGAATCATAAAAACAGAGAAGCAGTTATTACATATAACAGCCATTAATGATTCCTGAAATTCAGTCTGCATCCGACAAGAAGAGCATAATTCCAAAGTAAAACACAGTAAATAATCGAAGGGGGTTTCTGAATTATGATGACGACGACGGCGAAGGGGTAATATAAAGTGGCAGAGGAGGGTTTTCAATGAAGAATTGAGGAGAGAGAATGATTGAGACGAAGCAACATAATTAAAGTTTTTTTTTCTTTTTTTTCTTTCCGGTGGGAGGCGATTCTGCGTCCTCTCTTGTATGTGCTTTTTCCGAAGCGATGATGAGGTGTCGGATTGGAGACGAGAGAGCGAAGGTTGAGAAATCACTATAGATACACACAAACACAAACACCCGCGAGTATCGTACACGTAAGTTCTACAATTGTTTCGGTTCCTATGCTTAGCTTGGTGGAATGGAATCTTATTAATAATTAGGAGAATTACGATAATGCACAAGAAAAAGATTTAATTATGCACAAGTCCAATAATAACTAAGGAGTATGTCTTGATAAGTTTTCATATAAAAAATGATAATATGTTTATACTACTTGTTACGTTGTAACAATATGTGAGTGCAAGTGGGTAAGTGGTTAAGCTATTAGATGAATTTGTTAAGCTGTATATAAAGATTGGAGGGGTATCTAGCTTACACATGTAACAACACCATTGGGTTATCACTACTACAGAGGAGAGATTTAGCGTCTGTTTAAAAAAAAATGGTCATCAAAATGTAGGCGATGACATTTTTGCAATTTTATATAGTAATTGTGGCGCCTTTGGCTTCCTTTTTCTCGAAAGGGACACGAAATCTATAGCTTTTTTAAAAAAGGACGCCAAAAGACTGTGGCGCCTAAGCTTTTGGCGTCCCTTTTTTAAAAAGGGATGCCATATGCGTAACCTCATCTTCCTCTCTTCTCTCTTGCGGCCGAGTCCACTGTGACTCCTCTTCCTCTCTTCTCTTGCACGGTTGAGCTCCATCGTGACCTCCTCCTCGTTACTCTCTCTCTCTCAGAGCTCCACCGCGACCTCCTCCCCCCTCTCTCGGTGAACCAACTGACTATAGATTCCCCTACCAAAGGAAGAGATGGAGCTATATATAGGAATGAAATGGAGCAGCAGTGATGTATAACCAGTAGAGAAGGGTATGAGCTCCGGTGAATCTGATGCCGAATTGGCATATGACTCGAATTCCAATGGAACTTTGTGGTAAAGCTTGCTTAGGTGAGAGTAATCCTGGGATGAGTGACCCCTTGGAAAGTTAAGTTGGTAAGGTCATAGATACTTGAGGAATAATGATTATCTTAAGGTGCCTCCATGACTAATAATCATCTTAGTTAGATAAATCATATTCAAAGGCATATAGGTATGATAGATAGTATGGAACTGGAGGAGGCCAGAAACTGTTATAGAGATACGTAGTTTTCTGGGTCTTGCCAGATATGGTCCGGGAGATATCCTTACTTCTGAATTACCTTGCCATTGATAAAGCTCATGAATAAATCAATTGATGCTATGTGGGAAGCAAAATGTGAGAGGAGCTTCATAAAGCTAAGGGAGGGGCTGACATTCACACCAGTATTGATTATCCCATATCCTAGTACAGTCGGTATGATATGAAGAGATGTGACCTGAGTGGTCTGCAAATGAAGCGACCTATATGGGTTACAGTGAAATGAGTATACGGGGATTGGAATGTGCCTAGTGCAGTAGGGCAACATGGGGGTATATGCCTCCTGACAGCTAAAGCCTCATGAGATAAAATACCCTACTTATGATTTAGAGCTGGCGGTGATTGTCTTGATATGAAAGGATGATGATATGAATATGCCTTTATGATATTGAGGATTAATGTAGAATTAGAACCTCATGAACAAGGTTGATGCTATGAGGATATTATCAGAATGTTTCAAGGATTAGAATAGGAATTGCGAGTCATGATTTTTGTATGCATGTTGGGTGTAATTGAGGAAATCTGACTTTTTGGCTCAGCTAATGTTGAGGTTCTAAGAATGGTGATCAAATGAATTATGACCTAAGAATTAAACAATAGTAGAATTGATTCTTTAGGCATTTGAATTGACCTAATGATTTGAGGTACTAGAATATGGTACAGATATGTATGAGGTTCTGGAGGTTGCTAGTTGCTAACCTGGCATAGGGAAAGATATTGACTACATAATATTCCTATAGAAAGAATGAATGAGAGTTTATTCCTTGATAGAATGAAGTGATAGAAGGAATAAGAAAAGCCACAAGTTATTGTCTCTTGGTCGAGACAAAGAATAGAATGTACAAGTGGCTTACAATTCCTTATATGACATGTAAAGATTACCCAGTATGGGAAGTTTAATTTGCAAATATGCTTGTAGTTGGATCAATATCGAAAGTCCATATAGAATGACCCTAGATAAGATGGCGGAATTAAAGAAAGTAGGTTGCAGAATAGCTAAAGAAGAGGGACCTTATAAAATATGGGTTTCCTGTTACAATGGTAATCTATTCAGAGATGGCCAACCGGAGAAAGTTACTTACGGAGAGTTTTGATAGGAGAGGGCTACCTACTGAGGGTTCTGAATGGAGAGGGCTACCAACGGAGGGTTATGATCGAAAAGGGCTACCTATAGAGGGTTTTAACTAGAGGGGTTGATCAGTCAGAGTGGATTGAGTACAGCACCAGGTGAAGTTGCTATCGAGATGTTGAACAGTAGAGTGGAGCCACCGTGACGTCGAACCATAGAGTGGAGCTACTGGGATGTCGACTCTTGAGGGTAGTGCATTGTAATGATCCCACATCAGATGGGTTTCCTAGAAAGAATGGTTTATATGACCTAGTGTATCACCATGGGGTACTTTAGTGCCGTTTGTTAACAGAAATATATAAGAAAGACTAATACAAAATAGCCTCAACGAGATAGAGGAAGTCAAGCAACTTTTGCTCTCGTATCTTATGTAATGGTTCTGCATGTATGTGTTTACCATCGAGTATATTCGTGTTATAAATATATGGTAGGCAGTAAGACCTATTTGGCCAGTGCATCCTTAGGCCATAAGACCTTATGTGCATTTATATCATGTCATAAGACCTACTGTGCAATCAAAATTTGAGATTCTGAGTAATGACTCGATGCATCAGATTCTGAGTAGTGTCACAAAGAGGTTGTAAAGCCTAAGCATGATGGGACAGTTAGTCCCAAGGCAGTAAGACATGTGAGTACAAGTTGCACAGGGAGTTACCTTAGGCGGCAGCATAGGGAGTTACCCTAACTGCATGACTAGAGCTAGGTAGGCTGAGGTAGAATGCCCTTGAATCCAGCCAATGAAGCCTTCATAAATGTTGTTCCTCTCAGTGAGTGCAATATTTCTATGGTTTTGGATTTCTGATCAAAGGTGTTTGGTGCTGTCTATTTGGTGGAAGTACTGCCAAAATCGATAATCAGTTCCAGAATCAAGTAGAGGTATATATAAGCTTTGATTTGAGCTGAATATCTTGAGGTGTTACTAAGTTTTCTTATGTTTTAGGGATCGCCCTGATTTCAGCCAAGAGAGGTTTGAGGCTTATGATGATCCTATGATTATGAATTTGATGTTAGATAAGGTTTAATGATGATATATAATTGCAAGAAATCACTTGGTGGTGATTTAAGGTCAAATTCGGTCAAGCATGAATCTGAAGGAAGGAATGTGAACTGGTTAATTTTGAGTTTAGAAATGGATTCTACATACAAAATTTTGTGGGAATAGGTTGTAAACATAATTTGAGAAGGGTTGGATTGAGAAACCAAAAATTGAAGTTAAAGAAGTAGTGTTGCCAAATTGCGTTTCCGGAAGACAAATTATTTGTGATATGTTTTTACATAGCCAATGTTACCCAATGGGCATAAAACTTTCCAAATTCATAGTATACATCCTAAGCTTTAATTTGATACATAATATGTGTCATTTGGGTTAGTATATTGTAAGATATGAATTTTTGAAGTTGGACTTTGATTCTGGAATGATTTATGGGGCAATAAGGTTGTTCGAGCTTCTTAGACTTTGTGCCTATAATTGGTAGTGGGTGATATGTTTCATTTAAAGAGGACTTAAATAGATTTACATAGAAATTAGAGCCATCCCATTTGAGGTTCCCTATAATAAGTTATGATTTTTCAAAGTTACGTGACAAATCTAGTAGATTAGAGTTGACCCACAAAATTGTGGCATTTGAGGTAAATTATGACAAGTGTGGGTCCAAAGAATAGGACCATGTTCTAGAACCCAATATGACCACATTAAAGAACAATGTGTCTGATGTTGGATATTTATTCAACATAACACGAGTTATAAAGATTATGTAAGAAAGACAAATCATGAGTAATGGCTTGTTGTCATAGCTTTAATAATGTGATTATGTATCAAGGGCCATGAGATGTCAAAGAAGAAGAATAGAAGGTTCTTCATGCAACTTCAATGGTTCAAAGAAAAGGGAACAAGAAGAGGACATAAAGACAAATGTAGTAAAACTTACCTAACTTGTATGTACTTGATATGTATGCTTGTGCATTGATTTATGTGATTTCTTCGCTGAATTGTGTGAAGCATATTTGAATGATTGAAGCTCTATTTCTATTTATGCTATGACCATGAGTATGTTATGTGAAGCATTGAGCATGTAGATATGTCATTATGTTGGCAAGTATTTATATAAGCCAAAGCATGTCATACATTAAGCATTTATCTTACATGCATAGTGGTATTATTTGCTACTGAGATTTCCCTGAATCTCACCTTCCCTCAACCAACCATATAGGCAAGTGGGCATAGAAGAGGGATGCAGAATGATGTGCCAGAAGAAGAAGTTGCAGTGATGACTTGAGGATTTATATGCGCTAATCCATTATGTAAATATTAACATTGGAGGAGGTTAAATGTATAACCTCCATGTATAACACTTCTATTATTCAAAGGAATACCATTTTTCAGAACTTCCCATCCATCATTATGTCTTCTATAATGGACATATCCATCTTCATGAATGAAAGTATATGGTGTAAAATTATTTGGAAAATATTTAGAACACTTCCCATCCTTCATGCATGGTGACTTCTTGTTGGCTATTCCACATAGTCCATGCATCATAAAATTACTTACCGCTTAAAACAATACTAGATTGTTCTCTTTATCAGGCAACTCCATGCTTATAACATAATCTATTTCATTAGGTGTAGACAACTTGTTTCTATTGCCAAGAAACAACAAAATATGAGCATGTGGTAGGCCATGCTTTTGGAACTCAATAGTATTTATTGATGCACAATAAGTTTAAGTAGCATTAAAAATTAAGATCTCACTATATGAAGTAATTGGACTGGGAATATTAATGCACATATTTATATTTCAATTATGTATGCTACAAAATAAATGCTTCTTAAATGCATCGATAGACCATACTTGCACGCTTTTAGTGGACTAAATAGATTACCCTTTTCCAAATCCTTCATCAAGCAATCAAGTTTCATCTTAAACACTTTACCTATAAGCTCTGGATGATTTTCAACCCTGGAACCAAAAGATGACATAGCCCTAGTTACCTCCAGCCACTTTAGATTACATGTGAATGATATAAATAGATATGGATATCCGCCTATCCATATATGGCAATCATGTCTTGATAGTTACACATGATCTAGCGAGGTCCGCAGGTAAAGGAAGATGGTAATATAATGTGCTTACCCCTAGCTGCAGCTTCCATCTCACCAACAAATATTGCATCAGTGAGACCCTTGTACATCTCTGCCTGAAGGAGTTTTTGATTGTATCACAAGTATTGCAATCAATATGCTTCCATCATTGTGTATGCATCAATAACAAATTGCTGGAAAAATGTTCCTGACTTTAGTATAGTAGAAATTTCATTGTCATGTCATGAACAACGTAAGCAAAGTATTCTCTCATTGATACATATTTAACCCGACTCATTGAAGCCTCTTCATCACGGACGCGTGGTATATTTTAATTATAACCACTATCACCAAATGGAAAAAAGAAGAGGGTATTGCTATGCTAGAAATTTTGGATGCATTTCCTTAATTCTCTAAAATAAATCGGACTTGTATTTAATAATAATATCTCATTCCTCATTAATACTACCAATATCCCCAACAATTAAAGCAGCAACTTCATTGGATGCCGAAGGCATATTGTACCTATTTGAATTTGTGCCTCTCTTATGGATTAGCTTTATTCCTATAGATTGACCTTCATGAGACATGACAAAATCACGTGCCATCCGGAATATCCTAACCAGAAGTTATCTCTGTCCAACATATGTTGAAGACCCCTCACAATATCCTGATTCAGATTATGTTGATGACGATTGACATGAGAACTAAAAATCAAACCGAGAAAAAAAATTATCAGAATTGGATGATTTTATAGGAGAATATTGCCATAGATGTCATAGAAAACCATGCATCTACATAAATAAAATACACTTACTTTACTACAGACATTCTGTGAGAAATTTCATGCTCAGTATCATAGATGTATAATTGATTATATCTTGGTGTCCTACCATCAACAGGAAGAATACTACCTATCATATGCATATTCTGCCTAGACATCCTATAAACAAAAGGTCCATGGCTTGTACTTATTTCAGAATCAATTTGACCCCCTATGGATGTAAACGCAAACATAGAAATATATATATTCTAATGTTCTGTCTGAATTCTACACAATGTCGGCTTCTACCGGTGAGAAGATCTTTTAGATATTCCATAGGTTCCCTTATTTCAAGCAGTTTTATATTCCCTTGAAGACAACACATCCCAAACTTGGGTGAACAATCTGGATTATCTTTATGCAACCTTTCATTGAACCAAAACTTTGCTTTGCAGTAAGCACATACATAATCACGATCACCCAAGTCTTCATACTCAGATATATCTTCAAATCCCATTAAAGTCACATGAGTTAGAAATCTATAGAGACAACAAATATGAATAGAATGCAGACACTTATATTATATTTACATTGATCATACTAAACGTGGGGCTCATAAATTCAATTTCTAATGTGAATACCTCAAGATCTTAAATAAACTATAGTACAATATATTAAAGCCATTAACACAATTCTCACCTTTTATCTCAAATTTTTATAAAATTGAAATATTTCAAAATTGAAGCGTTAAATGCCATCTAACAAAGTCATCACCATCCCAACAAACAATGTTTCAAACAACATCTTTATGAATTAAACCTAAAGTCAGTACAGCAACTACACCTATCAAAAGTTTTATGAAGTTACAACCTTCTTAAACTGAAATTTACCTATTGCAACAGTACATGAATAATGGAACAATGACAACACCACAGGTATGTTGTACATCAGTTATAAACTCTATTAAGAACAAAAACATATAAAAAGTAGAATTGGCATTCTAAAAATGTAATAAATAACATCGGATTCAATTTCAATTCTAGTTACTGCAATTGAAACTATTAACAACAATTCCATTACCGTTATATCCATTACTTTCTCATATTAAGTACTCAATATTAATGGATACATTATATATTAATTGTACAATATATGTCATTATAAATAAGACATTATACTTCAAAAACTAGGCATTTTCCCTAGGTATGATCCATAAATTATAAAATAAAACCAATTACACTATGATAACCTAAAAAAATTGAGATGTTGTCACAGTTATGAACTAATATATGTAAGATTTAGTGGGTATTATAAATTATATGATGTAACTTATATGTAGAGTATAATACATTGACTACTCCTTCGGTTTACTAAACTACAAAAATATCTCCTCTATTTTAAAAGCTATTATAGACTTTATTTTAGATCAAAATGCATGTTACATAAACCTCTTGTACATGTTATACAATATATCACCCAACCATTAGTTGACCATTAAGTTTGACTATTAAACTTTGGCTTATATCGAAATAACCCTCTTTCAAGATATGAATAAACATTTATATCTCCGGAGATTAAAATTTCATCCAACTAAAAAATAATTATCAAACATATATATTAAAAAACAACAGTATAATAAAAAAGGTATTAACTGTTTAGAATATTTTGTATTTTGCTAATATTGCTTGAAACGTACTTATTTAGTATGATTATCAATGACATTCTGTAATTTTTTTTCTTTACCATGACACCATGAACAAAAACATATCTGAAAGGCACATGATAGTAACCATATGTTATTAATAATGTAAATTTGATATAATATACATCTCATACAAATTTCCAATTTCGATTTGTTGAAAACATCACGTGCAAAAATATCGACAAACACATTTATTGACATATCAATATAACAAAATAATTATTCAAATCTTCATTTAACTCTTCAGTGTATGAAATGATTGAGTTAATTGAGTATTACTTAGAATATGGAAAGACTTTAAAGGATGTACAAATAAAAAAAGGAAAGAGTATCTAAAGTAATTTAAAAATATTTAGCAAAAACCAGGACATTAATAATGCTGAAACGTATATTGGTGAATATCAAAAAACGTAATATAAATTTTAAGTACAAAATAAAGAATATTAATTGGGATAACAAATTTAATGTAAGTGAATATTCTGTAAACAGAGGCGAGGTTCCTATAATTAAGCCAAAATGTATGAGATAACATAGTATTATACTCTTCAATATGTATTTTGTTGCGCAAAAAATGTTATAACATGTACTGATGAGCATGCAAGTTCTAGCTTTAAACAAAAGGCAAAGGGCGTTTTATACTTTCATTTTTTAAGGATAGTGTTAGATATGATTAGTTTTGATGATGTCAAATATAGATGTGAAATGATAAGAGCAAAAATTTTATATTATGTATTTCTTTGACTAATTAATGTGTTTAATGTGAAACATCTTGTAGATTAATTAAGTTGAATTATGGAGGAAGAATGAGCAGACAACATTATCAGATATACAAAGAAGTTATTGAATTGATAAGAATGAACAAGAGGAAGAAGAAGAAAGAAACTGAAGATAGTCAAGAAGCTGCCTACTCGGATTATGGAGAATTATTATCAAGAGGAAAATCAAGAAGAAAGATATGGAAGAAAGAAGAACTTGTAAGATCTACCAAGAAAATCAAGATTCAAGTTATTAGATGAAATTTTGAAGATTTCAGAAATTTGAGGCACTGTTTGGCACTGTAGCAGTTGGTACTGTAGCAATCACTCGAGTGAAACACCATAGTGCTCGAGTGAGGCACTGTAGCATGCAGATACTGTAGCATGCAAATCATTGTAGTGCTCGAGGTGCAGAATGGAAGTGTAGATTCACTGTAGCAAGTGTGGCACTATAGCACTCAAGTGAAGCAAGAACACACTCGAGTGTTGGAGTACTCTGTTCAGCTCTGCTTTACATTCAACCTGACAGAGGTCCGGTATTTTGGCCATATGTCTCAAACCACACATCGGATTGACCCGAAACTGGTGGCATATGAAAGAAGACTCACAACACGTAAAATGTACACCAAGATCATAATTCACACTAGACTGAAGGAGATATGATCTGTGGAAGATGACACTGAAATCACCGTCACTTTTCAAGACAGGTTCGGTATTTTGAACATAACTCACAAACCACACATCAGAAGTTATATTTGACTCACATGATAGGTAATTTGACTAATTTGAAGTTATATTCTAGGAGCTATGCCTTCTGGAAGTTGACGCTTGTGCAGTCTAGTGCGATAGACACTCTTTAGATCATAACTTGTAGAATACAAAGAGTTTGGAGCTGATTCTTTTTGCATTGGAATGCATATGGCAAGAGATTTCTTATGATACATCATTAGAATCAAATAAATAAATTGTTTCTAATGTGGCCCCACATTACTCACGAGTGGAAAAACGCACTCTTGAAAAATGTTGTGCGAGTGTTGTCCAGAAGCAGCTGAATCGTGGATAAATTTAGTAACACTCGAGCACTAGGATCCACACTCGAGCATCAGGCTCTTTTACACTCGAGCACATGCAAGTGTTGACATAAAAGTGTTAACCCGAGAAGAAGCATGTACGTGAAAATAAGAGGCGCACTCGAGCAAGACTGGTTGCACTCGAGTGATGTCCAAAATTGTACTCGAGCAAATGTGAGTATTAGACGGAAAGTGTTTGCCCGAGAGGAAGCTAGAATGTGAAATTATACATGCACTCGAGTGAGGCTTCTTTGCACTCGAGTGAAGTCTTGACAGAACCAAAACGCATAAGTTCAGACTCTCATGGCCATCAATCCAAACGTGGTTAAATGTTATACATTCATTATATTTTCACTTGTTATTATTCCTAAACGTTAACTAACTTATATTTCAAGTGAGAAACATACATGAGATTAAACATTTGGATTGCATCTTCAAGTATGGATGGAAAAAGTCTTCACTCAACGTGATGAGTCCCAGAAGCCAGAAATTCAGCTTTTGACTAATGATCCAACATATCCTTGACTAACTCTTCATCATATTAATGATTAAGTATTTTGCAGTGTGAAAATAGAAATTTAACGTTGAGATTACATTTTCAAATAAGAGAGTCAATTATGGCGAACTTCATCATTACGCATCGAATAGCGGCTACCTACCACGACAAGTAACTGACACACCACGTAAGACTGTCAAATATTCAAACATCTTCATACTGCTTAACAACGTGACATACAGCTCATAATGAAAAACTGTCGGATATCCAAACGCTCGCATCCAACTCCTCTACGGGATGCTCTGCTTTGCAACAGACAGCGGCTAGTTGGTCAAATGCACTCAATGGTCAAATCTTATAATGAAACATCCTACTCTTCAATGGGACGCTCCAATCAGCAACAGATATTTCATAGTGGGTAGATATTCAAATGCGTTCAACAGTCAAAATAAAGTAATGGGACTCCAACGAACGAATGCTCACAATGGTAATCATCTTCATCAACTATAAATGAGAGAGCATTCATAGTCAATGAAAGACAGAGACATCGAGCAACTACGAGAAAAATGATAGAAATATAAATCCTTTGCTTCTACCCAAACACTCTCTGCTTCTACTCGAGCAACTACCGTTACATATACTGCAGGACTAACAAAACCTAGATTCGCAACCAAAACTTTCAAAATAACACAGGCAAAGGCTCATCAAAAAACTTTCACGTATACCCGTGGTTAAAACATGTCCACGCCTAATATTGATAGAGTTAGTGCTTCTTCCTTATTGACTTCTCCTATTTCGCAATATTTGCATCCTGCAAGCACGTGCTATTGTAGTATGAGCATCTAAAAAAAATATTCATGTTACTAAGAGTTTAAATCTCAGCAAAATAAAAGCATGAGAAATAAGTGTGAATAATGTTGAACGTTTTGTTCATACCATTTTTTGCATTTTCATTAATGCTTATATCAACACTAACACATAACTTTCTCTTCTTCCTTCCCCTAATAGCAGGTACTATAAAATTGAGCTCTCTATTTAGGTTGTCCATTGAAGTGTAAGGCATGCACAAACGATGAACCTATAAATGAGATGACATCGTTATACATTCTACACAAACTACATACGTTCATACACAGTTAAACAATGTTGACAGTAGAAAAACACAAGCCTTACTCTTAAATGTAACAATACCTAATGTTTCTAATACACCACAATGTGCTGTTTAATAATGAGGAAAATGTTTATCGAGAAGCAATATGTAGACAAAAGAGAAATATGAACCTACCAATTTGAAGTGCTAAGTAAAGTTTATAAGAGTGCAGAACGATACACAAATTTAACAGTCTGGTGTAAATTAGCACCAGTTATAAATGTATTAAACATATTTGAAGTATTTGAATGTAGAAATGGTTGGAGACTGTATTCAAATTTAGGTTGGTATGTGGAAAGGAGCACATCGGTTGTATCATTGTGTGTGTGGCCTTAATTTTCGGCATAATATGGGGCATAACATGCATTTCGAATTTGAACCACAATAAAACCGTCAATCATCTATCAACAGTTCTTTAAAAAAACCATCCATACTCCTTAGGGTTTGATTAGTTACACATACATATATTTGACGTGTTTGAAATCACCCATAAAGACACGAACGTGCACATGAAACACCCAAGTTCAAACTATTGCCTTTTGAGATGCTAAGGTCATAGATTTTTTCAGTCGTAGTATTTAATTACGATCTGCTCGAATTAAAAAAAGGAAATTAGCAACTTATCCATTTACTATGGTACAGAAACACTACTTATACAGTGATCACATGATTAATTAATCAAGTTGAATCTGAAAAAAAGACAAGACCGATCGTAAACAATATATATGATCTTGTAACCCTCTTATTCAGTCCAACTTATCTAACCATGTTTTAAGACTTTAATTGCTTTTCCTTATAATTCTATATTTAACCATACAAATAAAAAAATTACACTAATCAAGTGTAACTATGAAAATATTTCATTTATTTCTTCAGCCCATTAGATGAACCTCAACTTCTATATATTATTTTGTATTATCTTAAACTCTATCGGATAGTATATTTAACGTAGGTCAGTATTCATATTGCAATCACTATCAAATTAATTCATTTAAACATATAATTGTTATTATGTTTCATAGCTAAAGAACTCTATTAGGTTCTTAATATACAACTGATTCACATAAGTTTGGTTAGAATTTAAAAGTACATTAGTGTATTTTTTAATCTTTCAATAGGTATTTTTGAAAACACCCTAGTCACTTCAGTTACTTCACCGATTTGTTGACCTCGTCAATATTGTAGAGAAAATATTAGTAAGTGATAATTAGCAAAAGATTGACAAATATGAAAGGGTTTTATTGTAATTAGAGTAAACACCAACCCCCAAATATGTCCTATATTATAAGCTGGAATAATAAATGTGAACTGATTAGGAAGGATACATTACGTACCGCAAAGCAATATATAATAATATGCCCATGGATGCGTTTTCATTATTCTTACATATATAATCTCTACTGTGAAAAAGCGATACAATACTCATTAGTGGAAAATTGACTTTTTAGACAGGTTTAAAAAGACTTTTTAGACTGGTTGTGTATTAGGTCTTGTTACAATAGGTCTATAAGTCTATTATTTTTTAGACTGGTTGTTACAATTGATCTTAAAAGTCATACTTTTATGACTGGTTGTTCATAACACTGGCCTTAAAGGTCACCTTTAAGGCCTGTTGTGCCTACAACAGGCCTTAAAGGTCAGACCTTTTAAGACCGGTTGTGCGTACAACCGGTTTTTAAACCGGTTGTAGGTACAACCGGTCTTAAAAGGTCTGACCTTTAAGTCCTGTTGTGACTACAACCGGTCTTAAAGGTCAGACCTTTAAGATCGGTTGTGCCTATAACAGTCCTAAAGTACTTTTAAGACCGGTTATACCTACAACGGGTCTTAAAGGTTCTATTTTTTTTTAAAATGTCCCTTTTATATATATATATATACACAATGGATGTTCAAAAAAGCTTATCTACGTTGTGCATAGTTTCACAAATTTCACGATGGTTGAATTCAAGTTATGTATATTCGCAATATCAGGTTAACAAGCAAAAGTTCAGAATGATAACAAAAATAAAACCCAACTCTAGCAGCAGGTTTAATGAACCAATTTTAACAGTAATATAAAACAATCACATATTTCAATTTCAATCTTTAAAGGTAGCAGTCTATAGCAGCAACAAATTTTCATACAAGCCAGTCACACATTGGTGATTCATTTGCAGCACCTTAATTACAATATGGAAGAATATGGTAGCAAGTAATGTATACTTCAATGGCTCAATTTCAACGCAAATGCACTTGTAGTTTCAGTTCCTAACACAACAGATTGGGAAAGCATTTCACAGATTTAATTTACTATGACAGCTTTCCAAAGACTCAATTTTGTTCCAGCAAGCTAAATAAAGTGCAAATGCACATTTTCACCAAGTTTCAAACAACATCCACTTCAAACAGAGGCTAGAAACAAGGAAAAACTAGGAATGAGTCTAGCAATATTAATAGTAGGCTAGTGCAATATGACAGTCATTACCTGTATGGTGTGACTGTAGAATTGTACTATGACCACAAAAGTCTCAAATATCTGTATGATCAGAAAGAGTTGAACATGAGACAGCGTTGGTGGATGGAGTTGCTGAAAGATTATAACCTAGAGATCAAATATCATCCGGGTAGGCTAATGTCGTTGCGGATGCTTTGAGTCGGAAGGCGGTGCTAGTGGTAACAATAATGATCCAGGAATGGAAACTTATAGGGGATTTTCAGGATTTGAATCTCTTGAATGATATCCTGTGTGCAAATTATGGAGTGGTCCAAGGGGAGAATGATCTGAGGACTGAAATTGAAGAGGATCAGATGCGTGATGAGTGAGCCCAGTCGATTTAAGCTATAATTGAGAGAAGAGAGACTCACGATTATGATTTGTCCATAGTGGGCTGGTGCATTACTAGAAGAGAATCTATGTCCTACTGAAGGCTGACTTGAGAATGAAAATTCTTGATGAGGCTCATAAGAGTCGGTATACTTTTCACCCCGGTATGACCAAAATGTATCACAACCTAAAATCCATATATTGGTGGCCAGGGTTGAAGAGTGATGTGACTAAGTATGTGGCGCGGTGTCTTACCTATCAAAAGGTGAAGATTGAACACCAGACATCGCCAGGATTGCTTCAGAGTCCAGATATTCCAGCATGGAAATGGGAGAGTATGACCATAGATCTAATGGTGGGTCCGCCCAAGATCAGAAACTATGATGTGATCTTGGTGATTGTTGATCGACTCATAAAGTCAGCATACTTCATACCTATTAACGCTAGTTATTCTCCTGATAGGCTGGCTAGGATATACATTAAAGAGATTGTGAGACTCCATGGTACACTGAAGAACATTATCTCCTACAGAGATCCTCGGTTTACTTTAAGATTCTGGAGGGCTCTGCATAAAGTTATGGGTACTCAGTTGAGGTTTAGCACAACCTATCATCCTCAAACAGACAGACAGTCAGAGAGGATTATCCAAATGCTAGAAGATATGCTGAGAGTGTGTGTCCTAGACTTCAAAGGAAAGTGGGACTACTATCTTCCATTGGTTGAGTTTGCTTATAACAACAGCTATCATGCTAGCATTCATATGGCTCCATATAAAGCACTATACGGGAAGAAGTGCCAGTCACCATTGTGCTGGACAGAGTTGTCTAAGAGGAAGTTGTATGGGCCGGATCTTGTTGAACAAACTTCTAAGCAGATAAAACTATCAAGAAGAGGCTCCTTACAGCATGGAGTCGGCAGAAGAGCTATGCTGATAAGAGGAGAAGACCTCTTGAGTTTGAAGTGGGGCATCATGTTTGATTGAGAGTGTCTCCGATCATAAGCATCAGGAGAGCAATAAAGTGGAGGAAGCTGAGTCTGAGATATATTGGTCCATTTGAGATTCTGGCAAGAATCGGGCCAGTGGCATATTGGATAGCACTACCCCTGAGTTTGAGCAGATTGCATGATGTATTCCATGTCTCGCAGCTCAAAAAGTACCAACCAGACCCTGAGCATATCATTGAATACGAAGAGGTTGGGTTGCAAGATAACTTCACCAATGCGGTAAAGCTAGAGCGTATCATCGATCGAGAAGAGCAGAGGCTCAGGCATTAAAGCTTACTGTTTGTGAAGGTAGTATGGAAGGGTATGTCTTCTAGGGAAGAAACTTGGGAGTCAGAAGCAGACATGAGGAAGAGATTTCCTGATTTTATGCCCCATGATGTGTAACAAGTTTCAAGGACGAAATTTATTGAACATGGGGAGGACAAGTGCATCTGCAATGATCACCTCGTCAACTGACACTCAGACTTGATCAGCTTCCTTTTGTTAGTGGTGGATAGTTGATCCTAGGTTATGAACACTACCTTGTGCAACTAACCGTCTCAAAGGATCCTTGACAAAAATATCACAAAGCTCAATAATTTCTCTTGCAATACCCTCTGATGACAGCCCGATGTTGCAACGACTCCCTTTAGTGCTCCGTTTATTAGGATCAATCGATTGTCACTGGGGAGCACTGGTATCTTGTCTTGAGCTCATAAATACTATCATTTCCTCTTTCATCTTGCTTAACCAAGCCTCTAATAGTGCATCAAATGATGCTTTAGCCTCAGCCCTTGCTTCTGCTCTTGCAGTGGCCAACATAGTCTCCAATTCCTCCCTAGTCATGATGCTTGAGGAATGGCATACGGGGACTCCAAAGTAATCCCGTATCCTGCCCCTCCTCTAACTCCCTTGACACTGCCTGGATGCTCATGTTTTCCAGTAGCAATAGTCAAAATATCATTCCTGCCCTCTGACTTAAAAGATATCGCAGCTTGTTTTTTTCTAAGTTCCTTCTATAAGGTAATACAAAATAACAAACATAAGTAATGAAGTATGTTTCTTATGTAATTAAAAATAGAAATGATATATACTTACAATTTTTTCACCTACTATACGAGATTGTTCACTCATAGAAGACCCACTCCTCTTTTGGTGAGAAAACAACCATTTTTCTTCTTGACGAATCAAAGGTGGTGGAGAAAGAAGAACAGAAGGATCAGATTGAGATGCTTCTTCCAATCTCTTCTGTTTGGCCGCCAACAAGTCTCTTTCAGCCTTTGCATAACCCTTACGAGACATTGTATGAGGGCAATCATTTTTTTACCACTCTTTTATGCTTTTTTCCTGTTTGCCTGTGAATAAGAAATTAAACAAAAGGAAAATGTTACAATCAATTAAGATAATTGATAAGTAAATAAAATGAAAAATAAGTCAACTAACCAAATATTCTGGAGTAGTCCGAAGCCTAACAAATGCGTGCCAAGTCGCTTGATCAAGAAATGTATACTTTTCGCACAGATTAGGACGAGGCTGACTATCTTTCACCATGATATGAATGTAATTGTTGGCCAGATTTGTCTTAAACTTGCTCCAGCATTCACAACAATACGTCATTGTCTTGTTGTACAAGATCTCATTTTAAGGAACATTGTAGGTGAGCTAGAATGCATGCATTGAAGGAGTAAGTGACAAATTTGCGACAAATTTGATAATAATTACATACAGAAGAGAATTGTATACCTAGATAGTGTCCCAAATATGTTGCTGCACCTTTTCATCGACATTTCTCCACTCCTCTATCAAGATACTCGGCTTGTTGAGTGCAAGGAGGCCGACAAAACTCCTATATTAGTTTGCATTAGGCCCAATTGGTTTCCAATATCTATCAAACTCAATCGGCATCTTTTCCCTGCACTCCGACTGAGGGAAATGTCTATCAACCGTATGCCACGTACCCCTCTATACAGACTGGCTACTAGGCTCACTATGATCCTGGCTCCGAGCATTGCTAGGCTCACTCTGATTAACACTAGATGGCTAACTCTGCTGAGCACTAGCTGGCTGACTCTGTTGAGCAATAAGTGGCTGACTTTGAGTTGCAATAGGTGGTTGATCCTCTACACTAGGACGCCAGGGATCTGTCATTTTCTTGTAATGACAACAAAGAAAGATAAATCGTTAAGCTATAACATAAGAAGACTATATCTATGAAAAACTATATACATTATTCGGATATAAATCATAATCATAATTACTTTAGTTAGTTAACTTCAAAGTAGTGTCATAAAGAGATATCCTACCATATTCCCTCATGATGATCATTTCTAGTGTCGTGTTCATTATCTGTTTCATCTTCTTCATGCAATTCTGGTAGACCCCTGGAAAAAGAAGGAATCTCAAGAAGATAATAATTTGAGAGACTTTTCTCATCAATATCAATGACCATTTTTCCTTGGAGAGCTATAGACCACATTTTATTTGCTTGATTAGTAATATAGAACACTTGTTGTACCTGAACACTTGAACCTTAGTATGATTGGAAGATACCACAACACTTTTACAGGGGCCTTGTTTGATTTATACCTCGGAGTTTCACACATCGGACATTGCTCCTTCTCTTGATGCTCTTTTCTATACAATATGCAATCATTAGGGCATGCATAGATCTTTTTATATTTCATCCCTAGTGGACACAATATTTTCTTAGCATCATAGTATAGAAAAGGCAACACATTATCATCAGGAAGCATGTCTTTAAAGGCCTCAAGCGTTTCTTAAAAACTCTTGTCACTCCATCCATGTTGTGCTTTCAAGCTTACTAATTTCAATACAACTTTCAGCAATTGGTATTTTTTACACCCTGGGTACAGCGGCTTCTCAATATCACTGCACATATTACCATATGCATGTGATTGTTCAAAAGCCTCTTCTCCTATATCATGAATAATATCCTCTATTCGATCATCTAGATCCGTGTCATTATCTTCACAAGTCACTCCCCCTGTTGAGATGCACTTAGCATTTCTAATTGTTCACCATGCCATCCACTAATATAAGTTATTTTAAATAGGCATATACTTTTTCACATACCCCAAGGAATTATTGACTGAAATGAGAGTACCTGGTATAGCTCAGGTAGACTATACATGAATGAAGCTTTGTGAAGCAAATATATTAGAAATCACCCAAGATAGTAACAAATTATGCATAGTTTCTAAGACAGGCAAGGGCAGAAAATGACGACCACAAATGTATTAATGTTAATTTTCCCCATAGGACATAGGTAGCAACAAACTAATAAAGTACAGATTTTCATGAGTGCACCAAGATGTGCTCACAGGGACTTGTCATAATGAAATGTACAGCGTCTTTGTTAGAAAACATAACAGTGTCAATAGTATCTATTTATAAATATATAGACGTATGTATGTATTTACTTGTCCACAAGTGCTCAGTGATGTGCAAGAGCTTAGTTTGAATAATCACATTACCTCAAAACCAAAGGAAAATTGACTCAACTTGGATACAATTCCTTTGCTCTTTACCTCAAAGAACTTGAGGGCTCAGCTATTGACCATATAACAAATAAGTTCACTCTTGGGTTTTGACATTGTATTCCACTGAGTCTTAGTTGCTATTGAAATGAGTCATTAAACACAATTCCATGATAGAGCAAAGTCTGATAATTGAAGGGGTTTTCTAGCTTTTCAACTACATTTAAGGTTAACTATTGCCAAAATTTCAAGAAGTCAAAATGTGGCAAATTGACTGAACATGAAAAGGGAAAAGCAGGGAACAGTTATTATGGGCAGTTTTGAATCACCTGTCAATTAATAAGATAGATACAAGTTCTATCTATCTTCTCAGAACATATTAGCACATAATGTGTTGCAGCCTCTAAGTCCAGATAAACAGAGATTATGTTGGAAAAGAATATAGGATAGATAAGGTTATTGCAGCTGCCAGCAAACATGAAGAACACAACAAATCATGGCAGAAACATAATTTCATCCTATATTTTAAATAAGAACAATACATATAAAGTACATAAATATGAAGCTACTATTTAGTTGATCCCCTTGCTAGCCTAGGCGAATGACCATATTTTGTGAAAGACACTGGAATTCCAAATCTGGAGGCAACAACTTCTATATAGTAATTATAAAGGGGTAAATGTAGAGGACGAGGAAGCATACCTCAAAAAAGAGGATGAAGATGAAGACATCCCTGAAACACAATGAATAATGGACGGAGCTAACCACCTGAAGAAAAGGAAGATAACGACAACCACGAGTAGCTTGACCGGATTCGATTGTTCCAATTCAAAGATCAAGTAAGGGACGGGGAGTTGATGGTTGAGGATAGAAAAGATTGGGATCAAAGTAGGCTGATTCAAATAGAAGAGGGATTTCAAAATGGAAGAGGGTGGGGAGCTAAGGCGTGAAAATAATTAGGGAAGACTTTTAAGACCGGTTAATAGGATAGCTGGTCATAAAAGCTTTTTAAGACAGGTTCTCTTACAACTGGTGTTAAAAGTTGGACTTTTAAGATCGGTTGTTAGAAGAACCGGTCTTAAAAAGCTTTCTTTTAGACTCGTTATCCTATTAACCGGTCTAAAATAAATATCTTTTATATCGGTTCTTTTAGTAATTAGTCTAAAAAATAAAATGTTTAATCTTTTTAGATCGGTTAGTGTAGAACCGGTCTAAATAATATATTTTAGACTGGTTTATATAATAACCGGTCTCCCACATTGTTTATAATTACGAAAATGCCACCACGCTTTTCTTTTAGACTTCATACGCTACAACCGGTCTAAATGTGCCGGTTTAAAACACCTTTTTTGTACTAGTGACTTTTTTTCACATTAAAATAAATAACACACAAACTTCACCTTGCTTTAAACATCGTTTCTCAGCCCATACAACTATTAGGCAATTGGTACATTTAACTTGATCACACATGTTATACTATAATACCCCTACTTAACATAATCATTAATTAAATACTTTTCTTGATTTGAAACATTACAAAACCAATAACTTTTTGTAAAAGGCATTTTTTTTTTCAAAAGGTATCATATACTTTTTAATGTACTAATTATTTGATACTTTAAAATCTTCGCACTTAAAATTTCCATCTTATTTGTTTTATATATTAAGGATTAATTTCCTGGATAAGAAACATTATAAAAACAATTTGGATTACAAAACCATTTTTCTTGGCACGTTGATGAATATTTGTGTCAAGATCAATAACATGACCGTGGTAATTTTTGTGCAAAGGTTTGTGGCCATTTTATTAAGTTTACCATCATGGTTTAAGTTGTGTTCTGATACTGTAGATGTTGTCGTTCATCTTTAATGACCTGTGTTTGCTATACAATTTATTTTATAATATTTAGTAAGTAAAGTGGTCTACCTAATACTATTATTAATGTTTGTCAACCAGATAGGCCTCACTGAATTTTTGTTGCCATCTTATAATAAGTAATAATATGGATAACTTACAAACAAAATTGAGCAAATAATGAATCTGTTGAAAATAATAATTACATAGTGAATGATTTATACTAAACCACTAATTAAAAGATCACTGAGAACACTGCATGATGCATTGTCAAACACTACTAAAACATCAAGGTTTCACAATATTGTTCATCATTACTTATAGAATCATGCTATGGGATCAATTCATGTGATATATTACCACGTCCCACGAAATCCATAAATTACCTTTCCCTTGTTTAGACACAGATACAAGGAACAATATATATCTTCCATTAAGTAGTTAAGAGATTTAGGTGGTCCTTATGTTCAATTTCAGTGATGTACCTTTGTGCAAAAAACTTAACAACATCGATGACTTGATTGTTATTTATGCACACGTAGGTTGTTAGTGCATCCAAAAGAAAGACAACCATAATACCACCACAAAGTGCTGGCACTTAAAACACCTAGAAACAAAATATAATCGCAGAGTGACCATGGTCAGGAAGTTAGGCATCTTTATAGAATGTCATTTGAGTAATATACTACCCAAAACGAAGGTTGTTATAATTAACAGGCAGATAAGTGTTATTTAAACAACAAAATATCAATAAATACAAATTTCGTAATGTAAGTGCTAAAAAACTAACCAAATGAAAGAGTTTTGTAGTTATAAAATTATATACTAATTTCATTGCACAATGTGAATGATTTATGAAACTTTACATACATAGACTGACATAAAAAATTATGCCTGTGGGTAGATTTAAACTGTTGATTCCTTTCTTGTATTGTTTTTTACTGTGTTGTATGGGCAATTCAAAACACAATGGGTATTAGAGGAATAAAAATTGTAATTACAAGAGCAGGTATATGTCATAAATATTACATAAAGCTTTTAAACAGACTAATTCTATATTGAAAAAACAATTTCCGTCTAAATTATAATAGATATAGCTGATGTCTAGACAAATACAACGTACCCACTACATCATAAAAACAAATATGTAAGGTTCAAAACAAATTAAGATGTTCATCATGTATCCATTACCTTCACATAAACACATTACAAAAAAGAAACAAAAGCATAGAATCATATCACTGTATAGTAAACCCTAAATGACCCAGTAAGATAGATAGCTATTCGTTCACGTAATAACAAGCAAGCGTGTTAACAACGATGATTCAATTACAAAGAAGATCATGTTGGAAGACAACAATCACAAATTAAAATAATGTGTTTTAGATAATCCATTAATGCTACCACTGCCTTTCAGAATTGAGAGTCTAAAATGTTGCCAACAAAATCTAGTAGTCCCTACAATCCGAAGTATCTAGATCCATTCTCAAGGCACCATATAACCACCCAATTTCATAATCCCAAATACAATTATGATACACCCATCCACAAAAGAGGTCACTACATAGATAAACAAGAGAATGTGGTAGCACGTTGTGGTTAACAAAATCCGCCATATGATACAGATACGTGGACAGTTGTCTCTTTATGTCTGACAAATTCTTCAGACATAGCGACTATTAAACGCAACATCGCTTCATTGCCCACTTGCGTATTGGCATACAAAGTCCAGTTTGCCATTACATGGAGTGAATGAATGTAAACAGCTGGCATGTACCCCAGATTTGCAGCTGCATCTATTAAGGCAAGGCCATTCTTGCCAAGGTCTGCCCTAATTATATACCTGTGTAATCCTTTTTGTAGCAAAACATATGGATTACCTTTATGGAAACAATCAAGTAAAAACACAGCAACTTAAACGGGTTTCCTACAGTAGAATACATCATAATGTTCAATGGACGTATTCCTGAAAAATTCTGGTGAATGTTCGATTCTCTAAGGTACTGCAAGAGTTGTGAAAAAGGTAGTAAGCCTTTAAATCATACACAACAACCCATATCATTATATCCAACAGAATAGCGTATAGAAGAGAAAGTAGATGTGACTAAGAAGTATCATCAGAAACCTGCATAGTATTATGCTTGGACGTCATAGACGTGGCAGTTCGCCTAAGGTCAAAGAGACAACAAAAAAATTCAGCCAACACTAAATGAACAAAAAAGTTATATGTACAGGTTTTGTGATAGAAACATAGAACGCTATTTATAGGAACCTCATACTTCTCATGATGCACAAATTCTTATTTTTGTAAGTTGTATTAATGACTGACAGTTATATAATAACTTAACAATATAAACGCACTATGCACCATGACCCACGAAAACTCAAAATATATGAGACTCATTAGTTATATGTGTGAGCTCAAAAAAAAAATTAATGCTAAATAATATTATTGCATGCAATTCTGAATATGTCCAACTCGATAAAGGTGTATTGTCTTGTATATTTTGATTCCTTTGTTATGATATCACTCTCAAACAACTGTTATCCGTTTTGATTTCATTTATTAAAACCACTTACAAATGTAGAATGGCCATATTTAATAAAAATCTTATCATAATATATTAATTAAATCTGATAGACGTCACAAAATGTTTATAAACAATAATTTTTCATGACAGGCTGCATATGCAGTAAAAACAAAAGTCATACAGAGTGGAGAATATTTCGTATAACATATTATTAAATCTATAATCAAATCAATATTTGATATATGAAGCGAATAATAGACTGATAAATATGATAGACATATATATTTGTCAGGATTACACCATATTATGTAGTGTTTGTCATTTCTGGCCGAATGTACTTTTTAAAATGGCAGTTATTATATTGTATCCTTTTTGTAAGTTAAGATTTTATAACCAAGAAACCATATTAATTAGATAATGCCATATCTATTTATATATTAAACTTATTGTTCTATTCAAAGTAAATAACAATAGTCACATAACCACTTGATTTGAAAATCAATAATGCACATCATATCACCGAAAATTTTGCAAAATATATAGGGCACAATAAAATATAGGAGCAACCAAAAGATAGTACATGAGAACATGTATCATGAAGAGAATAGCAGGTAATGTCCTAATTGCATAAGCAAACCCCTGGTAGCTTCTGAACAACGCAACAAAGGATAAAGAATGCACAATAAGTACGATTTTTGAAAAAAAGGTGCAAACATGATAATTGCATCACTTAGCCTTCCTGTTAGGGTCAGACAGAGTTATATCATGACTCTTAACCCAACAGCCACTTAGTTGCAATGGTGCGTTGGTCACAATTAAATATCACGTTATTGTTATAATCATTAATTCCAAGATAAATGAAATTAAAGTAATATTGAATGCAATATCTTGAGATGTACAATGGTGCCACAACAATCAATAAACCGACGATCAACAAAAGCACAATAATTGCAATCCTGCAGTTGACCATGTAAAGTCAGTTATGGAACCAACATGGAAACACCCACTACATCATAAATTAAATGCATTACTCCCATGAAATAAAGCAACGGCCACGAACTAAGACACGTTACTATTGCCAAAACCTGTATATAACCATTATATCTAGCTTCAGTAACACTCGTAAATACACCACATAGCAGGGAGTCTAGGAACGTTCATAAGCATACCAATATGAAACCTCATAGGAAGTATGTCAAGCACTCATCAGCATCATATTTATATTATTCACTTAAATTGACATATAACACAACTCTAATTTGCTAGCTCAATTCTCAGCATGCCTATGGAGGCAGATATTTGGCTAAAAGACTTGGCCTTCGGTCACTACGACAAAAGGATATGTGTATCACCAATCAAGGTTTATACAGAACTAGTACACACTAATGGAAGAGTAGAGACATTCCTGAATTTCATTCTAATGGACAAACAGATATGAAACATGCACTTTATATCCAAATAGTAGACTATCTCAGTAGAACATAGATATAAATAAGACCTGCCTAAGAATGTATAATATAATTTTATAATTTGATGGTGTTTAGCTATTCATAACACAGCTAACAAAAATCCATGCTGCCATCATTGATGACAATATAATTCAAAAATTCAGCAACATCGTAAAAGAAGGAAAGCGTTACTATTTCAAGAATTTTGACCCGTATAATACCTACACGTACATGAGGGTATCTGACCATCCATTAATCATGGTACTTAGAGAAACAACTGAGGTTTTACTATGTGAGTCTAGAGACATTCCACGCAAGGCATTCAGTTTGTCACCACTCTATACATTGAAAAATATGGAAACATAAGATGTCTATCAGTTAGGTATAGAAATTTTTTGACTTATGTTGTTTGTAATACAACGTGATTGATAATACTGTTGTTCCTAATACATAAAAACTAAGCCAACATTTTGTATCATTTAAGATGTATTTGGAATGGTGCACAAGAATCGACACTTCAAACTCAGCAAGAGAGGGGAATCGTTCCAGGCATTTTGAAGCTTGAACTGTCAGATATAATGTAAATGTGATTTGATATATAGATTGTGGTACATAAGAGCATATATTATAAGCAACATAAATTTTTTTTGAATGCCAGTAACCAATTTTTCATAGAGGGACTAGAATCATGTGTATGCTCATAGATAATGTGGTAGAGATAAAATACAAACAGTTTCAAAAAGCTAAAGACATGGCCTCTTCGATAATAATTCAGTTTGACACAACATCAATGATCAACGGTATCGTGGTCTTTATGCTTTGAATAAATATCAGAGTGTAAACATTGATGAGTTCTTAATTTTTCGCATAAATAAAAGAGCCATTGGCAATCAAATCTTATGGTATGTGATGTGTAGGACAACTTCGCATTAGAAGCTACCGTAATATAACCAAGGTCATCATCAACCCCATTGATCTGAGAAACATAAACTACAAATACCTCATGGGAAGCAATGACAGTCTGATATTTACTACGTCAGCATCCAACTGAAACTGTCGACTGAGAAAATATGTCTAACATGGATCATCATTTACTTTTTAATTAGTAACTCGTGTATGATTTTCAAATTATTTTTAGGCTACGTACGCTACTATTTGTGAAATCATTTAAAATGTATCATATTGCATAAGCGTTTCTTTGAAATTGTTTCCATAACATCTTTCGTTATAGATACATGAAGTGGAATGGTATATTCAATATACTAAATGAATTTAAGCATATTTATAGGTAGTCTTTCTTGTATTAATAAGTCAGGTGCTCAAAATTTGAAACCGATTTATCCTAATTATATCACCGTTGTTTAATTTTTTTCATACTTATATCCATATTGACATTATTTATATTAGGTCAGTTCACCATACACCGGATTTAATTCAACCACCGAAATAAGACGTAACATCAACATAGTAGCCACTATACAAATGTATAACGAAAAAATGTAGGTACAATCTATGCAATACAATGCTCGTATGTATAACGGATCCTAATCAGTTAAACATCAAATACATAACAAATGTTGTGCTTGTGAATGATATATGACTGCAAACTTTTGGCAAGCCATTTGAAATCACTATCCTAAAGTATTTGAACCAAACGTGTGTTCTGAACAAATACAGCCAATTTTAAGCAATACATAAAGTCATTCAGACCATCTTTAACTTTATTTTAATAGTTTCTTGTTCTATAGTTTTGTTGGTCTTATGCAAGCAATCTGTAAATGGAACTTACACATTCGGGCATCACTACTCTAAAGTTTTGAAACATGAAAACTTCTGAAATTCATTACCATCATACAATCCCATAACTCCACTTTAAAATTTACATATCAAAATAGAAATGTCAATTAAATGGTTCTTGTTATATTCAACTGTCGGGTGTTTCATCATGGAAGATTAAAGTAAAATGACCGAGCTTGAATCTAACATGGTCAAACATAAAGAACACATGAAAAATACTGTATAGTGGTCCCATATGGAATAAACTTCGATGTAATCCTTGAAATTATCAATGTATACAAAACAAACAATTTAATCTATCATGCAATATAACAGCAACCGCTCTTACGTTCAATATCGTTTAAGAGGGAAAAATAGAGAAAGTTCTGAAGCCATTTGACTTCTTTAATCAGACATCCAATATTGATTTCAGAGGGACAACGACATTGATTTCACACCATTATAATATAACGTCAAACACAGATACTTAATTAAAAGTCTTGGATACTAGTATACAGCAGAAGTAAAGTCAATACAAACAAACTCATAGAATGATAGGATATGAACTAATATTCCCAACACAAAATACACCTACATTGAGCTGTGAACCATCACAAGTATCTACTTATTACATCCATACAAATATCTATATTCAACATGTTTAGGATAAAGGTGATCGACAATAACATTTGTTATGTTGTGAAAACTACGAACATAAAGTCTGCCTGTAAATCGACGACAGTGACTAAATCAGCATCCACAAAAAATGCAGAAACATGAAGATAATGCAAAGTATGTAGATAAGTGATTTTAAACACTCGGTGACTTAGCTCAATGTTTAATTTCACGAAGACACAATTGAATTAGCAACGAAGTCACTTTGTTTGGAAAACAAATTAACTTCTGCTTGGTCAAATACAATAACCATAGAGTCATCAGTATGTATACGGTTCAAACAAAAAAAAATAGTATATAGCAGATTGTTCAAGAAACATAATACTTGAATCAACCAACCTAAAAGACAAGCTTGACGAAAAGGACTCTCCCTCCTCAAATAGATGGTAATGACCATGGTTCAATATAACCCAGCAGCATCTATATATGAAGTACAACACGCACTGGCATAAACACAAACCATAATATTTGATAGTATTATTAGCAGCAACCTTGTGCACCAACTGTTAAATAACCTATCAAACATCCAGTAGCAGGTTCCATATGCAGGAAAGTAAACATAGGTCAACATTATAAGCATTCACAGGTATGTCACAACCCTCATACATAAAAACCTATGTCCACTTATTGAATGCAATAACATATGGATGATCAATAATCTTAATACTGCAATAGTAATTGAGGACAGTGAAGCTGTTAAAGTAATACTACCCTCCTTCCCTAACCATGCTTATGAAACAGATGAAAATATCTTCATCAACAATGAAGGCATGGATTCTATCCAGCTATAATCAAATAGAGCAATATTATTTTAAAACCAAACAATACATATCAAAATATATTTGGACCATAGTAAATGCGTTTAAGCTACCCTAAAAATAATTCAATACCAGCTTATAATATCTATTACACAGTACCTCTCGATCCATTAGCACAAAATTAAGTGTTTTAGTCAGACCATAGCAGGTTGTCACAACATCCCAAAAGACACGAATAACAAAAACACATATAGATCCATCATACAAGTAGCACCAACAGAATTAATAGGTAGTACCATTTCTGCAGCTTTGACATAGGGAAAGCAATGAGATAATCAAAAAATAGGATAGACCAATAATTTAAAACTGAGGCTAATGAAAAGAGAATAAAAGATAATTAAACTACTCACTAACGTAAATCCATAATACATATATCCGATCCGAGGAAAAAAACAAATAGTCATTATAAACAGTAGGCTTACCTATAGGGAACCTGTACAACCGCAATGAAACACAATTAGTATGCACCATATCACAAATTTATGTGGTCAAAAACTCAGGCACAACTGTATACAATAATTCAACGTGCGCCGTATACAATAGCATAATCACATGAACAAACCCACGATCAAATTACAGCATAAATGGTTTGAATGTGTCGGACACATATACAGCCCACGATATCAGTAACTGTACTTAATGGTTAAATATTCGATAGAACTTATTATAGCATTATATTATCGTGCACAAACAATGTCTTAATTACCCATCAGTAAAAAGAAAAGTTTTAAATATATCACCATTTTGATCTTACGATCAAAATGCATGCACATTAATAGTAGTAAACCAAACACTCTAGTTTATTATTCAAACCAAACACCCTAGAACAAATACAAAGAAACAAAGAATACAAAACAATTTATTTAGCTTTCTTAATGTCCCTATCAAACTAAAATTTGCGTTAGATTTAGAACTACAAGAAGTAGATATATCATGTACAGTTTGAAAATCACGAATTGGGGTACACAAATGTGTTGATAAGTGCGCAAAAGTTGAAATATCGGAAGCAATAAATTGTTGATAAGTGTGGATTAAATTGGATAGAAACAATAAATTGCAGCGCGTATACCGATATCGAATAATATAATGAATTCAAACTAAACTAATATAAATATGATACTGCTACAAGATTATTAGTTTACGGAGGGCGATTATTTTATTATGATAACCACTTAGAAACTAAACATAAAACCAAGTTAATTTATTTTAAGAAATTAAAGAAGAGAATTGAATTCCTTACCAATATCTAGATTTAAATATTGTTCTTTAGATCTAATCATTTAAACTAAAAAATTTATATATACTCTAATAATACACAATATATAATATTATTAATTAATATTTTAGCTTCATTAATATATAAAATAATACAACCTTATATTATATAACGGTAGGAATAGTATTTTTGAACATTAAAATACATTTTTTATATTATAGATCAAAATAATGATTTCTTTGTATCCTTACTTATCTTTATAAAAGAGCTATGTCAAATATTGTCTATGAACTCTAAAATGACCTAATGTAGTGGCTAAAAAAAGATGTTGAGAAATCAATGACAAATATGAAAATGAGAGGAACCCATCCCCATATGTGTTATTTCCTAATATACCAATCAAATCCCACTAATCACTCCATAAGTAACTAATTAGAATGTAAATTGAAATGGTAATGTCATTTATTACCAAAAATATACATGCCGCTTAAATTTTTTTTTTGTCCTATAAATGATGTATGAACAGCGAAACAAAATACTGTATATCAAACAAAACAATATGAACATGTACAAAAGCACTAACTGAACATAGGGCATTTATTTTATATTAAATAACAATTGTTTAGTATATTAGTCCTTCCAGTTATAGAAATAAAAAAAAAAGGTTGAACCTTATGAAGAGATTAAGCAAGCTACTTAAATTGATCAAGAGTATTTTATCTCTTATTTTTATTTTTTTTCTCTAATCGAATTAGTCTGACTACTAAACTAGTAAGTAATATAAGAATACAAAATATATTATATGATTAAGCATCCTTTTTAGCTTACTTAATATCTTAAAAAAACATAAACTCTGACTTATAGTTATGACAAAAGGGAGTATTAGTCTAATATAGTTCATTTATGAAACTAATTTAGTTAGATCAGTAAGAAAAGTTTTACAACTACATGTTGCATTTATCTTCATAATATGTGGACCACCATTGCGTATGTGACTTATTTGAAGACATTGATATTTAAGTCTAAACATGTGTAATAGTAATATATTTTTAGGCAAATTGTACATAAATACGTCATTGGAAATTTATTGGGAAGATGGACCATAAATACCTATCTGAAAACTTATATGCCAATTAGGAACTTCAGATGTAAACAATCTTCCCATTGTGTATAAATTCTTCCCTTTGGTCTAAACAACATTTCATGTGTTCAATATATCTTCCCAATATGACATTCCCTTGTGTTCAAACATTCCTATTCCCTTGTGTGAAAGATCTTCCCTAGGTCTTATTTGACAAATAAATTTCTAATGAGGTACTTAAAGACAATTTTTTCAAACTTATTTGCTAAATAGGACCTTTTCGTGCATCCAACATCCCAGAGTGCAAAAATACTTTCCTTGAGCTTAAACAATCTTCACCTTTGTTTAATATATCTTTCCTAAATGACCTTCCCTTATTTTCAAACAATCTCCCTAGCATGCGAAAGATCTTCCCTAAGGTTTCATTTGTCAAATAAGTTTTAAAATAGTTATTTATGGGTATTTCTCCCCATATTTTTGGTAGCAACTTTATAATATTAATATGCCAAAAACACCAAAATGTTATATCAGATTAATTGTCTAACGGAATACATACGAATTCATCGGCTCATATATATCAAATAATTTCTTATATATAAATGTAAGCAGTATATCCCAATGGATACAAAATACAATAACTTTGATATATCAATACACTTCTAGTTCATATTTGTCCATACCATTTTAGTAAGGTAGAGAGACACATAAATACCACTTAAACAAAAAATTTAAAATTAGACTTCTCGACAATAAGAGTAACGGGATTGACAAAAAGAATATAGCAATTAACAACTCTGATTTCTGAAAAATCACTAATTTAAGATTTTAAAGTTCAATTGGTATCTATTTATCTTTCTTCCTTTTAGAAATTTTGGAGGTACACAAACAGAAAATCTAATAATAATTTTAAAATTGATGTGTTTTCAATTTTGACATAAATATAAATTAAGTTATACACTCGATCATTGGTGACAAGTATAAAAAATGGGACCCAGCTATCTTTCCATTAGTCATAAAATATACAATACCAGTTACACGTCATACGCAATTGAACATACACACCCTATATAACCATTAATGAATATGAAACACATTGATAACCGTTATATAACTCACGATATCAAAAGTCATACATTGTGCACTACCAGTCACCACAACCGCGATGCTTCGTAAACCACCTATCCACATCCAATTAAAAAAACCAAACACCATCTAAGAAAATGACTGTACTTGGTCCACTGTCTTCCCTGCACTAAACACTTCAAATATTCCATACACTTAACCATTCATTGCACAAGGAACAGCATTGTAGCCCCAAACATACATCTAGGAACATGTTAGATGTCCCACCAGACCAATTTAAACAGAAAAAATGAACCCAAACGAAGATTCACCGATGCTCAAACTGTCGATTACACTATTAGTAGATATGATGTTTGCAATAGCAAAGACCAATTTAAAGGACTATTATCACTTGAAGAATACATGCAGCCTTTTAAGGATGGTAGGGAACTTGTTAGAGTTCTTTAGGAATGTGTTGCTGGAGAACTATGATCATTTTGGATAGGCAGAAAGCTAGCAAGTTGTTCGTTTTCTACTGACATACTTCCATATGGGTAATCCATTCAGTCTATTCATTAGAGGTTTAAGATACTATACCAGAACTACAGATACAGGAGATAAAAAGCTATCACAAATATGAGTGGCTGCAATCTTGAACAACTCTGACTCAAGTTTCTTATTTGCCGTATTAGTGATGGCAAAATAGAGTAAATTCAAGGACACACAAGAAGGGAACGAAGCAATAGAAATATTTGAAGCTATTATTGACTCAAGGTATATATCGTCAATGAAAGATTGATTGGCACCACGGCTACAATCAATAAACTGGGGACTTAACAGGAACATATTCGACCATTCAAAATTTAGATTATGTGAGAACCAGCCATGCCAAGCTGAAAGCAAAAGATGCATATTTGACACAGAAGTAGGATGGCTGTATCATTTAATGCACGAACTTGAAGGGTCGATTGTTCTACCACATGAGATTGAAGGCATTATTGAATGGGAGGATCCAAAAATCAATGAGGCTATAGAAAATGATGAAGACGTTGATCCAAATGCTTAGATCATGATAGTTCTAACGTGCTCAAGTAGTTGTCAAAACATGAATTTCTGTTAGTAATAATTGTTGAATCAATGTAGCGGAGACTTCTTCCGTATGTAAGTTCGAACGTACACAGGCTATATTTGATTCGATTTTTAGTTCATATATTATGAAATATGTGTTGGGTTTTGCAAATGCCTTATATACATGTAATAACAACAAACACAATACAAAGAAAGTCTATAACCGTCTGCCAAATATAATTTACAAGATTTAACACCCAAGTGCATGAACAAAACATAATAGAACTAAACCTTTACAAAATTCAGTTATAACATGGCTGATTTTGTATTAATATAAATAAAAGGCAAATGCCAGCTATGGTCAGTTAATTAAGTAACAAATAGAAGAAGAGCCTCTCAAAATATAGAATTCACAAAAAAACATCAATAAGTAAGTTGACAAACATATTACAATAATTACACAAAAGAACATGTCATGCCATGAAACCAAACCAACCACCTAGGGCACAACATTCAAATCAAAAAGTGCACGTTGTCTGTTTAGAGAAAACATTTGTACTGGATAATATAAATAAATTAGGGAGAAAGTGGAAGCAAGGAAAACAATATATGTGAAAGTTACTTACCAAAGAAACCATCTCGATGCTAAAAGTGTACAATGTAAATTTGGATATAAATAATTAATTAAAGCAACAATTTAAGGCATACCTCCTTCAATCTCTCACATGATAAATTTTAAAGGTAACATAATTTTAATTGCAACAGCTTTTAAAAACCCAGTTTTAGTCATACAATTTACCTATAGTTAGTGATTGTAATTCATTTACGACTTAAGTTTATCTAAACTTATCTAAAACATATGTTATTACAAAAACTTGCATGAGTCTAATCTTACCCAGCGTACAAACATTTAATATTTTCAATCGGCAAGTTGTATATAGCCTGAAATGGCTAACAATATCTTATATGATTAACAATATGACAAAAAACAAAAGGTAAATTAAAATCCGAAGATGTGCATCTTTGATATAATATCGTTGATATTTAAACTCACCTTATTGTTTATCTTTACTGTGCATCTTTGATATAATAAAGAGTTAAATATATAGAACATATATATATACTTGCAAGAAAAAACAAAAAATTCTCGAACACTTGCATATGTTTTATTTAATTATATAATTGGACATTATAATAATCTTATCACTCACAATATTAATTCCTGCTTTCATTTAAGTAGAATCACGGTTAGTCAACGTTGGCTACCTCATAACAAACTATATAAAATACAAATACTTTCTATAAAATATGCATATAATATATAATTAATAAATAAACAAACCTATTTAAAAAGTAATGTTGAACAAAGACATTTCAGAAAATTCAATTTAATCAATGCCTTTTTTTTGGCTATATTTTTAAAAGAGTTAACCATAATTTCTTGTCATACTAACGACGTTAAATTGTGAGAGACGCAAGACATCAGCTAGACCAAACCCGAAGATAAACAATAAAGTGGACAACAATGTTACATACGAATTGTTTACAACAAATTTTATATATAAATCAGGGAGAAGAACGGTGAACAATATTACTTCGTACACTCGTACTTAAAATGATAATGATCTAAAACATACTACCACAATACATCATTATATACATCTATTAAAAGATAACAATGTTGCTTTTATTTTAAGATAAAGATATGCTCCTATAGTACAGGAACAACTCAAACATTAAAAAAATAGTTGTGTATAATGTTTATAAAGAACTAACTCAATTATGTTACCCATATCATTGAATGAATTTGATATTCAACGCAAACAGAAGGGTTGTGATTTTGGTGAGTAAAGGGAATACAAATATGTAAAAAACACAATACCTACGTTGTATATACTATTCATATGAACCTCATTACTTCATCTCACGTTACTATTTTTATGAGGCACCCTTGTAATTCAAAAAATGAAAATGAACTCAAAACATTGTAAGCATCATGGACATTGACATCATACCGTATGATAACACCTCTTTGATATTCTGTGTAATCAATTTAGCAAAGGAAAAACACCATATGAATTTTGAAAAGAAACTACAATGCATATCCATATATCATAGAACAAATTACTGGTCTTGTGTCTCATCAATACAAACAAACTTTGCTAACACCGACCAAAATGAAAGCAGACATGTTCAGCATACACAGAACCCCTCTTCACAATCAATAATGCAATCACACCAAGAGTAAATATGAGGTATATAAATTTGAAGTTGCCAAATACCACTACTTGTAAACCCCCAAGTTATGGTTGCAGGCGAAACGTATCATTCGTTGAGTGTAGCAACAACAAAGATTATAAGCCCATTCACTGTTTGAAGACTATTCCATACGTACAAATGTTCTAATAAATTCTTATGAAAGAAATGAACAATAATGGCACCACACTATGAAACAAAATTTGGATCCCAAAATACAAATAATACAACCAAGATGTTGAAAAACTACCCTTTAATTCACTGGCAGACACATAATTACTTTATATATAACAATCCATTATATGAACATACACACATAGATATCTTACAAATCAAACATGACTATTCAAAACCAGAAGTATACAAACGTTTCTAGAAAGTGTACATACTTAAATTCATAATGAAATATAGACACCTAAAATTTCATTCCAAATACTCATAGTGATTAACCAAATAAAGTACATATAGTAGGCGTAACACAACACAGTTATTGAATGTAAACATGTCTATCAATAGCCGACCATACACGAATTAAGAAGTACACCTTCTAAAGTATACCACAGTAGCATAGCCTACTAATCCTTTAATCTCAAAGTATGCCAACGCGTTTAGTAATAAAGGCATACAAACCCAATACATTTAACGTAAATAAAAAAGGAAATAACATAAGAACGAAACAATGAGATGATCATCTTCACACTTAGTAGGACTGATATCGTCTGCATCAGGACCCTCCTTACAATCAGCAATGTACACTTGCAGAATCTCAGGGTCTGTAGTTAACCTAACCACAACACACGACTCTTACCTATGTTTTACGTAGTCATATGGTATCTTAACCTTGCAGAGATACTTCTTTTCAATAATCTTATTCACAAATTCAGGCGGAAAGGTGTTTGCAGAATCATCCTGTTAAAAAACATCAAAATTAAACAGAAAAAATCAAAATAAAAATAACAGAGCATACCTGTCGATCTTGGCCAATGCCCTGATGAATAATGTCTTTCAACTCCAAAGCAATACAACCAATCATCCTAGAAACCTCTCGATCAAACAACACAAACTCACAACTACCACTGTCACCAATAACTACAGTGTACAACATAAACCTACAAAAAAATGTTTAAAAATCATGGAGCAACAAAGGAAAGTGATCAAAGACAATAGAGTAGTACAAGAAATTCACGAATGAAACCAATGAATTAAAAAAGCAATACCTTAGAACAATACCCTTAACAATACCATTACACTTCTCGTAGTAATAACCCTCACCATCAGGAATAACCTTTGTACCATCAATCTTACAGGATGTGTAATACCAGCCTTAAGAAAGCTTAATGTCAACAATGTCGACCATAAGAGTAACCACAACATCCTGCACCAAAAACAAAAGAAAGGCCACTACTGACAAGACCAAAATAAAATATAACCATACAAGAGTTCACACACAATGAAGAGATACGCTATTAAATTAATAAGCATCATGTATACATCATACAGTTAAGAAATATAATGTCTACTCATAAATGAAGAGGCTACAATTTTAGAATGGTAAAAGGATCTCACAGCAGGTCCTGGACTCAAAGAAGATATAGTCCTTCAATCCACAACACCGAGCAGATCATCTGCAAGACCTAACGTTGCTTGTGAGGAGATAGGATTTGGCATTTGGTCAAGATCAACTTCGACAGTCTTCAATCTAAACAGTAAAAAACAAAAATCAGATTCAAGAAAAATGAAGATAAAACCAATACAGATAAATCACAACATTACCATAACCAAAAACCTAGCAACAAAACACTCAACCTCATCCATAGTAGGTTGAATGAACATACGTGAAGTATACATAGAGTTAGAAAACTTGTTCTTCCTTGTAGAAACAAATATTAGATCAAACTACTGTATAATATATGTAAATTAAGCAGCTTACAAAATAACACAGTAACATACACTGAAACTCTTTGACCTTACACAACTGCAGCACAAAAGTATTAGGTCCAGAAACATGGCAAGCCATATATTCCAACAGTTCATTTGCAAAACCACCTTAAAGTGTACAAGGAACAAGGTGCATCCTAAAATATGCATCAAACAGAGTGGAATGACTGCTACAAGTTACAATATTCATACAAAAATAATGAATAGAAAATATAGTTCCTTCGTCTCTGTCTTTTAACATATCAACACTTACCTCCTTCCCCTTTAAGCCACTCACCTTTGCTGTATAATTAAAGTTTTGAAAAGATGAGATTTGAATGAATCTCAGTAGTAACAATCATTTAATCATATAAAATGGAAGTTTGCACAGCATGCAACATATACCATCATATCATAAGAGGCATCATTATAGCATCCAACACATAATCATACAGTACAACATACACAAAACACATTATCACAGAGCTTGGTAAAACAAGTCTTACAGCCTCAGACATCTGCTTATCATATTCTTAGTGGCCTCGGCCATTTGCCTGTCATATTTTGAATGCTTATGAAACAAAATACATAATGGTAACAACATACATGCAGAGCATTACATAGTATATGAAAGAAATAGTTACTACCTGTTAACCTTTCCAGTGATTTGTCTTGGACTACCAATTCTCTTGGTTGGCTCAAGAAAAGGTCAAATCCTATAATTTTAAGTGCACAAATAGATGGGTCATTACTTGTTTCAATTCTATAGACATAATCAAAGTTATATTATTCTTTAACCTATCTCTATCCTTATCCTTTACTTGACTTTTGTTGGTTATCTTTTACATTTCCCTTACTCTACGTTCAACACATTGCAATCCTAGCCATATCACGTTCCTTATTCCCTTAAAACTTAGGTGTGTCATGTAGTCATTGTGGTCTCTAATATGGTCACATTTGGTTCTAGAACATACCTCCATTCCTCATGATCTCATTTATCACAATTTCTTTCAAATACCATAAATCCGCAAGTCATCCCTAAACTACTAGATTTATCAATAAGCTTTGAAAATTCATAACTTAATCTAGGAAAATCCAAATATGATGGTTCAAGTTCCTATGTTAAGCTTTTTAAGTCCTTTACAAAGGAAAACTACCATTCAGTGCCAATTATAGGGTAAAATTCCAAGGATCCTCGACCACCCTCACTACCACAGATTGCATTCTAGATTCAATGCCCAAACTTTGACAAATCATAACTTACAATCTACTAACCCAAATAATGCATATTATACCTCATTTTAAATCTTAGTATGTCTACTAACACCTTGTAAAACATTTTAGTCATTGGATAAGATTTGATCAGTCAAAATCAATCCACAATCAACCAGACACGAATTTGGCAGCATCTAACCTTAACAACCATAAGTCCCAAAATTAGGGTTTCTACCAATCATCCAAGAATCACAACCACAAGTCATTTCCACATAATTTTGCATGAGGAAGCCATTTCCAACCCTAAATTTCCCAAATTCCAGCTCCTAAGAACCACTCTTAGCCGAACTTAGGGTTTTCAAGCCCAATATCCAATTTTCGACTCCGAAGCTTCTGAAATCACTTCCTCACCTTAATATCACACAATTTTCTGTGATAAACACATTGGAAACCTCAAAAACAATAAAATCATATTCCTTTCCATGGTTCTTCATCTTGCCAAAAGTTACCCTTGTTTATCACAAGATGAGTTGAGTTCCTCCAATTTCAACTTCAAGATTTGTTAAATATCATCATCAAACTTTATTTAACATCATATTCAAGATCTTAAGAACATCAAACCCTAATGTTGCTTCAAGTTTAAAATTTAGGGCGGCCACATAACTTTATGAAAACTTATCAAAAGTTTAGGATACTATTCAAGATCTTAAGAACATCTACTCGATGCTGGGATCGGTTCTTGATTATGGCAGCACCTTCACTATAGAGGCAGCATAAATTTCCTTTGATTGAGAATCCAAAACCATATAAACATAGCTCTTGATAAATAAAATGAGATTCTTAAAGGCTTGGATGGCTAGAAACATGGATTCGAGCTTAAAATTCAGCAAGAATACTCCAACTTCCATCTTCTTTCTTTTTCTTGTCATTTTCTCTATTTCCCCCGTTAATTTTATGTCTTGGCAGAATTTAAGAAGTACTAGGGAGGTGTAGGATGATCTTGTGATAACATATGTCCAAGTTTAAAAATCCCAGGGTGCCTGGTGCTCTTTCTTGAATCCTAGGATGTTAGGCGCTCCACTTGCTCAGGGTGCTTGATACTCTTTGAATCCATCTCCTCTCCCTTTCATATGCCTTGGCCGACTTCTATGGTCAGGGGAGGAGAGGTTCGATGATTTCATCCAACTTCTGTGTTTAGTGTTCGGGAATATCAAACATGTGGCTAGACCAGTGACTGGTTGTCCTGGCTTTTTGGACACAAGGCGCCAGAGGAGCTAAGTAGGGGCAAGGTGACACTTTGTGATTGGTCAATTATGAAAGAAAGTCAAAAAATGGTTTTAATAAAGATACTTTAATAAAGCTACTTTTTGAAAAGCTACTATTAAAGTTACTTTATATGGAGTATACTCAGTATCGCACCATGTGTCCTTGTGGGTTCAAGAATGTGCCAAGTGTATCTAAGTAGGCCTAAGATGGTGCCACATATGCTGTGTGTAACACCATAACTTCAGAGAATTTAAAACAATTCAAAAAGTATAATGAAGTTAAACTGAAGACCAGGAACACTTTTCAACCCATTTTGGATCCTGACTTCAACACAGGCTTTGGTCCATATTTAAGTGGGTTTTCAAAAAAATGTGCAACATGTTTTCGTTGTGGTCTCATTTTTGTTTTTCAAATCTATTTGACTCATTCGATTCTATTTTCTTGTGTTAATATTAGAGTGCTTACAGAAGTTCTCAGCAGATATGCTAGTTAAGTTCGTTAACTAAAAGGGTCCACATTGTACCCTATCCTAGTTAATTTACTGCATTTATGTACTAGCGTTCGAGTTTACAGCTAGCGGATGTACTATACTACAAGTACTAGTTTTACTGTTACAATGTACTTATACATATCATATACATATCCTTAACAACTAGATAACCAAGAAAAAATAAAATTTAAGTCTTCAACTCTATTCATCCATAGCTACCTTTTTCGTGTGTGAGCTAGTTGCCCATGTTGCAGATTAGTTATCGGAAAGGGGTGAGATTCAAAAGAATCCTAGTAGTAATAGATAACATTTATATAAAATGCATACAGAGAAACATGCCATATCAACCATTACATGCTAGACAATTCAGTATTCATTCAACATTCAGAGATGTGCTTATGCAGATAAAAATTCTATTCAAGGACTCACTATCCCTTCCGGCAGTGTTAGGTGTTCTACTAAGGCAAAGGCCTTCTCATCTGAATGCTTAACTGGCAATTCTACCCAATTCATGTTCAGAATTCAAGTATTTATAATGGCAATAATATGCATGAAACATGATACATAGAATTTGAGGGAAAAGTTAATACCTTAGCCTTTCCAATCTCGTACTTGTCCTGGTTCTAATGCTCAGGGAAGATATCGGATCCAATTCTTCTATAATTCAAACACTCAAGTTGGTTATCATTAGGGTTAATACACTAAGTCAACGGAAGAGTCAATGTGGTCAAACTATCCCAAAGTGATTAATTTTACACTTGAGTTCAAGGTAATTATATTGTGCCATCAACTTTTTATTTTCTTACATTAATTTAAAACTGGCAAAATTTTCATCGAACTTTGAAAATTCATATATTTTTTTACAAATGTCCAATTGTAGTGATTCTAAAGGCTATGTGACCCTTATTAAGTCTATTTTTAGGGAAAATGATTCCCTTAGCCTAATAGATGCACAACATTCCACAATTACCATTCATTAGACACTATCCCAGAAACAAGCTAGTTTTACTTGACCAACTTTAAAAATACATAACTCTTGTGTACAGATCCAAATGACATGAATGAACCATAAAATTAAAGCTTGATTAGTCTACTTTTATTTTGGAAAAGCTCGTAAGCATTGGACATTTTTCAGTTACTCAAAAACATAATGCAAACAGACTACCACGGAGGAACTAATTGGCAGCGAATGCAGTTCGAGGTTTTTTGTTCCAATGATCCAGAATTCCTAACCAGGGGCTATTCCAGCATAGCTTTTCATGTAGAACACATGGTGACATCAAATTTGTCAAATTCTCATCCCTGGTTCATGCCCTGTTTTGGCAGAATCTTAAGTTTTCAAAGCAACAATTCACCAATTCTCAAGTTTTCTACCAAGCAAGTCTTGTATGCTTCCTAAACATCATATAACCATATGTACATGAATAAAACATCATGAAACCCTAAAAACCCTATATGACTAAAATTAGGGCAGAATTCCAAAGTCCACAAAACTCTCCCAACCAACACAATATATATGTCAAAATGAAGCTCTAGCTTACCTCTTTCACTTTCCTAGGCTCTTTCTTTTGTTCTTGAACTTTGGCTCTTGTTAGATGACTTAAAACACCTCCCCTTAAAATTATAAAACCATAAAAATGAAGCTAATATCATCAAGGGAAACAATGTTTATGAAGAGTATTTGAGTCATAAAAGTGATTTACAAGGTCAAAATCCAAGAAGAAACTCTTACCTTGAAGTTGTTGTCTTTTCTCTTTCCTTGAGCTCTTTGGTCAACTTTTTGCACAAGTGTGAGAGAGTGAGAATGTTCTTAAATTTCTATCCCCTTATCTCATTATACTTGGCCAAAAATTGGCCAAAAGAATTAGGGAAAAATGTATCGCTAATATTTATTCTCCATGGTAAAAAGAAACCCCACATAGGCTTGTATAATTCAAGAAGAAAATTGACCAAAATCCAAGAAGAAACCCCCACATAGGTTTGTGGTAATTTAAATAAAGTGTGGTTAATCTAATTGAGTTGAATTTTCTCTTTCTCCTTGGGTTTGCTTTGGCCAAAATTAATGCTCAAAAAGGAGGAAAAAATGTCGATCAATTTGCCTCCTTTATCTTGCCATTGATCAATGTTTTCCAAGTTGGAAAAGTTGAAGAAATTTTTGACTGTTTGACCAATATGTCTTCCTTCTTTATTTACCCTTGTTGACTAAAATTTAATCCTTATGTAAGGATGGTTAATTTTCTTTTTGATCTCATAATTACTTCTTACTTTTGAAGAGAAAATCTTGGCCCTTGATTTTGTATTCCAATTTTAACCTCAAGATCAAGTGGCAATTGACTCAAAAGGACCAATATACCGTGTATTAGGATTGGTAGGCATAGCGGAAAATTAAAATTCAAAAATTTTCCAATGCCTACTACAGATTTGTCAATGACGTTTAAATCGAGTAGTAGAGAAACGTATCTTTCTTATGTGTTCATTTTTTCTTTTCGATCTCAAGGAGCTAACAATTAGGATCAGCTCACTCTACCGGTATCCACACGAATAGGAATCCAAGCATGCTAGTGCCACCAATGTCTCTCTAGAGTTTTCTTTTATCACGACTCTCTATCTTGCTTTTTTTTTTATCATCCATAGAAAACCTTAGCTCACCCTTTTCTTAAATAACTAGTTAGGGCTTTCTATTTTATAATGGATATTAAATTTTTAAAATTAATCTTAGTTAATTTCAAAATCCATATCATATCAATTAACACTTAATTATCTTTTGATAAGAAAATTAAATAAATATGGTTTAATTAAAATCTGTCTAACATTTTTAATTTAACCTATTTATTTAATCTGAATAAAGAGCCAATGAAAATAGATTTAATTTTTCTTTATAAATTAAATCCAAGATATTATATCTTTATCATGTTAGTTATTAAATTTAATTTATCACATAAAACTAAATTTTAAACTAACACAAAATAATAATATTATCATATATAATACACATACATACATACATACATACATACATATATACATATATATATAATATTATTATTAATTTTCTTTTTGAATATATATATTCGTCTAGCCTAGATTAACCATTACATTCATTAAATCATGACATATATTAAATCAATGAATCTGGACATTATAGCTCGTGTTGGGCTATTTTTGTGTGCGATCCTACAGGCCCATATGAAGTTGGTAGTGGGCTAATGACTATACTAAGCCACAAGTCGTAAGTGGCCTCTAGCAAGACATTATGACTAGCCAATTGATATGAGGATCATTAAACCAATACAACTTGTTATACATCCATATCACGTCCCTTTTGTCACATGATATTTCAGTCAAGGATGAGGCATGGAGAATGTCATCCTCTTATTCCCAACTATTACTTTCTTGATCCCTAAGTAGTCTGACCATAGAAATAGAAACTCCTTTCTATCATAGTATGATCATACATTTCTTAGACTTACTTATCGAGGGCCTAGTAATATATCTCTACTAATGTGAGGGACAAATTCCATCTTGACTATTCACATTCCTCTACATGAAAACCACCAAGCCCAAACATAGCCTTGATCATCACCCAGTTAAAGGTGGATTTTAACTAGGTAAAAGCTGAGGACTCTTATATAGGGATCCATGATCATCTCAAGTTAAAGGGGTATAGTGACGTGGTAATACATGAGATATGACTTGATCTATGTAGCTTTCTCATAGCGTATCGGTCCAATACCTTGTATTCTTGCAAGTGCCTAGGACTTTGATTTGTATCTTCATACCTCTTCAAATTCATACCGATCTTATTTCATCTTTGCTACCACATAGAGTTATTTAGGACAATCATTATGATTTGTCGAAGGATAGTTATCATAGTGAACATGCAAATAATATGATAACAAAATGGAGAAGTTAATTGAACACAATTTCTAACATCCTCCCACTTACACTAGGAACAATTATCAATTTGCCTAATCCTATTGTCCTAACATGGTACTCATGCTTTTCCTATACAAGCGGCTTGGTAAGAGGATCAGCAACATTGTCTTCTCCTACTACTTTGCATATTTTTGTCACCTCTATAATTGATTTCTCTAATGAGATGAAATCGTCTGTGCATATGCTCGATCCTTTGATGTGACTTAGGCTCTTTGGCATGTGCAATAACACCACTGTTGTCATAGAACAAATCTATTGGATTTAAGATGGTAGGCACCACTCCTAGTTCACTAATGAATATTTGGATCCAAATGGCTTCTTTAGCTACATTTGATGCTGCTATATACTCAGATTCTATTGCAAAATCTTCTAGAGTACTCTGGTTGGAGCTCTTCCAGCTTACTGCTATATGATTCAAGAGGAATATGCATCCAGCTTACGATTTAACGTCATCTTGGTTAGTTTAGAAACTTGCATCAGTATAACTAGTTACACCAAACTCATAATCTAATCCACCATATAAGTCCTTAGTTCTTCTTAAGTACTTTAGGATATTCTTGGCAGCAGTCCAATGACCCTTACCAGGTTCTTATTGATATCTGTTGGTCATACTTAAGGCAAATAAGACATCTAGTCGAGTGCATAACATAGCATACATGATGGATCCAATAGACGAGGTATATGGAACCTTGCTCATGTGATCTCGCTGATCAGTTGTACTAAGACACATATCCTTGCTAAGTAGATGCCATAAGATATGGGTATATAACCCCATTTTTGATCCTGTATATTAAACCTATGCAGTATCTTGTCTATGTATATGCTCTGACTTAGGCTTATTAGTCTCTTAGATCTATCTCTATTGATCCTAAACCCTAGGATGTAGCTGGCTTCACTTAAGTCTTTCATTGAGAAAGACTTTCCTAATGAAGACTTTACACTCTACAAGGTAGGAATGTCATTCCTAATGAGTAGGATGTTATCTATATAAAGTACTAGAAATACAATTGTGCTCCCACTAACCTTCTTGTAAACACAAGATTCATCGATGTTTTGAATGAATTTAAACTCTTTGACTACTTCATCAAAACAATAATTCTAGCTCTGAGATGCTTACTTCAATCCATAAATGGATTTTTGAAGCTTGCACACTTTACCAGAGTCCTCTGAACAGATGAAGCCTTCAGGTTGTGTCATGTACACATGTACAAGCAGCTTTCCATTAAGGAAGGCTATTTTGATGTCCATCTACCATATTTCATAGTCATCATATGCTGCAATGGTAAGAAGAATTCTGATTGATTTGGCCATTGCAACTGGGGAAAAGGTTTCATTATAATCTACACCATGAGTTTGAGTGAATCTTTTTGCAACCAGTTGTGCGTTGAAGACATTTATATTGCCATCCATGTCAGTTGTCTCCTTGAAAACCCATTGCACCCAGTGGTTTTTACACCTTCATGGCATTAATGACTAAGTCTATACCAGATTATCATACATGGATTACATTTTAGACTTCATGGCATTTAGCCTTTTCCCAAAGTTTGGTCCCACTATGGCTTCTGATAGGTAGTCGGCTCATTTTGATCAATGAGCAACACATCATGACTTTCAATAATCAGAATTCCATAACTCTGAGGCTGATGTCGTGTCCTATCAGATATACGTGGACCTTATGTAACTTAAGGAGGCTCAGCAACTTGTTGTGAGTTTTCTACATTTCCATCTGTGATTTTGTGCTATCTTGTGACTCTTGAACTTTTTCGAGATATACCTTACTCATACTGGTTCTTTTAGAGTTAAACTCTCTTTCTAGACACATACCGTTTTGAATAACAAACACTTTGTTATCGGTAGGATTGTAGACATAGTATCCCTTCATTTCCTTAAGATACCCCATGAAAAGGAACTTTGAAGATCTAAGCGTTAATTTATCTGAGGCTTGTTGCTTAATATATATCTCACATCCCCAGATTTTGAGAAAAGATAAACTAGGTTTCCTTCCATTCCATATCTCATATGGTGTCTTTTCAATTGCCTTAGATGGAACATGATTTAGTGCTTGTTTAGGATAGCTTATTTTTGAGAAATAAATGCATATAAATTATAATTTATGGTCTACGAGGTAAGTATGTGAGAAGAGTTTTATCTCAACTTACGTAATAAGTGCTTATTCTTGAAAAATAAGCTAACCAAACATGCTATAAGTGTAAACACTGCTGTCTCTAAGGCACAATTTCAAAAGGAAAATGGAAGATCTGTTTGACTTATCATAGATCGAACTATATCTAATAGTGTTTGATTGTTTCTTTCAGAAATGCCATTCCATTGTGGTGTTCCTAGAGGATTCAATTGTTAGATTATCCCATAACCCTAAGAAGGTCAATGAACTCTTGGCTTAAATATTCACTACCTCGATTAGATCGAAGTGCATTAATCATTTTGCTAAGTTGGTTTTGTACTTCATTTTGGAATATTTTGAATATTTCAAAAGATTCAAATTTATGTTTCATTAGATAGATGTGTCCATATATACTAAAGTCATCTATAAATATAGTGAAGTACATATAACCTTCTTTGGGAGCTGTATTCAGTGGTCCACATATATCTGTATGTATAAGGCCCAATAAATCAATGGCCCGCTCACTATGCCTAGTGAAAGGTGTCTTTGTCATTTTTCCTAATAAGCAAGATTCACATGTATCATATGATTCAAAATCAAATGAGTTAAGAAATCTATCTTGATAGAGTTTAGAAATGTGTTTCTCATTTATATAGCCTGACGACAATGCCATAGGTATGTTGGATTTAAATTGTTTGACTTGATCCTTTTGGTAGTTATGTTATAGATATTTCTACTATTAGAATGTTCCAAATTTAACATATAATAACCAACATGCAATCACCATTAGCATAGAAAACACCATTATGATAAATAGAATATTTACCATTCCCAGTAATAGAAGTATAACCTTCCTTGTCCAAATAAAAAAGAAAAACAATATTACTACTTAAAGTAGGAACATACTAGCAATTGTTCAAAACTAACAAAAGGCTACTAGGCAGAACTAATTCATAAGTACCTACAACTAACGAAGCAACTCTTGCTTTGTTTCTAACTCGTAGGCTACTTTGCCCTTCTTCAGCTTTCTACTATCCTTAAGACCCTACATATTTATACAAATGTAAGAACCACATGCAGTATCTAATACCCATGTAGTGGAAGTAGAAAGATGAATGTCTATAACATAAATACTTGAAGAGATAGCCTCTCTATTCTTCTTATTCTTTTTTAGATCCTTGAGGTAGAGTTTACAATTTCTCTTCTAATGACCAGGTTCATTGCAGAAGAAGCATACTCCTTCCTTTAAAGGCTTTGCCTTCTTAACTGGAGGCTTGGTTTTGGGCTTGTTTGACTCTTTGGTCTTACCACCTAAGCCTTTAACCTTCCCCTTGCCCTTGCTTTTCCTTTTCATACCCTTTCCTTTCTGAAGCATCAAAACAATGTTGGGCTTTTTCTTAATGTTCTGCTCAGCAGTTTTAAGCATCCCATGCAGTTTAAAATTTGATTTCTCTATGTTGTTCATGCCAAACTGGTCATAACTTTCTGGGAGTGAGTTCAAGATCAAAACTATAGCTAACTCTTGGCTCATGGGAAATCCAAGCCTCTGAAGGTGATCAATGTAGAATTTCATCTTTAACATATGAGCACTAATTGATGCAACTTCAGCCATCTTGCAGGAATGTAAGGCCTTTTTGGTCTTATACCTTTCTTGCTTTGCTTATTGCTAGAAATTTCCATGAGATGCACAATCATCTCATGAGCCTTTATAAGTTCCATATCTCTTTGGAGCTCTAGAACCATCGTAGCAAGCATTAAGCAACCTATATCCATTGAGTCTTCCTTATGCTTTATGTAAGAATCTTTCTGAGCTCTTGGAGCATTGGCTACATGCTCCTCAAGAATGAGTTAATCTACGACATATGTTTTTCTTTCCTAATTGAGAAAAATTCTCAAGTTTCTGAACTAGTCAAGAAAGTTTGTCCCATTGAGTTTATCCTTCTCAAGGACTAATCGTAATATTATGTAGCTGTATTACTAGTTGACATGATTCTACAACAAAATATGCAAAGTTAGTTTGTAATCTCCCACTAAATTAACAACCCTCAATGTAATAATTAGTGGGCTAAGATCCATATTTTGCTTAAATTTAAGTCTGCTTTGGCAAGATGCTTAAATCAAGTTATTTAGGTAGGCAGCCTCTTTACTAATTACATCACACGTAACTATTAGATCTTTATGGGATTCGATCATTATATGATCTGGCATGTTTAATCCCATTTAATGCCTTAAGATCCAAAACCGTTTTGTTAATCTCAATTAAGTCAAAATAATAATGAATAATTGTGAGTAGCACTATTACTCATGATTGTCTCACCAAGATAACTCAAATGCATCCACTTTAGTAGAACCTACAATTGGGCGAACTAGGTTGTGACAAGTATTCATTAATTGATGGCATTATGACTTAAGATTTCATTTAGAGGGCTTAATTAATTATTTTGTTTATATGAATACATATATCACGGTTGTAGCTCATACAAATATACATATATATGTAAAATATGCATGTAATAATCTAATTAAAGGAAACATAATTTAAATGTGACACGATATGGCTCACCTAACATAAGTCCTCTCAAACCAATGAGAGGACCTCTCTAGTAAGAAAGGAAAAATACATTGAGAAATCTCGTTTAAATATACAAGGGAAGTGGGATGAGAAGAGAATATACATCCAGACTATGTAGAGGAAGACACGGCACGCAGGCCATATTGTAAGAAAAATTTACAACACTTATAAAACTAGAGCTATATTGTTCATCATATCTAACAATTTTAGAAATTAAAACCACAACAAATAACAATTCAAACAATATGAAAAGCAATATATGTTATGATTATCTCGCGCTACGAATAGTTAGTCACAATAGTCCTACTAATTCCTTATTAAGAGTGATCCCAACTTTTAATGAGAATGATCCTATCAGTACTAGAAAGGCAGAGTTATGCTAATTTAGTATGGTTGGCTTCTATAATACTAGCTTCCTCATATTTCACTTGATTTTCAAGCTTTTTGAGACTAGTAGTAGAGGCATCACATATCTCCAAGAATAGTTATGAATCTTCTTAATTTATTCATCCTTAACATTTCATGTAAGAGATCCCCACATATTTCTACTCAACATGCTACCCATGAGATTTTGAATCTAACAACCTATAACATAATAGTACCAAAGCTAGGCCAGATTTTCCTTGGTCTACTATTCTTCTCGATTAATCATCATGTATCGAATCCAAAGCAATATATCACGTACAACTTATATATCACATCTATAATTTATAATCGAGACGAAACCTCAAATTCAACTTAAATGCATAATTGATCTGGCTCTAACACCATTGTTGAGATTGGTAGGCACAGTGGAAAATGAAAATTCAAAAGTTTTCCAATCCCTATTGTGAATCTGTCAACGACGTTTAAATCGAGTAGTAGAGAAATGTATCTCTCTTATGTGTTCAGTTTTTCTTTTCGATCTCAAGGAGCTAACAACTCAGATAAGCTCCCTCTACTGATATCCACACGAATAGGAATCCAACACAAATAGTGTGATAGCACTACCAATGTCTTTCTCTTAAGTTTTCTTTTCTTATATCTCTCTAACTTGACTTCTTTCATCACCCGTAGAAAATCCTAGCTCACCCTTGTTTTAAATAACTAGTTAAGGCTTTCTATGATGGATATTGGATTTTTAAAATTAATCTTAATTAATTTTAAAATCCATACCATATCAATTAACACTTAATTGTCTTCTGATAAGCAAATTAAATAAATATGGTTGAATTAAAATCTGTCCAATAGTTTTAATTTAACCTATTTATTTAATTTGAATAAAAGCCAATGAAAATAGATTTAATTTACCTTTATAAATTAAATCTGAGATATTATATCTTTATCATATTAGTTATTAAATTTAATTTATCTGAAAAAACTAAATTCAAAATTAACACAATATAATAATATCATCATATAATATATATACATACATATATATATTTTTCAAAATTACATATGTATAATATTATTAGTTTTCTTTTCACGAATTCTATATCATATATAAATATAAAATTTGTCCACTCTAGATTAAACATTGTATTCATTAAATCTTAGACACATCTTACATTTAATGAACTTAGGCATTATAGCTCATGTTGGGCTATCTTGTGTGCGACCCTGTAGGCCCATACGAAGTTGGCAGTGGGCTAATAACTGTACTAACCCACAAGTCACAAGCGGCCTATGACAATACATTACAACTATCCAATTCATATAAGGATCATTACCTTGATGCAACCTGTCATACAACCATGTCACGTCCCTTTGGTCACATGATATATCGGCTAAGGATGAGGCAAGGATAATGTCAACCTCCTATTCTTGACTATTACTTTCCCAATTCCTAAGTAGTCTAACAATAGAAATAGAAACTCCTTTCTATCATAGTATAGATATACATTTCTCTGACTCACTCATCCAGGGGCCCAATAATATCTCTCTACTAATGTGAGGGACAAATTCCATCTTGACCATTCACATTCTTCTGCTTGAAAATCACCAAGCTTGACTATAGCTTTTATTATCACCTGGTTAAAAGTGACTTTTGACTATGTTAAAGCTTAGCGACTCTCATGTAAGAGTCCATGATGATCTCAGGTAGAAGGACATAGTGACGCGATTATACATGAGATAAGCTTATGACTTGATCCATCAACTCACGCATAGCAGGTCAGTCTAGTACCTTGTACTCTTACAAGTGCCTAAGACTTTGATTCAAATCTCTTTACCTCATTAAAGCCATATTGGTCTCACTTCATCTTTCCACCCACGTAGATGACCGACCAAGGATATTTAGGACAATCTTTATGATTTATCTAAGGATACAGTTATCATAGTTAACATGCGACTAATATGACAACAAAGTGGAGAAATTCATTAAATAACAATGTTCAAAGTATAATGATTGGCTCCTGGGGCATAATTTCCAACAATAACAAAGTAGAGAGGTTCATTGAATAACAATGTTTAAAGTACAATGATTGGCCCTTATGGGACAATTTCCAACACATGGGCTCAGCTTCTCTCTGTTGATTGCTCTACTGATTCTGGTGACTAGAGATGCTTTAAAAAACACATGATCTCTAACTTTGAATTCTCCTTTTGTTAACATAACTTTCTATCTACTCTGTGCTATTAAGAGCCTCTTTTTGATAATTTTTCTCTGCTATGTGGTTTGATCCATTAGATTTGGCCCATACAACCTTCTTTCTGATAATTACAACAATAGCTCGCATGATAGCTATTGTTGTAACCAAATTTAACAAGTGGGAGGAAATGGTCCCAATTACACTTGAAGTCTAACACACAAGCTCTTAACATATCTTCTAGTGTCTTTATGGTTCTTTCCGACTGTCTGTTTATCTATGGATGATAAGCCGTACTGAATCTCAGCTTCATACCTAGAACTTCATGTAGAGCTTTCTAAAACCTAGACGTAAAGTAGGGATCTTTGTCTGAGACAATACTTTTTAGCATGCCATCGAGTCTGATTATCTCTCTTATGTAGATTTTTGCCTACTTTTCAAAAGAATAACTGGCATTGATGGGAATAAAGTATGCCGACTTGGTAAGACGGTCGATGATTACCCAAATCACATCATGATTTTTGATTCTGGGTAATCCCACCACTAGATTTGTAACACCTTTATCTTCATGGTCATCTGATGAGTTTAAATACATAGCAAGTTGAACCGTCAAACCATAAATTCAGTCCTGGAGCAAATATACTTTAGAAAATAGTTATAAATGCCATCTTCAAATTAAGGTTTGACCCTATAATTGAATTAGCTTTTCTGATAAATTTAAAACTTTTCAAAATGGTTTCGTAAAGGTTCGCAATTCTATCATAACTCATCAGTTCTTAATTCCTTTTATCAGAGTATACGAGTGTTTCTCTGCTTAAGTGTTATGTTTCATAGATTAGTTAATGATCTATTATCGTATGGAAGAGTCATTCAACTAAGTTACCTAAGCATTAGTTAGTGCTGGTTCTACCATTGTACTATCATTATGCTTTCCAAGTTATATACATCATATACAATACCAAAATAGACAACCAACAGGGAATAAATCTCTCAACTTTGTGCTTTAGTTGTCCGTGTTTACCTTCTTGCCCATTGAGCTACTAGCCTAAGCTGCAGTTGTTATAGGAAAAGAGTGATATTTAAAAGAATCTCAGTAATAATAAACATTCAATCACATATATACAAGAACACAGAGCTTGCCACACAGTCATCATGTAACAAAGAAATAGCAGTCAACATTCAAAACACATCATGTAGCATATCACATTACCATAACGCTAGGTATATAAATCACTAGACCCTAAGTATTCACCCGCGCAACAGACCTTGGGATTCCACTTGTGCATAATAGTAATTTTCATGGCCCAGGCATCTACTAGCGCAACAGGCCCTGAGTGACCACCTTGTAAACTCTGAATGCTTCCAAAACTCATGATGATACCACAAACATGCAATGCATCTTATAACATATGAAAAAAAGAGGTACTACTTGGTCGCTTTCCCTGAAGACTGTCCAACTATTTCTCCAGGCTCAGGTAGGTCTTAGATCCCGGATAGCTATCAAGTCCTATAATGTAGAGTTGACAAAGATTGGAATATTACTTGTTCAGAGTTATCAGTATAATGAACTATATAGTGCTCTTGACCCACATTAAACCTTGTTCTTAATTTAGTCATGTCAGTTATTTATAAGACTCTTGTATTATACCTCACAGTGTCTATTCTAAGATATATTATGTGTCTCCTAACTCCTAGGACTTGGTAATCCAAGGTAACCCCATAGCTCCTTAGGCTATGTATCTATTTCTTATAATCCCTCTTATCTTAACTTAAGTCAAATTTTGTAAATTTGCAAGTCAAACCTATTCTGCCAGTTTTGATTAGTTAACTTTGAAAAATCTTAACTTAATCATCAAATTTCCAAATAGAGTAGTTCTAAATCCTATTTGAAGCTCTCTAAGTCCTTTAAAAAGGAAAAATATTAGCCACTCCCACTTGTAACCACAAAAATAAAGAATTCCATGGACCACCATACTATTCAAGAATCCAATCCATTTTCAAACCTCAAACTTAACAATTAATATCTCCTAAAGTACAGACCCAAATTGAACATATTATGTATCAACTTAAAGCTTATATGTCTACATTTATTTTGGAAAATATCATGGCCATTGTATCACATTTGGCTATTCAAAATCGTGTCATAACCACTTTGACCCCCAGAAATACAATATGGTAGCATTACCCTTAAGTTCTAAAAATTACAGTTTTCTACCTAATTATCCAAAAATCATACCACACGAAAACCCTATACAATTTTCCCAATGAATCCATTGGAAACCACAAATTTGGAAAAATCACACTTCTTCTTCCTGCCCTACATTTGACTAAAAAATCACTTTTAAAACCACAATCACCAAGTTCACAATTTTACCACTATAATAGCCTAAAATCATCATTATACAACACAAATCACCACTTATATCATCATATCGACATTATACCCTAAGAACCTTATAACCACTAAAATTAGGGCAGCACAAAAAATTCTCAATACTTAACTAAACAACAAGATATAGGGTTCAAATTGAAGCTTAAACTCACCTTTTACCCTCTCTAGTGCTTGTTTCTTGATTCTCCAACTTTATTTCTTGCAAGATGACTCAAAACACATCCTCTTCAAAAACCAGAACCATAGAATTGAAGATTTTAGAGAGGAGAACAATGTTCATGAAGAACATTTAAGCCAAAGAAGTGAATTGGAAGGTGAAAATCAAGCTAGAAGCCTTACGTTGCTTCTTGTTCTTCCATGGCTTCTCTTTCTGTTTCCTTTTTCTTTTTCCTATTATTTTTCTCTTTTTAGCCGTCATTTTTGGAGTGTGTGTGAGGAAATGAGATGGTTAAATGATTAATTCTTATCACTTATATCACTTGGTTGCAATTTAAAGAGAAAGGGAAAAAAGACCATGTGTCTATTTGTTGTGGCATCTTGAAAATGGTGGACTAGTATTTAACTTGGTGGGTTGGGTTAATTTGGGTTGAGATTTCTCTTAACTCCTTCATCTCTTGCTTGATCGGAATGCTCAATTGCATCAAAAGAGGATTTGTTGACCAATTCACTCATGGCTTATTGCTTTTTGGTTAACTTGTCAACTTAGAAAAAGTTTGAGACTTGTTGACTTGTTCTTCTTCGTTTCTTTCCTTCTACTTTCCTTTCTTTCTCACTTGTCAATGGATATTGTTTAATTACATGTTCTCTTCCTTCCCTTTTTAAAGTCTTGACCAAAATGTTTCATTAAAAGGAAGGAAGAATGTGACCAAATGCCTATTGGTGTATATGCTCAAGTTGAACTAAAGTCTCCTTCCACAAGTGTTGAAACTTTGACCAAACTTCTCTCTTCCTTCTTTGCCCCCTCTTGGACATTTTTTATGACTAAGGGGAGGGAATTAATTGCTTTTCTTTCTCTATCAATACTCTTGCTTTTCAAGATCAAATCATAGCCCTTTATTTTGTCTTCCAATCTTAACCTCAAGATCAAGTAGCAATGTCACTTTTGTCCTTACTTATGGCAATATTAATTCTATTCCATTAGTTATTTCTTTTGTTTTATTTTTCTCTTCCAAGATGCCATTTCTTCTTCTTTTTGGATCCAAGCTAGACTTTAAATCCTACTTGACTTTAGATAAAGGAATTGGGTATTTTCCCTTGACTAATTGGAACTAAATCCCATACTTTAGTTCCCAAACAAGTTAATAAAAGTCATTATGGCTCTTGGACATTCTTGGTCATCTTCCCAAAATTGGCTTAGTAGTCTACTTTATTCAAGCTTATTCTGCAGTCTTTAGTCCCAAAATTAAGGATATAACAATTCCCCCCTCATTCAATAATTTCGTCTTCAAAATTTGAACGTTTATACATCAGAGATCATTCTAGACACTTAGTCTATCCATCATGTGGGCAGGTCAATATGCATGGCACACAAGTCATTTTTCAATTTATTTCTTTTAAATGCAAGCTCACCAAGCATGCAATACAATCATCATATTCTCATCAAAGATCTTAGATCGTGTTAAGCAATTATCACACAGCATTCTCATTCATTCTGTACACAATATGTAGCATTTAACACAGGACCCATTGGTCTATTCTCATCATGCTTGGGTTCTCAAGTCACACAGCCTCTTTAGATCTCTACCTGGATCACACTATATGTATACCTGGCCTTATAGCCTCTTTGGGACTCCATACATATCACAATATTAGGCCTTACAGTCTCTTTAGGACTTTACCTGGATCACATGATAAGCATTTCAAGCCTCACTACTCATTCTACTCCACTAGCGCAAGGTATTATGATCTTACTGACCAGGGAATCACCCCAATGCCATAGGCATCTCGAGACTTATTGCCTCGGCTGTAACACCTATTCCTTATGTGCCTTTATAATGCATTATAAGCGATATCTTTATTATTAATGCTAAGGAGAATCAATAAATAAAGCTCCCATCTAAAAACCTTCACAATTATTCTTGGGACACTGTTCATTCGGTAAAAAAATATTTACTAGATTATTGAAATTTATTCACGGGGTTACTATTTACTTTAACTTTTCAATTCTACCATTCATTATTATTAAGCTTTTTCTTAGCTTATCAATTCCTCGGATTACTTAACTAATGGGCTCGTATTATGCGATTACCCATTCCTAGTTCAATTTCGTGCTTACAAAACAATTCATCCGTTATGCATATTACACAGCTAATCACTTCTAATGATATTTTATACATGACAATTAGCACGTAATAATCTTCAAATATTCTTTGCAACTTCTTCACTTGGCACATCGTCTAACACTCCTCTTCTGTGCTCATGTGCCTATATAGTTGTTTGAGGGAGGGTGAGATTCGAGGGAATCTTGGTAGAAAACAATATCAAACAATACATGTAAGATAAATGTTAGAGCATGATATACTTGCCTTATGTAGGCTCATGTTAACATAATGACATACGTGCATACTCAATGCTTCATATTTCTTACATATGGTCATAGCATCAATAGAAAATAAAGCTTTAATCACTTAACTATGTTACACGTAGACAAGTAAAGCAATCATTGTTAGGATTGGCAGGCACAGCGGAAGAATTTTTTTAAAAAATTTTTACCCATCCTAATCGAGGATCTATCAACGACGTTTAAATTGAGTTAGAAAGGATTCATTCCTTTTATGATTCAGGATTTTCACGATCTCTAGGAGCCAACACATCAGGTCCACTCCCTCTACCGGTATCCACACGAATGTTCTCCAACCGAGACTACGTGCTAGCGCCTCTAATGTCTCCTAGGGTTTCCCTTGCGGCTCTGAATTCTCATGTGCATATCAATATATCTGCTCTATCAAGTTCATAACTTGTGAGGGCTATTTTCAAATTTCAAAATTAATCATCATTAATTTTGAAATTAATTAACTATTAATTATCTTGATGAGCTAATTAAATAAATTCAGTTTAAATTAAATCTGTCCAACAGTTTTAATTTAACCTATTTATTTAATCCAAATAAACATCCATTAGATTTAATTTATCTTCATAAATTAAATCTGAGATACTATATCTCTATCATGTTAGTTATTAAATTTAATATATCTTAATAAATTAAATTTAAAACTAACACAATATAACAATATCATATAATATATATATACACACATATATATAAGATATATATATTTCAAAAATATATATCTATATAATATTATTAATGAATTTTATATTATATATATATATATAATTCATCCACCATAAATTAAACATTATCTCGTGTTGGGCCAATCTTGTGTGCGACCCTGTAGGCCCATATGAAGTTGGCAGTAGGCCCATAACTATACTAACCCAAAAGTCGCAAGTGGCCTCTAGCAAGACATTACGACTACCCAATTCATATGAGGATCGTTATCACGATGCAACCTCTCATACAACTATGTCATGTCCCTTTTGTCACATGATATATCGATCAAGGATAAGGCATGGATAATGTCATCCTCTTGTTCCTGACCATTACTTTCTCGATTCCTGATTAGCCTGATAATAGAGAAGGAAACTCCTTTCCATCATAGTATGGCCATACATTTCTCAGACTCACTCATTGAGGGGCCCAGTAATATCTCTCTACTAATGTGAGGGACAAATTCCATCTTGATCATTCATATTCCTCTGCATGAAAAACCACCAAGCCTGATCGTAGCCTTTATCATCACTTGGTCAAAAGTGACTTTTGACTAGTTCAAAGCTTAGCAACTCTCATGTAGGAATCCATGATGACCTCAGGTCTAAGGGCATTGTGATGTGGTTATACATGAGAAAAGCTTATGACTTGATCCATGTAGCTTTCTCATAGTGGGTCGGTCCAGCACCCTATACTCTTACAAGTGCCTAAGACTTCGATTCGTATCTCTGTATCTTATCAAAGTCATACTGATCTTGTTTCATCTCTGCTCTCGCATAGATGACTGACTAGGGACATTTACAACAATCTTTATGAATTATCCAAGGATACAATTATCACAGTTAACATGCAAATAATATGATAACATAATGGAGAAATTTCATTAAAATAATAATGTTCAAAGTATAATGATTGGCCCTTAGGGCACAATTTCCAACATCCTCCCACTTGCCCTAGGTGCAATCATTAATTTGCCAAATTCCCATTGCCCTAACATGACGCTCATGCTTTGCCTTTGCAAGTGGCATAGTAAGAGGATCAGCAACATTATCTTCTCCTGCTACTTTGCATATATTTATATCACCTCTATCATTGATTTCTCTAATAAGATGAAATCGCCTGAGTATATGCTTAGTCCTTTGATATGACCTAGGCTCCTTGGCCTGTGCAATAGCACCGCTATTGTCACAGAACAAATCTATTAGATTTGAGATGGTAGGTACCACCCCTAGTTCAGTAATGAACTTTCTGATCCAAACTGCTTCTTTAGCTGCATCTGATGCTGCTATATACTCAGCTTCTGTTGCAGAATCTATTATAGTGCTCTGCTTGGAGCTCTTCCAGCTTACTGCTCCACCATTCAGGAGGAATACATATCCAGATTGTGATTTAAGGTCGTCTTGGTTAGTTTGGAAACTTGCATCTGTATAACCGGTTACGTAGAGCTCATCATCCAATCCACCATAAACCAAAAATAAATCCTTAGTCCTTCTTAAGTACTTTAGGATATTCTTGACGGCTGTCCAATGACCCTCACTAGGATCTTGTTGGTATCTGCTGGTCATACTTAAGGCAAACGAGACATCCGGTCGAGTACATAACATGGCATACATGATGGATCTAATGGCCGAGGCATATGGAACCTTACTCATACGATCTCGCTGATCAGGTGTACTAGGACACAGATCCTTGCTAAGATGGATGCCATGAGACAGAGGCATGTAACCCCTTTTTGAATCCTGCATACTGAACCTATGCAGTATCTTGTCTATGTATGTGCACTGACTTAGGCCTATTAGTCTTTTGGATCTATCCCTATAGATCCTAATCCCTAGGATATAGGTGGCTTCACCTAAGTCTTTCATTGAAAAGGACTTTCCTAACCAAGACTTGACACTCTGCAAGGTAGGAATATCATTCCCAATGAGTAGGATGTCATCTACATAAAGCACTAGAAATACAACTATGCTCCTACTAACCTTCTTGTAAACACAAGGTTCATCAATGTTTTGAATGAATCCAAACTCCTTGACTACTTTATGAAAACGATGATTCCAGCTCCGAGATGCTTGCTTCAATCCATAAATAGATCTTTGAAGCTTGCAAATTTTACCAGAGTCCTCTGGATGCACAAAACCTTCAGGTCGTGTCATGTACACATCCTCAAGCAGCTTTCCATTAAGGAAGGCTGTTTTGACATCCATTTGCTATATTTCATAGTCATAATATGCTATAATAGCAAGAAGGATTCTGATTGATTTGGCCATTGCAACTGGGGAAAAGGTTTCATCATAGTCTACACCATGAGTTTGAGTGAATCCTTTTGCAACTAGTCGTGCCTTGAAGACATTTATATTGCCATCTATGTTAGTTTTCTCCTTGAAAACCCATTTGCACCCAATGGTTTTTACACCTTCAGGTGGATAGTTTAAGGTCTATACCTGATTGTCGTACATGGATTGCATTTCAAAATTCATGGCATTTAGCCATTTCTCAGAGTTTGGTCCCACTGTGGCTTCTCGATAGGTGGTGGGCTTATTTTGCTCAATGAGCAACATATCATGGCCTTCAGTAATCAAAAATCCATATCTCTGAGGCTAATGCCATATCCTATCAGATCTTCGTAGACCTTGTTTACTTGAGGAGGCTCAGCAACTTGTTGTAAGTCTTCTCTAAGTTCCATATGTGGTTCTGTACTATCTTGTGGCTCTCAAATTCCTTCAAGATGTACGCCGCTCCCACTAGTTGTTTTAGAGAAAACTCTCTTTCTAGAAACTTACCATTTCGAATAACAAACACTTTGTTATCGGTGGGATTGTAGAGATAGTATCCTTTCGTTTCTTTAGGATACCCCATGAAAAGGCACTTTGTGGATCTGGGCGCTAATTTATCAGAGGCTTGTTGCTTAATATATACCTCACATCCCCATATCTTGAGAAAAGATAAACTTGGTTTCTTTCCAGTCCATATCTCAATGGTGTCTTTTTAATTTCCTTAGATGGAACATGATTTAGTGTGAACGCAGTTGTCTCTAGGGTATGTCCCCAAAAGGACAGTGGAAGATCTGTTTGACTCATCATAGATCGAACCATATCTAATAGTGTTCGATTCCTGCGTTCAGAAACACCATTCTATTGTGGTGTTCCTGGAGGAGTCAATTGTGAGATTATCCCACAACTCTTAAGATGGTCAATGAATTCTTGGCTCAAATATTCACCACCTCGATCAGATCGAAGTGCTTTAATTATTTTACCAAGTTGGTTTTGTACTTCATTTTGGAATATTTTAAACATTTCAAAAGATTCAGATTTATGTTTGATTAGATAGATATAGCCATATCTACTAAAGTCATCTATAAATGTAATGAAGTAGACATAACCTCCTCTGGCAACTATATTTAATGGTCCACATACATCTGTATATATAAGGCCCAATAATTCAGTGGTCCTCTCATTGTGCCCAGTAAAAGGAGCCTTAGTCATCTTTCTTAATAAGCAAGATTTATATGTATCATATGATTCAAAATCAAATGAGTTTAGAAATCCATCTTGATGGAGCTTAGAAATACGTTTCTCATTTATGTGGCCTAGACGATAATGCTATAGGTAGGTCAGATTCAAATCGTTTGATTTTATCCTCTTAGTAGTTACGTTATAGATATTCCCATTATTAGGATGTTCCAAATTTAATATATAATGACCAACATGCAAATCACCATCAGCATAGAAAATTCATTACGATAAATAGAACATTGACCATTTCTAGTAATGGAAGTATAACCTTCCTTATCCAAATAAGAAAGAGAAACAATGTTACTACTCAAAGCAGGAACATAATAGCAATTGTTCAAAACTAACAAAAGGCCACTGGGCAGAACTAATTCACAAGTGCCTACGGCTAAAGCAGCAACTCTTGCTCTATTTCCAACTCGTAGGTTCACCTCTCCCTTCTTCAGCTTTCTACTATCCTTTAGACCCTGCACATTTGTACAAATATGAGAACCACATGCAGTATCTAATACCCATGCAGAGGAAGTAGAAAAATGAATGTCTATAACATAAATACCTGAAGCGATAGCCCCGCTATCTTTCTTGTTCTTTTTCAGATCTTCCAGGTAGAGTTTGCAATTCCTCTTCCAATGACCAGGTTTATTGCAGAAGTAGAAGACTCCTTCCTTTGGAGGCTTTGCCTTCTTGGGTGCAGGCTTGGTTTTGGGCTTGTTTGACTCTTTGGTCTTACCACTTGAGCCATTAGCCTTCCATTTGCCCTTCCCTTTCTTTTTCATTCCCTTTCCTTTCTGAACCATCAAAACTATGCTAGGCTTTTTCTTAATGCTTTGCTTAGCAGTTTTGAGCATCTCATGTAGCTTAGAAATTGATTTCTCCATGTTGTTCATGTTGTAGTTCATAACAAATTGGACATAACTTTCCTGGTGTTAGTTGAGGATCAAATCAGTAGCTAACTCCTGGCTCATGGGAAATCCAAGCCTCTCAAGGTGATCAATATAGCCTTTCATCATTAACACATGAGTATTAACTGATGCACCTTCAGCCATTTTGTAGGAAAGTAAGGCCTTTATGGTCTCAAACCTTTCTTGCCTTGCCTGTTGCTGGAACATTTCCTTAAGATGTACAATCATCTCATGAGCCTCCATGAGTTCCAGATCTCTTTGGAGCTCTAGAACCATAGTGGCAAGCATCAAGTAACCAAAATCCACAGAGTCATCCTTATGCTTTGTGTAAGCATCTCTCTAAGCACTTGGAGCATTGGCTGCAGGCTCCTTAGGAATGGGTTGATCTAGGACATAAGCCTTTCTTTCCTACTTGAGAACAATTCTCAAGTTCCTGAACCAGTCAAGAAATGTTTGTCCCATTGAGTTTGTCCTTCTCAAGGACCGATCACAACGATAGTGTAGCAGTATTACTAGTCGACATGATTCTACAATTAAAATATGCAAAGTTAGTTAGTAATCTCCCACTAAATTAACAACCCTCAATATAATAATTAGTGGGCTAAGATCCATATTTGGCTTAAACTTAAGTTCGCTTTGGCAAGACGCTTAAATTCAAGTTATTTAGGTAGGTAACCTATTTACCAATTACATTACATGTAACTCTTAGATCTTTATGGGATTTAATCATCATATGATCCAGCATGTTTAACCCCATCTAATGCCTTGAGATTCAAAACCATTTTGTTAATCTCAATTAAGTCAAAACAATAATGAATATTATAAGCAGCACCATTACTCAAGCTTGTCTCATCAAGATAACTCAAGTGCATCCGCTTTGGTGGTTTCCACAATTGAGCGATCTAGGTTTTGACAAATATTCATTAATTGACGGCATTATGACTTAAGATTTGATTCAGAGGGCTTAATTAATTAGTTTTTTTATATTGATGCAATCGTGGTCATATCTCATACAGATAAATACATATAAATGTAAAAGTAATCATGCAATGATCTTATCAAAAGCATAATTTAAACGTGACATAACATGGCTTACCTAACCTAAAATCCTCCCAAGCCAATGAGAGGACTTCTCTAAATAAAAAAAAGAATTACATTGAGAGAAACCTCGTTTAAATATTTGAGGGGAGTGAGATGAGAAGAGAATGTACATCGAGAGTATTTAGAGAAAGGCACGGCATGCAGGCCGTATTTAAATATTACAACCCTTTGTAAAATTCTAAAGCCATGTTGTTCACCATATCCAAACAAGTATAAATAATAAACCACAACAAGAATTCATACAATATGAAAAGCAATAAATGTCATGATCAGATTATATTGCGCTACGCAGAGGTGATCACGGCTGTCCCTCTAATCGGTTAGCGGGTGGGGTCAATGGGAGCCGCCCTTGCGAGGTTGCAAGGGGCAGCGCCCCTGGAGCTTTTGAAAAAGGCACATTCCTTTTAAAAGAAATATTTGAAAATTTTAAATTTTTAAATTTCAGACCTAATTTTTTAAAATAAAAACAACAATGGCCCAAAACGATTCTGATCCAAATTGTCTTCCCCATAGTTCGGATCCCTATTACCCGAATAGATATCCGAATTTGATTGCCGCCAACTACGATCTCAGGTACCCTACCGAATTTCATGCTTGTTCAAAACGAAAGTCACATACATGTTTCAAGATATACATGTTCGGAATCGATTTCATGCTTGTTCCAAAACGAGAATCACATACATGTTTCAAAATCAAAAATGAAACAATTTAAGGATTCAATTTAAATGAAAACAAAAATCAGCGGAATTACAAGATCACATCTTTCTAAATAATTTTGTTTCGTATTAACCAAATCACATGCATATTCGAATGTTCCTTATAAACATACTACACATCCCATATATATCACATGTATAAGAAAACTCAATTTAAATGCACAATTGATTTGTCTCTGATATCACTGTTAGGATTGACAGGCATAGCGGAAGAATTTGTTTAAAAATTTTTTATCGATCCTAATCGAGGATCTATCAATGGTGTTTAAATCGAGTTAGAAAGGATCCATACCTTTTATGATTCAGGGTTTTTACGATCTCTAGGAGCCAACACGTCAGGTCCGCTCCCTCTACCGGTATCCACACGAATGCTCTCCAACCGAGACTGCGTGCTAGTGCCTCTAATGTCTCCTAGGGTTTCCCTTGCGGCTCTGAATTCTCATGTGCATATCAATATATCTGCTCTATCAAGTTTATAACCTGTGAGGGCTATTTTCAAATTTCAAAATTAATCATCATTAATTTTGAAATTAATTAACTATTAATTATCTTGATAAGCTAATTAAATAAATTCAGTTTAAATTAAATCTGTCCAACAGTTTTAATTTAACCTATTTATTTAATCCAAATAAAGAGCCATTAGATTTAATTTATCTTCATAAATTAAATCTGAGATACTATATCTCTATCATGTTAGTTATTAAATTTAATATATCTTAATAAATTAAATTTAAAACTAACACAATATAATAATATCATATAATATATATACACACACATATATAAGATATATATATTTCAAAAATATATATCTATATAATATTATTAATGAATTTTATAGTATATATGTATAATTCGTCCACCCTAAATTAAACATTATCTCATGTTGGGCTATTCTTATGTGCGACCCTGTAGGCCCATATGAAGTTGGCAGTGGGTCCATAACTATACTAACCCAAAAGTCGCAAGCGGTTTAATGCCCCAATTTTCGATTAAGGACTAATGATAATTATTGACGATAATTATCGGATTAAAGTGAAATTATTGTATATTGGTGACGATATTAATTTATATGTCATAATTGATGGAAAATTTAAAGGATGGAATTATTGGCTCTAAGTTGGTGATTAATTGGGAAATTAATTACTAACTAAAAGAAAAGTGAGAAGTGTGATTAAATGGCTAATGGAAGGATTAGAAAGGTTAATTAGTGACTAAGTGTGTAAGAACCAATGGAAAAGTGACATGTGTTAAGATGAAAGGATGTGTGAGTGTAGGAGAAAAGTCAAAATGGGATATTTTAAACATTCTTTCTCTCTCCTTCCTCCCTCCTTTTCGCTGAATGTAGCATGGGTAAGGGGGAAATAATCATCATTTCCTCTCCTTCACTACTCCATCTCTCATCTCTCTCATTTTCCTCTCTCTTGGCACCATTGTTGCAGAAATAAGGGGGAAGAAAAGCTTCAAAAGGTAAGGGGAAATTTCTCCAAATGCTCAAACTTCCTTCTCTAATATTGATCCTTGAATGAAGAGCTTCATTTTGATGGTTGTAATGTGTTCATTGGTGTTAGTCTGTGACCTCAAGAGATTTTGAAAGTTGGAGAATTGAAAAGTCATTTTGAGAAAGTTAAAGAGGTAAGTGAAACCTATCTACCCATCTAAGTTTTGTGCCATTTGAGGTAGCTTTGAATTTCTGGGATTTATTGGCCATTTTCGAAAATGAGTGTCATTGGTCATTTGGCATGTTAAAGGTATAGAAATGGTATATTTGGAATGTGTATGGATAGATAGGATTGATTGGGAAAGAAATGAGTGAGATTGGAAAGTTTGGAAAGTTAGTGTTTAATGTGGTCATGGACTAAAGCATGCTAATGTAGTGGAAATTAGGTTGTTTAAATGGTTTTATTGGATTCCTTGAGTGTTTTAGTGTAAGGAATAGGCTTGATTGTTGATTTTGGAGCCATTGGACACTTTGGTAGAAAATTGGAAATGCTGCCATTGAAAGTCTATTCTGGGCAGTCTTTTTGTATTGGATTTTTGATTGACCAAATGGTGTCTAAAAATTATGAAACTTTCTAGTCTTAAAGATCACATCGCATTCTTCAAAATGGACATATAATTTATGTCATTTCATTTTGTTAACTGCTAGTTATGCTTTGCCAAAGTTTGGGACAAAAACAGAACTCTGTTTTGGAGTAGTATTGAGTTTTTGGTGATTCTGTATTTTTGTGATGATTTAAAGTAATGAGCCATATTTTTCCTAGACAAAGTACTTAAATACCTTTCTTTTGGCTTTGGAATCACTTCATTTCAATTTTTCTAGAATTAGTTATGAAGTTTGGAATTTCAACCAAGAATCAGGGAATTTCTTGGCTGCGGCCCAAGGTGGTTGGCCGCGGCCCAAACCTTTCTGACCTGATTCTGGCTGCGGCCAGTGGCCTTCTGACCATATTTTGGCCACAGCCCAAGGAAGGGCTGGCCGTGGTCAACCCCTGTGTTCCATCACTTTGAGTTTTTGAAAATCGATCTTCAACCTATTATTTCCTAACCTTTTAGGGGTTTTATTAGAGGCATTTATAGCTTCTTAAGGTCATTACTGATAACCAAATCTAAGTGTTGAAGATTCAATTGAGTATTGGAATAGAGAATAATGTTTCATCCTTAATTATGACTTTAGGATTTGATATTTGCCCGGAGCATAGAAGGCCTAAGCCTGCTCATGGACGGAAAGACCAAGGTAGTAACACTTTATCCTATATCATGTGTATTGCATTGCTTGTTTGCATTAGTCATCGATTACAGTGAAAGTGAAGGGGACATGGCAAAAGCCCATACTCGATTACAGTGAAAGTGAAGGGGATATGGCGAAAACCCAGACTCGAATATAGATAAAGTGAAGGGGGCGTGGCGTAAGCCCGACCTCATATATAGTGAAGGGAACATGGCGAAAGCCCGGTCTCGAATATTGATTAATGCAATGTGATATATGTGACTTGCTTTGTATATATGCAACATATAAATAAACTGTTTCTACTGGGATTCTCTAGAATCTCATTCTTTCCAAATAACATTTTTAGACAGGGCAAGTGGATCAAAAAACAAGCAAGTGGATAAGGGCGATTAGGGCTGCGAGTAGTAGTCTTAGTTAGATATTTGGGTTTTATATCAAATTGGTTATCATTTAGGATCAATGTAAATATATTGAATAGATTTATAGTATTATAGTTTTGTGTAATCCTCGGTATAGATATTGAGATGGGCAATGATGCCTTGTATAAACTGTTGGATTAATGTTATTATCCCGGGTGAACGTCAAGAATTGTGCTGATACTCTGATATTATATTTGTGACAAACCAAACAGGCCATTTATTTTAATGAATGAAATAAATGGAGATCCATTTGTACAGGTTCTGCAAAAAGTTTTTAATTGTTTCGGATTTCTCATTCGATTATTAAACGCCTTTAAACACTAATCTCGGCCTGATCCTCGAAGGGGGTTACAAGCGGCCTCTAGCAAGACATTATGACTACCCAATTCATATGAGGATCGTTATCACGATGCAACCTGTCATACAACCATGTCACGTCCCTTTTGTCACACGATATATCGATCAAGGATAAGGCATGGATAATGTCATCCTCTTGTTTTTTACCATTACTTTCTCGATTCCTGAGTAGCCTGATAATAGAGACGGAAACTCCTTTCCATCATAGTATGGCCATACATTTCTTAGACTCACTGATCGAGGGGCCCAGTAATATCTCTCTACTAATGTGAGGAACAAATTCCATCTTGATCATTCATATTCCTCTACATGAAAAACCACCAAGCCTGATCGTAGCCTTTATCATCACCTGGTCAAAAGTGACTTTTGACTAGTTCAAAGCTTAGCAACTCTCATGTAGGAATCCATGATGACCTCAGGTCTAAGGCATTGTGACATGGTTATACATGAGAAAAGGTTATGACTTGATCCATGTAGCTTTCTCATAGTGGATTGGTCCAGCACCTTGTACTCTTACAAGTGCCTAAGACTTTGATTCGTATCTCCATATCTTATCAAAGTCATACTGATCTTGTTTCATCTTTGCTTCCGTATAGATGACTGACCAGGGACATTTAGGACAATCTTTATGAATTATCCAAGGATACAATTATCACAGTTAACATGTAAATAATATAATAACATAATAGAGAAATTTCATTAAAATAATAATGTTCAAAGTATAATGATTGGCCTTTAGGGCACAATTTCCAACAATCATACACATCAACACTCAAGCATACATATCAATACACACAAGCAAGGTAAGTTCACTACCTTTTGTTTGAGTCCCCTTTTTGTACCGTTTCTTCCAGCCATTAAAGTTGCTTCCATTATCTTCTTTACCATCTATGGCCTTAAATAAATGACCATATTATTAAAGCCATTACAACTAAATGTCTAATGGGCTACATGGGTCTTCAATAACTTTAAGGGCTTAATCCTAACCCTTGGAGTTCATAATTATTACATTTGTCTATTAAGTCTTAAATCTACATAAGACATAAAGCTAACAGATTTTTCATTATACTTTGAAAAATCATAAATAATTATACAAAACTCCAACTAGGTTGGTTCAAAGCTCAATGTGATCCTTATTAAGTTCACTTAAGGGAAAAATAGTTACTCCTGCAGTTCACAAGCACAAAATCCTAGATTTCCCAATTATTCACTTCTATCACAAGATATCTTCTAGAATACTTACCAAAGTTTTAAAATTTATTTCTCCCAATGTACTTGTCCAATTATTACAAATTACCCATAAAATTAAAGCTTGTTGGGACTACTTTATTTTTGGAAAATTTCATGGGCATTGGAACTCATTTGGCTAGACATAAACATATCACAATCAATCTGCCTCAGATTTACCTCCAGATTCAATGCCCAAATTTCAAAAATCATAATTAATTTTATAAATCTCCAAATTAGCTGATTCCAAGTACATTGTAAGCATATTTAAGAATGTTTTCAAGGAAAAATATCATTTATAGGAAAAAGAAGCCAAACAATTTGTAGAAATTCATCAAACATTAACTGTTCAAGAATTGGATCTAGAAATGTGGTCCAAATTGAAAAATCATAACTTTAAATCCACTTGTCCAAAAATTACATTCTAGTTATGAAAATGAAATTCAAGATGTCTACTTCATCCTATAAACTTTCATAGCATTTGGACAAGGTTTGACTGATAAAAAACATGCCACAACATCGTTGCCTTCCAGAAAACAAAATCTAGTAGCACTACTCTTAAGTTCCAAATTTGTCACTAGTCCATTTCTAAACCTTATTTAACACCATTTAGAAGACCAAACCATCATGAACTCTAAGAATAACCATTTAACTAAAAATTAGGGCAAAAATACCCATTCCATAAAGCTCCACCAAAACACAAAATATATGGTTCAAAAGGAAGCCCTTACTCACCTCTTGCTTCTTCTAGGCTTTATTATTTGATTCAACCACTTTGGGTCTTGATAAATGCCTCAAAACACCTCCTTTTGAAAAACTAAATCAATAAAAATGAAGCTTAGGCTAAGAGTAACAATGTTCATAAGGACATTTTTGTCTCAAAAGGTGAGTAAGAAGGTGAAAATCTAGAGAGAAGGTGCTTACCTTTCTTGAGCTCTTGAAATTCCATATTTGTCTTTCTCTCTCCTTGCTCTTGTATGTGATGATATGTCCTTCCTTGGTTCCCTCTTGTTACTAAATTGGTTAGTCCAACTAATTGTAATTTGAAATTCCTTCTTGTCTTTCCTTTAGGGGAGGGGAAGAGTAGATGCTTTACCCAATGGTTAATGGCTTCTTATACACTAAGTAGTTAATTCACCATTGGTTTATTGGATAACTCATCTTGTCTCCCATGCCTTTATCTACTAGTTTTCTTAGTGAATTTTCTTGTCTTCTATTTTCTTTTCCCATAATTACTCTTACTTTTTTAAGAACAAATCCTAGCCCTTAATATTGGGTTCCAATTTTAACCTCAAGATCAGAAGGCAATTGTCCCTTTTGCCCTTGATTATGGGAATATTAATTCTTGTGCCATTAATTCTTTCAATTCTCTTCTTAATTCTCTATAGACACTACTTCCCTTTTCCTTTGGATCCGGATTATGTTTTATGTCATACTAACATATCCAAAAGGAATCAGGTATTTTCTTTCAACTAATTTGCATTGAAATTTATACTTTATTCTAGGTGTGATTTCTAATAGTCATTCTATCTCTTGGACTTTCTTGGAACTCTTACTAACTTGGGCTTAGTAGTCTGCTTAAGTTAGACTAATCTCAAGCTTCTGGTCTCAAAATTTGGAATATTACATTTCTCCCCCTGTTTAATAAACTTTGTCCTCAAAATTTGCCACTGGTCTGATCCTAAATAATACTTTAAAAGAACCACTGTTGTAATGCCCCAAAATGTGCATAAGGGCTAATGACTCCAAAGATGAATGTAATTAATATTAAACAAATACCTTTGGAGAATAAAGTGTGAATTATGATCTGAATTAGTAGTGGAAAATGCCCAAACCCATTATCAAAAATTTAATTGTGATAACAAAGTCTATTTGGGATATTTTAAGAGATCATTATCCTCTTCAATGGGCCATAAATTTTGTTCAACATGAGGTAAGAGAGAGGAAATGAGTATGTGAACCCAAATAGTGACCTTGGGAAGCCATTAAAGTCAAGTGAAAAAGATAAGAAGAAAAGTAAAAAATTGTAGGCTAAAGTTGTGACATTTAAAGAGGCAATTAGAGTAACATATTTGGTTATTGGGAGGAGCCCATTTACGTCACTTTATGGGCATAAGGCAAAGGAAATAATTGATTAAGAAAAAGGGTATCTCTTGGAAGTTATTAGAGACAAGTTCAAAAAGAGAGCTTGGAAAGTTAAAATTATGGATAGACATAAAGAAAGCAAGAAGAGTATATTGGTCAACATTTTCCCTCCCTTCTTGAGTGTTATTTGGTCCAAAATAAAGGAAAGCCAATAAGAAATGATATTTGGTTCACAAATAAAGCATATGGAGGCATTTTGGCTTTGGTCATATATATCATGCTAAAAGTAATATAAGAGAAAGCCAAAACTATGAGAATATAAGAAGCAATTTTTGCCCCTTTAAGAGATATAAATCGTATGATAAGAGGGAAGGAAAGAGAAACACAATTAAGACCAAGAAAAGGTGAAGACTTGGTCAACAATTTCAACTAAAAGATGAAATTTTGGGTGGGCAAAATATATGATAATTGAAGAAGCCTTTTTAGCTCATTCAAGAGCCATATTTTGGTGGAAACTTCATGGCCAAGGAAATAAATAAACAAAATATGATGTCATGCATTAAAAAGGGGGGGGGAGTACATATGACATAAATAGAGCAAGAGAAAGATGATGATTTAAAGTATATGCCACATGTTTATTGCGATTAAATATAAGTATTGAAGGAGGTGGATTAGGATATTTTCTAAAGGCTCTTAATCTCTTTCCTTGGCTTCATTTTCAGCCAAGTATTAAGACTAAAGGGAAGAGAAAAAAATATGACATCATCTCACTTCTCTTGTCTCAAGTTTCGTTCAAGTTCAAGAAGAAAGAGAAAAGGAAAAACAAAGTTAAGGTGAGATCTTCTTCCTTGATTTTGACCTAGTAGATCACTTTTATGTCTCAAATACCCTTCATAAACATTGTTTCTCTTGATAAAAGCTTTATTTTTATGGTTTTATAACTTCAAGAGGAGGTGTTTTGAGTCATCTTTGAAGAATAAAAGTTGTAGAATCAAAGAAAGAACCCAAAGAGGAGCAAGAGGTGAGTATTAGCTTCAATTTAAGCTATGAGTTGTATAGGTTGAAAGAGTATTTTGACATGTGTAATTCTGCCCTAATTTAGTCCAAGCTAGTGTTTTGAAGAGTCATGGTGATTTGATTATGTTCATGGTGTTTTATTATGCTTAAAGGACATATGAAGCTAGTTAGGGGCTTAAATTGAAAGTTAGGTAATTGTGAGTTTTGTGTTGAATTTCTGCCCCAAAATAGAGCTTCTGAAATAAATGTGAATTTAGTTGTTTGGATATTTCCATTGGATTCTATTTGAAAAATTTTGTGGGGAGTAACCCCGATTTTGAATTCTGACCATTGGAAACATCTGTTGAAAAACTGGAAATTCTGTCAAGTGAAAATTCTGTGTAGGGCATCTTGTTTGTATGGTGTTTTGAAAAAGAAAATGATATCAAAATGTTATGAAACATTCCAATTTTTTAGTAGACATTGCAAGCTTTAAATTGATTAATTATGGGTGACATTCTGATGTGTATACTGGGAGTTATGTATTTTCAAAATTTGAGGTGTAAACTGGAATCAATTCTGGAGTAGTATGAAATTTCGTTTAAGTCCTTATTTTTGTGGCTATGGCTTGTAGTGGTTCATATATTTTCTATATAGAGGACTTAAAAACTTCAATTACGACTTAGAGGCATCCCATTTTGATTTTTATAGAATTAGTTATGATTTTTCAAAATTTGAAGAAAATTCTGGCAGATTTCGTTCAAGTGTGCAAAAATTCAAAGGAAATGGTACATGGTAATAACTATGAACTCTAAGGTTAGAAAATTGGTCTTTTGGGTTAATAGACAACTTTAGCTCTTTAGTTGACTTGATTAAATGACCATAGTAATAACCAACCTAAGTATTATGAGTCATTTTGGAATAGGTAATAACTCATCATCCTTAAACTCTAATTTATAAGATTTGACATTTGCCCTGAGCGCAAGAATCAATGCAAGAACAGGACCCAAAAGAACAAGGTAGTGACTCTTTCTCTTATGTCATGTATAATGTTTGCATGTCTGTGCTTATCATTGAGTTGTGATGAATGTGAAAGCTGAGGCAATGTGCATACAGTGAAAGTTGAGGTATTTGTGAATATAGAGGAAGCTGTCATTTATGTGACGAAGGTCATGAGTTGTGTGATTGCTACTGTGGAGGCTGTTGTGTTTGCTATTTTGTGATAATTTCTTATATCCTTGTTTATTATATATCATATGAGTGAAAACATTGCTACTGAGATTCGTATAAATCTCACTTTTTTCAATGACTAACCCAAATCCAGGGCAAGCTTATCGAAGGATAAGCAGGTAACTAAGGGCAGCTAGTGCTATTGGCTAAGAGATTTAGCTTTTTGTTGTTGGTTATCAGCTTTTGGGGGAAAATGTATATATCGTATATGATGTAAACATGTGGAATTGTATGTAATCCCCGATATGGGATATGAATCAGGCAAATGAGCCTTATAATCCTTTTGGTGAATGAATATGACCCGAGAGTTGTTGGGAAACTTTGGTTTAGTACTCTGATATTTTTGAATGAAATCAAATTGAATAGGCAAAATAGATTTGAAAAATGGAAATGAGACAGTATTTAAGACATTGTGAAAAGTTTTAAAAACCCACTATACCACAGGATCAAATCCTATCTTAAAGTTGGAACCTTTTATAAGTTTTGAATTTTCCACTGGTCTCTAGTTTTAATTAATGACACATTTTCTAACCATATTAACGGCTATCAAGGTAGGAGATTATAGCTGTAGTGAGGGTTTCATTTCTCTATTTCTACATCCTATTAACACCTCAAATTCTAGAGGCATATCGACACTTCAAATTTTGGAAGTCACCCCAAATTCTAGAGGTCTACTTGTACCTCACATTCTAGGACTTTCTGATTCAATTCTATTATGATAATATCTTACTTAACAAGTTTAGATTTCTAGACTCTTCTATCAGTTTCTGTTCTTGTATCATCATGACCATCAATTACACTGCTTTACAGTTCAAAGCATCAACAACGATAGTCACATCACTACCATTTCGTTCATCTATGTTGTCTCATCTTTTACTTTTCTAATTTTTCAAATGTTTAAAATCCTTGTGGTCACAGTACTTTTCACAACCGCACTATATAAAATAGTACTATTGCATTTTCAAAGAAAACATGATCACTGCCAGCTCAATTTACAAGTGGGGTAGTTCATCTAGTAAGGTTTCAACTGTTGAGAGGGCACATGACACTATTTCGTCCTGCTTTACCAGGACATATCCCAATCATTTCTTTCTTTCTACATTCTATTACAGACTATACTAGTCACTTCACTGCAAACCTTACAGGTTATAATTCTCTGCAAGCCATACAGGTTGCCTTATTCATTTTTTGCAGACTACACCCGGGGGCCACATTCTCATATCAGGAATATTTATTACTGTGCGAGTTTCAACTTCTCCTATAGCTCTATGAAATCCTCTCTTAGACATCATCCCACTTAAGAAATTCTTTCTATAATTATTTCTTTCAATTCTTTCATTAAGTTATTTCTTTAAATTCTTTCTTTTAATTGAGCTTTGTTAATAGCAAAGTGATCTGAGAAAAATTCTGAATTCATTTGGCAACACATAGTAAACTGAGTATTTCTATAATAGTTTCTGGCCTCTTCCAGTTCTGTACTACTTTCCACTTTTCAGGGTTCCTCTAAGGATCCCTTCTTTTAAGATAACATATTTTAAAAAGAACTACTACAAATTGGTCAAAAATTTGGTTCACTAATTCTGTTAAAAAATTCAATTCTTGAAAATTTCTGTTCATAATTCAGCTCATACAATTAAAAAAACTAACAGGTGCATTGGTCAGTTTACAATTCAATTTTCACAGATGCTTAAGAACTATACAACTATCCTAGAAGGTCATTTATTCTGTATACATTCGAATCTCATCTCTTTCTACTCAAGCTATTGATACCCTAATGTAATGTTCATGAAGCACACAAAACACACCATCTATTCTCAATCATTCATATTAATTCACAGGATACGCAGTCCGTTAGGAAATTCTCAGGACACACAGTCCCTTCTATTCCATCCTTTTGGCCATTCTATTCCAGCCTTTTGGCTATTTCAATTATAACCTTTCGGCTATTTCAAGACGCTCAGTCAATCAGGAAATTTTTAGTCTTTACAACATCTTTGGGATGTTGCCCATAAATTCTTGGTCTTACAACTGTGGATTTCTGCCCTTCTAGTTTTGAATGCTTTTCAAGTATGACTGCTTAAGGACATGCTGGCCTAGTAGCTCTAACTGCTCACCATATGTTCATGAAATGAATATACTTGATGGTACATACATGCGTGCATAACCATTATATAAGATACGAGAGCAAGAGTTTACTTGACTTGTTCTGTCGAGCTTGTTCTTTCTTAATTCTCTTTTATGTCATTCTTTCCACAATAGCACTTGAGAACCCCATAGTCACTTACTGGGTTATAAACCCTTCTCTCTAACAATTCTACATTTTTCCATCTTATATGGGGTCATTCTTTATGGACTTTTGATTTCAGTCTAGCTCCAGGAAGAAGTCTACTTCCTTTACCTATAGAGGTAATGTACCTAGGTTGCATAGGGAATTCGCAAGCTACTTGTACATTCTATTCTCTGTCTTGACTCTGAGACCATAATTCATGACTATTCTCATTCTTTCTATTACTTTGTTCTATTATGGAACAACTTTCTCATTCATTCTTTCTAAGGGAATATTCTATGATCAAGATCTTTCCCTATGCTGGATTAACATCCAACAACCTCCAGAAACCTCAATTCATTCAAGTCACTCTAGTACCTCTATTCATTCAATTCATTATGGTACCTCTATTCATTCAATTCAATTCAATTATCTAGGGAATCAATTCAATTATCGTTTAATTCTTATGTTACAATTCACTGGGGTATATGGTCAGGCATCTATCACATTCTTCTGCCTAGAATTCTTAACTTCATATTGGATCTACAACCTTAATATTAATTCAGTCCTCAATCATACTCAATATGCATGCTTAAAATCATCATGATTCATAGCTCTAATTCTATCCTTTCCAATATTCAAGTATTAACCTTAAGCTTCACTGAGTATTTAACCTTAATCCTGAGGTTCAAAATTCCCATTATATATGCCTTTAAATATAGTTCATCTAATTAAGATGAAACATAGTTATGGAGAAATCTTAAGACAGTCACTATTCCTTAAGTCTCTATAACCCTACTAACTTAACTTACCAGGAGGTTCACCCGTTCTGCAATTTCTCTAGCTTGAGCATGCTTAACCACAGAGTTCCACTAGAATCTGGGTCACAGACTGAATCAACATTAGATTTACTAGAGCTCATACCCTTCTATACTGGGTATACATAACTACTGCTTTGTTTCATTCTCTATATACAGCTATACCCCTTCCTTTAAATCAGTTTGCCATTTAGTGGTCGAGGAAAATTCTATTTCCTGTGGATTTGTCCATCACCCATATTTCATTCTAGTTACAGGATCATTAAAAAGGTATCGGTATACCTATTTTCAGTAGTAGAAAACATTAGCCTAATGCTAGAATCTCTACTTTAATACCACCAAATGTAACACTCGTTCCTTATGCCCCTTTATTATGCATCGGAAGCGATATCTTTATTATTATGGCTTAGGAGAATCAATAAATAAAACTCCCAGCCAAAGACTTTACAATTCTTAGGGTATTGTTCATTCAGTAAAAGCATATTTACTAGATTAACGAACTTTATTTATGGGGTTACTATTCACTTTAACTTGTCAATTCTACCATTCATTATTATGAAGGTTTTTCTTGTCTTATCAATTCCTCTGATTACTTAACTAATAGGCCTGTATTGTGCGATTACTCATTCCTAGTTCAATTTCGTGCTTGCAAAACAATTCATCTATCATGCAGATTGTAATATCCCAAAAAGTGATTAAGGGCTAATGACTTCAAAAGTGGATGTAATTATTATTGAATAAATACTTTTGGAGAATATGTGATGGGAATTTAGATATTTTAATGATTCCAATGGCTTCCTTGTGAAAATTCATGTGGGGAGAGTGTTTATTGTTAAATTGGAACCATTGGGAACAATTGTGCAAAAGTTGAAAACTCTGTACAGGGTAGCAGATTTGTATGGACGTTTTAAATAGGAAAATGGTGTCTAAAAATTTTGAAATTTTCCAGTCTTAAAGTTCACATGTCAAGATTCAAAATGGATATATAATTTGTATCATTTTGGTTTGTGAGCTAAGCGTTATGGATTTTTGAAATTTGCCCAGCGAAATTAATTATTTTCTGGAACAGTATGCAAAGATTGAAATTCTGGGAATTTTTGTGATTCCATCCAAAAATATTATATATTTTTTTCTTAAAACTAGACTCAATAAGGGTTCTATAAGCTTTGGAATCACTCCATTTTTATTTTTCTAGAATTAGTTATGATATTTCAAAGTTTGGGCAGAAATCTGCCAGAATTTTGTAAAAATCTGAAATTGATGGAAATTTAGTAAATAATTAGAAAATAATATTATATCATATTAAATCATCATCCACCTCTTCCATCAGCCAAAAACTGTGACATTTAGCTACAACAAGAGAGAGAAGGCATGAGAAATTCTAGAGAGAGAAGGAGAAGAGAACTTGTACGGTAAGTCGATTTCTTCAGTAAATCCTTACCTAATGCGTATAACTCCGCTCCTAAGCTATTCTTCTATGTTCTTCAAGGTTTTTGGAGCACAAATTTGGGTGTTCTAAGGCTAGGGTTTTCAGCCACCTTGAGGAAAAGGTAGTGGGAGCTTGAGGTAACTTCCAAACTTTCGTATATTGCTTATTCTGGCTGCTGTGGGCAATTTAATCGGTGAAATTTCGCCGAATTGCCATTGGTTTTAAAGTTTGGAAATGATATGGCCTAGGGGTTATGCTGCCCTAATTGAGTCTTAATGTTAGTTGTAACCTAATGTAATGGTTAATAAAGTGGTTAGGAGTAGAAAGGAACGTATTTACGGAGCCGAAATCGTAAAACCCCGATTTTCTCCGGAGAGCTCATAAATTTTGGCCATCTCTAGAAATGGGTCTTAGAGTTGGATTTTCAATGAATTGATGGTTCCACTGAGTTTAGGAGCGAAAATTAGGTGGGTTTACAGTTGGTCAATTTTTCGGAAAAGGCTAAAAAAGCATAATTAAGAAAACGCCTTTAAAACCCTTGAAGTAGAGCTACCAAGGGTAAATTTGTAATTTGACATTGAATTTGATAATTCCAAGTCCGGAAATGGATTCCTTGGGCGGAGATATGTTAGGATAGCCCAGATTAGAATTTCGGGGAATGTGCAACTGGACCGGGTACGGCGGGCCCGAGCCCGGTCCTTAGGCATTTTTGTAAATTTTCATTATAGACTCATATAACCCCCAAGAAACACTATGGAAGTGTTTAAATGGTGCATTTGGAATTGTAGGATTCAATATTTGCCCTCTTCGTGATCCACCTGCGCTAGAGCACAATCGGAAAGAACAAGGTAGTGACTCTTCTCTTATGCTATGTGTAAGTATTGTACGTATGTTTGTCATGCATTGTGATACATTGTGATGCTTTGAGATCACAGTGAAAGCTGACGCATAATAATTACAGTGTAAGCTATTGTATTGAGATCGTAGCGAAAGCTGACGCATAGTGTTTACAGCCATGAGTGCTGTCGTATGTGTCGTGAGCCATATATCATTGTGATGCTGCTTAACATGATCATATATGCTATGCATTTATACACTGTATGAGTGATTTCTTACTACAGAGATTCTTTTTAATCTCATTCTTTCCATTGACTAACATTTCAGATAGGGCAAGTGGCTCCAAGGAGAAACGAACCACCAGGAGCGGCTAGGATCTTGTAGAGATGTGTTGTTAGGTTGTTGGTTATCTATTTTGGACTTGGGATTACTGTTTATTTTTTAAATGTAGATTTTACGTTAATGTTGGTCATTTAATCCCCTAGTTGGAACTTACAACCCTTAGTTTATACATGTATGAAACCTGGGAGTTGCCGGGAATTTGGCTATGCACTCTGATATGTATGAATGTGATTGAACTGCACAGAGTAATTAGATTCGGAAGATGAATCTGAGACCATGTTGAATGAATTTTAGAAAAGAGATTTGAGAAAAATGTATCCATCAGTCTCTAATTCCTTTAAATTACGCATTTTGGAATCTTAATTACGGTTACCAAGGTAGGGGATTACACAGATTATACATTTAATCACTTCTAACGTTATTTTATACATAACAATTAGCGTGTAATAATCTTCAATTCTTCTTTGCAACCTCTTAACCTGGTACATCGTCTAACACTCCTCTTCTATGCTCATGTGTCTATATGGTTGGTTGAGGGAGGGTGAGTTTCAGGGGAATCTCAGTAGGATATACTTGCCTTATGCAGGCTCATGTTAAGATAATGACATACCTACACACTCAATGCTTCACATTTGTTACATATATGGTTATAACATCAATAGGAAATAGAGCTTCAATCATTAAACTATGTTACATATAGACAAGTAAAGCAATCATGCACATCAAAACACAAGCATACATATCAATACGCATAAGTATGGTAAGTTGACTATCTTTAATCTTCTAGTCCCCTTTTGTACCTTTTATTCCAACCACTGAAGTTGCTTCCATTTTCTTTTCTTTGTCACCTCATGGCCCTAAATAAATGGTCATATTATTAAAGCCATGACAACTAAATGTAAAATGAGCTATATGGACCTTCAACAACTTTAAGGGCCTAATCCTAACCCTTGGAGTTCCTAATTATTACATGTATGCCATTAAGTCTTTAATTAGCATAAGACATAAAGTTGACATATTTTTCATTGCACATTAAAAAATCATAACTAATTCAATAAAACTCTAATTGAGTTGGTTTAAAGCTCAATTTAATCCTTGTTAAGTCCACTTTAAGGGAAAAATAGTTATTCCTACAATTCACATGTACGAAATCCCAGATTTCACAATTATTCACTTCTATCATAGGACAACTTCCATAATCATTACCAAATTTTAAAAATTTGTATCTCCTAATGTACTTGTCTAATTATTTCAAATTACCCATCAAATTAAATCTTGTTAGGTCTACTTTATTTTTGGAAAATTTTGTGGGCATTGGAACTCATTTGACTAGACAGAAACATGTCACAATCAATCTGCCTCAGATCAATCTCAAGATTCAATGCCCAATTTTCAAAAATCACAATTAATTTTATAAACACTAAATTGGCTGATTCAAAGTACATTGTAAACATCTTTAAGTATGCTTTCAAGGAAAAATATCATTTACTGAAAAATAAAGCAACACAATTTCCAGAAATTTGTTAAACCTTGACTATTATAGAATTGGTTCCAGAAACAGGGTCCAAATTTGAAAAATCATAACTTTAAATCCACATGTCCAAAAATTACATTCTATGTATCAAAATGAATGTCAATATGTCTACTTTCATATTGTAAATTTTCAAAGCATTTGGACTAGGTTTGATCAATAAAAAATATGCCACAACATTGATGCCTTCTACAAAATGAAATCTAGCAGCACCACTCTTAAGTTTCAAATTTGTGATTTCTCGTTTCTAAACTATATTTAACACTATTTAGAAGACCAAACCACCATGAACTCGAAGAATAACAATATAACTACAAATTAAAAGGAAGCCCTTACTTAACTCTTGCTTCCTCTAGGCTTTATTCTTTGATTCCACCACTTTAGGTCTTTATAAATACATCAAAACACTTGCTCTTGAAAAACTAAAACCATAAAAAATGAAGCCTAGGCCAAGAGGATCAATGTTCATGAAGACACTTTTGGCTAGAAAGGTGAGTAAGAAGGTGAAAATCTAGATAGAAGGTGCTTACCTTTCTTGAGCTCTTGAAATTCTAGATTTGCCTTTCTCTCTCCTTGCTCTTGCTTTGGACAAATTTTGGGCAGAAAAATAAAGAGGATGACGTGTTTTAAAGTCACTTATTATCCATTGTCAAGTGTTAGCAGAATGGGAGAGGAAAGAGAATAGAAAATGTGATGATATGTCGTTCTTGGTTCCCTCTTGTAACTAAATTGGTTAGCCCAAATAATTGTAATTTAGTTAAACGTAAGAGAGTATTTTTCTCTCCCTTCTTGTCTTGCCTTTAGTCTAACTTAAGAGGGAGGGGAATAATAAATGCTTTACCCAACGGTTCATGGCTTCTTGTACATAGTTAATTAACCATTGGTTTATTAGATAACTCATCTTGTCTCCCTTGCTTTTATCCAATGGTTTTCTTAGTGAATTTTCTTGTCTTCTATTTTCTTTGCTCATAATTACTAGCTAGAGATAGAGAGTAGAACCTAAGGTAATCAGGGATAATGAACAATAATCCTCGCTAGAGCTAAATCAACTAGAGTCTCTTTCATTATATTGACCATTTAAACAAACTAAGCTTCACTTGATGTTACCAATTAGAAGCTTATTAAGGTTATGGATGAAAGAGTTAGGAAGTAATGTACTGTGGTGAATCAAAACTTTTAAATGTTGTTTACTAAACATTGGGCCTTCAAGTAATCTGCAATTACTTCAAGTAATCTGAAAATAATCTAAGTAATTATGAGGAACACTTAAAGTAATCTATAATTACTTCAAGTAATTCATGATTACTCCAAGTAATCATAAGGATCACTCTAAGTAATTTGCAATCACTTCAAGTTAACATAAGAGGTGCAGAGGATGAGAGCTAAGACTTCAAGATTAAATGAAATACAACACTATGCTAGAGCTGGTCCCCCTGGTCCTTTATTCTTTTGTCCATCTTTCTAGGCTATTTTAGGGAGGAGCTTCAACAATCACACAGAGCTTGCTACGAACAATTCCAAGTTCATCACTTTTGTGAATGGAAAGATTAGAAACTCTGTGATTTTATGAACCATAAATTCAAGGCCTTATTCTGAGCTCATCTTGGTATCCTAAAGTGCTTACAGAGATTACGCTTTAGAATCCCTCAGTACCAATCACATAATCCAATATTGACTTGGACACAATGTATCAATGGACTATAGAGGATTGTGACTTGAGTGATTATGAGATTACTCAAGTGAGGTATTATACTCTTTAATTCAAATTCTCTGAGTTACATTACTCAAGGTGAACACTTGAGTAATGACTCAAGTAATACAGGGTTACAACCTTAAAACCTTGAATAGTATTGTATTTTCAAAACTTGATCTTTAGATTTTCATTCTCTCCACAAAATTTCCAATGATTTTACAAATCCAAGAGAGTTATTAATTATATTGCTCATGACAATTTTCTTTGAAACCATGCATTCATTAAGGGGAAGCTTCACATTCATATGTGTTTTATATCTTAAAAGCTTATCTTCTTTATTTGAAGAAAATCATTCCAACATACTTATCTGCATTCACTCTCAATCGATTAGTTTTGATGATGGGTTACTTATATATCTTTTTTCCATGATCTCAATTTGCATATATTTTATAGAAAGGAAACTTTTGATACTTGATTACACTAATCATTCTCCATGCAAGAATGCTTTCACTTATAGCAGGAGAATTTGTTCTATGCAAGATCATTCCTCAACACACTAAAAGGATAATATATTAACTTTGAGGAAAGATGATTTAATACTGGCTACAACACTCAAAGCAACAAAAGGCACAATTCAGGATGACTTTGAGTTATGCATCGAAAGTATGGTAAACACAACATCATGGATCTAACACAACAAGAAAAGAAGGAAATGGACTTCATAAATCAATCATTAGCCTGCTGAATCTAAATGAGCATTTCTAAATCCTCTCTTTATATTTTGAGAATAATTTTTATATTTGCTTCTTTAAGGGCTTTTCATATTTATTCTTCAAACTTTTTGTTGATGTCAAATAAGGGGAGAGAAAGGCAAGAAAAATATGTTGCATTTAAATTATTGTCATATATATACATATTTTTCTTAAAGGATTTACCATCATCAAAAAGGGGGATAATGTTAGATATAATTAGTTTTGATGATGACAAATATAGATGTGAAATAATAAGAGCAAAAATTTATATAGTGTGTTTATTTTATACTTTGATTAACTACTCTATTTAATGTTGTATATCTTGTAGATTAGTCATAAACTCAATGGTGGGTTGATGTTATTTTGCTTATAATGCATCATAAATGGAGAATGATCATCAAGAAGAAAACAAGAAGAAAGAGATTGAAGAAATAAGAAAGAAAGAAAGAAGATTGAAGATATTCAAGAAGATATCTAGTTGGGTTTTGAAGAATGATCATCAAGAGAAAAAATAAGAAGATATCTTGTACATTAGGCAAGCAAAGAAAGAAAAAAATTGAAGATAGTGAAGAAAGAGATTGAAGAAAGAAGAACTTGCATGAATTAATGGGAATATCAAGATCCAAGCTATTAGAAGACATACCAGAAGTTTCTATGGTCAAATTGAAGTTAGAATGGGTCAATACGAAGCTAAAATAACTTATACGAAAGTTGTGCTACCTCCAGAGGTGATTACTCAAGTAATCCGTCGAGTAATTTACCACTACCACATTTTGGAGGTGATTACTCAAGGGATCCCTCGAGTAATGACCCAGAATTACTCTAGTGACCCCTAGAGTAATGAGAAGTCTGATGTGCTCTATTTTCATACAGCTGGATAGAGGTTTGAGATTTTGGGTACATCTCTATATGCACATGTTAGATT